>OX376245.1:0-5000 GCA_947364205.1 Agrochola lota | reverse complement strand
TAGGTTAGGTTAGGTTAGGTTAGGTTAGGTTAGGTTAGGTTAGGTTAGGTTAGGTTAGGTTAGGTTAGGTTAGGTTAGGTTAGGTTAGGTTAGGTTAGGTTAGGTTAGGTTAGGTTAGGTTAGGTTAGGTTAGGTTAGGTTAGGTTAGGTTAGGTTAGGTTAGGTTAGGTTAGGTTAGGTTAGGTTAGGTTAGGTTAGGTTAGGTTAGGTTAGGTTAGGTTAGGTTAGGTTAGGTTAGGTTAGGTTAGGTTAGGTTAGGTTAGGTTAGGTTAGGTTAGGTTAGGTTAGGTTAGGTTAGGTTAGGTTAGGTTAGGTTAGGTTAGGTTAGGTTAGGTTAGGTTAGGTTAGGTTAGGTTAGGTTAGGTTAGGTTAGGTTAGGTTAGGTTAGGTTAGGTTAGGTTAGGTTAGGTTAGGTTAGGTTAGGTTAGGTTAGGTTAGGTTAGGTTAGGTTAGGTTAGGTTAGGTTAGGTTAGGTTAGGTTAGGTTAGGTTAGGTTAGGTTAGGTTAGGTTAGGTTAGGTTAGGTTAGGTTAGGTTAGGTTAGGTTAGGTTAGGTTAGGTTAGGTTAGGTTAGGTTAGGTTAGGTTAGGTTAGGTTAGGTTAGGTTAGGTTAGGTTAGGTTAGGTTAGGTTAGGTTAGGTTAGGTTAGGTTAGGTTAGGTTAGGTTAGGTTAGGTTAGGTTAGGTTAGGTTAGGTTAGGTTAGGTTAGGTTAGGTTAGGTTAGGTTAGGTTAGGTTAGGTTAGGTTAGGTTAGGTTAGGTTAGGTTAGGTTAGGTTAGGTTAGGTTAGGTTAGGTTAGGTTAGGTTAGGTTAGGTTAGGTTAGGTTAGGTTAGGTTAGGTTAGGTTAGGTTAGGTTAGGTTAGGTTAGGTTAGGTTAGGTTAGGTTAGGTTAGGTTAGGTTAGGTTAGGTTAGGTTAGGTTAGGTTAGGTTAGGTTAGGTTAGGTTAGGTTAGGTTAGGTTAGGTTAGGTTAGGTTAGGTTAGGTTAGGTTAGGTTAGGTTAGGTTAGGTTAGGTTAGGTTAGGTTAGGTTAGGTTAGGTTAGGTTAGGTTAGGTTAGGTTAGGTTAGGTTAGGTTAGGTTAGGTTAGGTTAGGTTAGGTTAGGTTAGGTTAGGTTAGGTTAGGTTAGGTTAGGTTAGGTTAGGTTAGGTTAGGTTAGGTTAGGTTAGGTTAGGTTAGGTTAGGTTAGGTTAGGTTAGGTTAGGTTAGGTTAGGTTAGGTTAGGTTAGGTTAGGTTAGGTTAGGTTAGGTTAGGTTAGGTTAGGTTAGGTTAGGTTAGGTTAGGTTAGGTTAGGTTAGGTTAGGTTAGGTTAGGTTAGGTTAGGTTAGGTTAGGTTAGGTTAGGTTAGGTTAGGTTAGGTTAGGTTAGGTTAGGTTAGGTTAGGTTAGGTTAGGTTAGGTTAGGTTAGGTTAGGTTAGGTTAGGTTAGGTTAGGTTAGGTTAGGTTAGGTTAGGTTAGGTTAGGTTAGGTTAGGTTAGGTTAGGTTAGGTTAGGTTAGGTTAGGTTAGGTTAGGTTAGGTTAGGTTAGGTTAGGTTAGGTTAGGTTAGGTTAGGTTAGGTTAGGTTAGGTTAGGTTAGGTTAGGTTAGGTTAGGTTAGGTTAGGTTAGGTTAGGTTAGGTTAGGTTAGGTTAGGTTAGGTTAGGTTAGGTTAGGTTAGGTTAGGTTAGGTTAGGTTAGGTTAGGTTAGGTTAGGTTAGGTTAGGTTAGGTTAGGTTAGGTTAGGTTAGGTTAGGTTAGGTTAGGTTAGGTTAGGTTAGGTTAGGTTAGGTTAGGTTAGGTTAGGTTAGGTTAGGTTAGGTTAGGTTAGGTTAGGTTAGGTTAGGTTAGGTTAGGTTAGGTTAGGTTAGGTTAGGTTAGGTTAGGTTAGGTTAGGTTAGGTTAGGTTAGGTTAGGTTAGGTTAGGTTAGGTTAGGTTAGGTTAGGTTAGGTTAGGTTAGGTTAGGTTAGGTTAGGTTAGGTTAGGTTAGGTTAGGTTAGGTTAGGTTAGGTTAGGTTAGGTTAGGTTAGGTTAGGTTAGGTTAGGTTAGGTTAGGTTAGGTTAGGTTAGGTTAGGTTAGGTTAGGTTAGGTTAGGTTAGGTTAGGTTAGGTTAGGTTAGGTTAGGTTAGGTTAGGTTAGGTTAGGTTAGGTTAGGTTAGGTTAGGTTAGGTTAGGTTAGGTTAGGTTAGGTTAGGTTAGGTTAGGTTAGGTTAGGTTAGGTTAGGTTAGGTTAGGTTAGGTTAGGTTAGGTTAGGTTAGGTTAGGTTAGGTTAGGTTAGGTTAGGTTAGGTTAGGTTAGGTTAGGTTAGGTTAGGTTAGGTTAGGTTAGGTTAGGTTAGGTTAGGTTAGGTTAGGTTAGGTTAGGTTAGGTTAGGTTAGGTTAGGTTAGGTTAGGTTAGGTTAGGTTAGGTTAGGTTAGGTTAGGTTAGGTTAGGTTAGGTTAGGTTAGGTTAGGTTAGGTTAGGTTAGGTTAGGTTAGGTTAGGTTAGGTTAGGTTAGGTTAGGTTAGGTTAGGTTAGGTTAGGTTAGGTTAGGTTAGGTTAGGTTAGGTTAGGTTAGGTTAGGTTAGGTTAGGTTAGGTTAGGTTAGGTTAGGTTAGGTTAGGTTAGGTTAGGTTAGGTTAGGTTAGGTTAGGTTAGGTTAGGTTAGGTTAGGTTAGGTTAGGTTAGGTTAGGTTAGGTTAGGTTAGGTTAGGTTAGGTTAGGTTAGGTTAGGTTAGGTTAGGTTAGGTTAGGTTAGGTTAGGTTAGGTTAGGTTAGGTTAGGTTAGGTTAGGTTAGGTTAGGTTAGGTTAGGTTAGGTTAGGTTAGGTTAGGTTAGGTTAGGTTAGGTTAGGTTAGGTTAGGTTAGGTTAGGTTAGGTTAGGTTAGGTTAGGTTAGGTTAGGTTAGGTTAGGTTAGGTTAGGTTAGGTTAGGTTAGGTTAGGTTAGGTTAGGTTAGGTTAGGTTAGGTTAGGTTAGGTTAGGTTAGGTTAGGTTAGGTTAGGTTAGGTTAGGTTAGGTTAGGTTAGGTTAGGTTAGGTTAGGTTAGGTTAGGTTAGGTTAGGTTAGGTTAGGTTAGGTTAGGTTAGGTTAGGTTAGGTTAGGTTAGGTTAGGTTAGGTTAGGTTAGGTTAGGTTAGGTTAGGTTAGGTTAGGTTAGGTTAGGTTAGGTTAGGTTAGGTTAGGTTAGGTTAGGTTAGGTTAGGTTAGGTTAGGTTAGGTTAGGTTAGGTTAGGTTAGGTTAGGTTAGGTTAGGTTAGGTTAGGTTAGGTTAGGTTAGGTTAGGTTAGGTTAGGTTAGGTTAGGTTAGGTTAGGTTAGGTTAGGTTAGGTTAGGTTAGGTTAGGTTAGGTTAGGTTAGGTTAGGTTAGGTTAGGTTAGGTTAGGTTAGGTTAGGTTAGGTTAGGTTAGGTTAGGTTAGGTTAGGTTAGGTTAGGTTAGGTTAGGTTAGGTTAGGTTAGGTTAGGTTAGGTTAGGTTAGGTTAGGTTAGGTTAGGTTAGGTTAGGTTAGGTTAGGTTAGGTTAGGTTAGGTTAGGTCTAGGTTAGGTTAGGTTAGGTTAGGTTAGGTTAGGTTAGGTTAGGTTAGGTTAGGTTAGGTTAGGTTAGGTTAGGTTAGGTTAGGTTAGGTTAGGTTAGGTTAGGTTAGGTTAGGTTAGGTTAGGTTAGGTTAGGTTAGGTTAGGTTAGGTTAGGTTAGGTTAGGTTAGGTTAGGTTAGGTTAGGTTAGGTTAGGTTAGGTTAGGTTAGGTTAGGTTAGGTTAGGTTAGGTTAGGTTAGGTTAGGTTAGGTTAGGTTAGGTTAGGTTAGGTTAGGTTAGGTTAGGTTAGGTTAGGTTAGGTTAGGTTAGGTTAGGTTAGGTTAGGTTAGGTTAGGTTAGGTTAGGTTAGGTTAGGTTAGGTTAGGTTAGGTTAGGTTAGGTTAGGTTAGGTTAGGTTAGGTTAGGTTAGGTTAGGTTAGGTTAGGTTAGGTTAGGTTAGGTTAGGTTAGGTTAGGTTAGGTTAGGTTAGGTTAGGTTAGGTTAGGTTAGGTTAGGTTAGGTTAGGTTAGGTTAGGTTAGGTTAGGTTAGGTTAGGTTAGGTTAGGTTAGGTTAGGTTAGGTTAGGTTAGGTTAGGTTAGGTTAGGTTAGGTTAGGTTAGGTTAGGTTAGGTTAGGTTAGGTTAGGTTAGGTTAGGTTAGGTTAGGTTAGGTTAGGTTAGGTTAGGTTAGGTTAGGTTAGGTTAGGTTAGGTTAGGTTAGGTTAGGTTAGGTTAGGTTAGGTTAGGTTAGGTTAGGTTAGGTTAGGTTAGGTTAGGTTAGGTTAGGTTAGGTTAGGTTAGGTTAGGTTAGGTTAGGTTAGGTTAGGTTAGGTTAGGTTAGGTTAGGTTAGGTTAGGTTAGGTTAGGTTAGGTTAGGTTAGGTTAGGTTAGGTTAGGTTAGGTTAGGTTAGGTTAGGTTAGGTTAGGTTAGGTTAGGTTAGGTTAGGTTAGGTTAGGTTAGGTTAGGTTAGGTTAGGTTAGGTTAGGTTAGGTTAGGTTAGGTTAGGTTAGGTTAGGTTAGGTTAGGTTAGGTTAGGTTAGGTTAGGTTAGGTTAGGTTAGGTTAGGTTAGGTTAGGTTAGGTTAGGTTAGGTTAGGTTAGGTTAGGTTAGGTTAGGTTAGGTTAGGTTAGGTTAGGTTAGGTTAGGTTAGGTTAGGTTAGGTTAGGTTAGGTTAGGTTAGGTTAGGTTAGGTTAGGTTAGGTTAGGTTAGGTTAGGTTAGGTTAGGTTAGGTTAGGTTAGGTTAGGTTAGGTTAGGTTAGGTTAGGTTAGGTTAGGTTAGGTTAGGTTAGGTTAGGTTAGGTTAGGTTAGGTTAGGTTAGGTTAGGTTAGGTTAGGTTAGGTTAGGTTAGGTTAGGTTAGGTTAGGTTAGGTTAGGTTAGGTTAGGTTAGGTTAGGTTAGGTTAGGTTAGGTTAGGTTAGGTTAGGTTAGGTTAGGTTAGGTTAGGTTAGGTTAGGTTAGGTTAGGTTAGGTTAGGTTAGGTTAGGTTAGGTTAGGTTAGGTTAGGTTAGGTTAGGTTAGGTTAGG
>OX376244.1:12756995-13179724 GCA_947364205.1 Agrochola lota | reverse complement strand
TGATTTGACCACGCAGTGCACTGTTGAGTTCAGACAGAAAATGTTATCCGTCACGGACATCAACTGTCACTGTGGGTGTCACTCGTGAAAACGTCGCCCAGCGCTTTCGAGAGCTTTAGCGCAACATGCATCTGTTTGCAACTAAAAAATCGAAGTCATAAAAGAAGCGCTGTAAGTGCAGAATTTTTATTTTTGTGATCATGTTTTAACTCGTCCAAATGTGAGCTGCAAAATTAGATTAAAAAAACGAGGCTAGGACAATGGTTCCGGACCGGATTAATATCAAGAAAAAACGCCGAAAATACACGGCGACCCCCTTTAATTATTATATATAAAAATAAAAATAAAATGTTATTATAGCGGCAACAGAAATACACAATCTGTGAAAATTCAATTGTCTACCTATTACGGTTCATGAGATACAGCCCGCTGACAGACAGACGGACGGATGGACGGATGGAAAGCGGAGCGGTTAACAAAATCGTGATACCTCTCATTAAAATGTTTACGAGATTTTGAGGTTTCCGTGCGATTTATATAAATGGATTATATTAATATGGAAATCCAAATCGTCAAATAAATTAGGAATTATCGTATAGATTTAATACGTATTGATAGGACGTGTAGAGCAATGTTCTTACTCGCCAACTAGCCACACGCAGTAAATATTGTGTTACACACTGTTAATTTATTATCTCCTTGGGATGTGCCCTTAAGGCCGAATAAAGGCCAATCCCCCGGATTAGGGCTCGGCAACGTGTTTGATGTAACTTGATCGCCGACGCCTTGGCCCTGAAACTTGTATTCAGTAGGCGAAAATGTTCACTAGGTACGAAACTATGAACTCATGAAAAATTTATAATACTTCGAGCGAAGCGAAACTCCAGCTCAAATGTCTTTAAGCTCAGTATAAGCATAAGTAAATATATTAAAAGGAACAAAACGTTGTTGAAAAGCAACGCTATAGTCACAGCTTCAGGGCGTATAGATATGCCCTGAAAATCTATAGCAAAAATATTATATTGCCATCATCAGTCATCGTTTCAGCCAAAAGACGTCCACTGCTGACCATAGGCCTCTCCCAAGCACCACCACTTCGACCGATTCTGTGCTTCCCGCATCCAGCGGATTCCTGCGGCCTTCACAAGGTCATCGCTCCATCTTGTGGGAGGCCTTCCAACGCTTCGTCTTCCGGAACGCGGTCACCACTTTAGAACCATTCGGCCCCATCGGCCATCTGTTCTGCGAGCAATGTGCCCTGCCCATTGCCACTTAAGTTTGACAATTCTTCGGGCTATGTCGGTTACGTTGGTTCTCCTACGGATCTCTTCATTTCTGATTCAATCGCGTACGAAAACTCCAAGCATAGCCCTCTCCATTTTATTGCAATTTTTTGGTGAAAATCTAGTGATCTCATTATTGTATCAGCGCCATGTGATAATATAAGTATATTCAAACAATCTAGAAAACATCAAAGATAAAGCTAGTTGCCCATTCCAACGCGTAGTAGGTTCCTATGGAGAAGAACGGGCAAGAAACTCCACGGACAGAGTGTCCGTGGAGTTTAATTGTTTTGTGTGAATGTAAGGAGTTTCACCTCAGCGTAGATACATAATGTTCGTGCTAGGCATCGTCAATCAAAATCCGCAACCTGAAATACCACCCAAATGTACTCTGTGATAGAACCTCAAGTGTATACAATAGACTCCCATACTTAATTGAAAACCCACCACGGAATGGCCAACCCTTTAACGAAGACCACGAAACGGCAAACTTAATATCGAGTGCTCTCAACGCCTCTCAAACTAAAGGATGCCAGAGCTACTCAACCGATAGCCTAAAGGATGCCTAGACAAACTTATACATTTATTACAAAGGGCCCAAAACCTGTAGTGACGGAAATTGGGAGGCTTATGGAGAAGTCTTTGAAAATCAACTGGCTAAACGTTCTAGCGCGTTGAGGGGTTGATCATTCTGGAAAGTTATAGCAAGTCTGCAGTGTGTTTCTTTGTTGTGTGACAGGTCGATTTCAGTTGTCATATTTATTACCTCTGTCAATTACTAGTGCATGAAAAATTATGCCGATAAATATGTTGCGATGGTCAGATGATAATCACCTGGTTAATAAACTAGTATTCAACTGAACAAATTAGGTTCGAAAGAAAGCCGTCAGCCGACCTTTAAGAAAAAACTATCATCTCTATTTAAAAAATAAAAGGAGAAACTGACTGCATGACATATAACGCAGAGCCGAAACTACTGGGACTAGGAACGTGAAATTTTGCACACAACTTCCTTTTACAATGTAGGGGACCTCTTTTTTTTGTGGATGGGAAATCATCAAATGACTTCTCCCGCTCTGGGTGGAGCGAGAGGGTGTGTCAGACTTTTACTGACTAAAACCCACCCGTGTTCCTTCCGTTGCGTGTGTGCCGGGGTTATCCCTTTCGGACAAACCCGCAAGAGGAGAAGGGGTTTTTGAAAATTACACCTTAATCCAGGTTATAAACTATCTGACTGCCTCATCCAAATACATACAATACACATACATAATGATGAACACTTTCGTGAATTTATGCAAGCCTAGTACTTTTTGTTAAGTCACTGCTCAGAAATTGTGCACAACGTCTTATGATTGAAATACTATCTTGAATTTATGCAAGCCTAGTACTTTTTGTGCCCAGTTTCAAGTTTATTAACTCAAGGAATACGATTTTTCATACAAACGAAATCCTTCCTTTTCGCCCCCTGGTATGGTTTCGGTCGGCACGGGTGCGTTACCAGGACGTGACCGGTTAAGCCGTTGGTCCCGGTCCCGTATCACCCAATTACTTGATTGTGTGGGTCAGATAGGCAGTCGCTCCATAAAATATACTGATATTCAGCTGCATCCGGTTAGACTGGAAGCCGAGCCCAACATAGTTTGGAAAAGGATAGGCAAATAAGATGATAATTGATCTGATTGTTTGCGAGGTGGAATCTAAGCAAGAGGACCATGGTATATTAGTATCTAGTTTATTTTATTTTATTGGTCCTATTATTATAAACGACACCAATTTTCACATTCAACCTGACCTGGATACTTCACCCTATGTAGCTACATCAAAATAAAACCTACATGCACCAAACATTAACTAGCTTCTCGTCACATGACGTCATTGCACAGCATTCGTTTATTTTTGCAGTTTGCAGCGCGATCGTGGGCGTTTAATTGTCCCGCGCGTGACGTCACGGCTAGCGTAGTGTGGAGCTGACGAATTTATGGTCAGCTGCGGCCTTTTTGGGAAGAATGTGTGAATTTGTGGTTGTTTATGGTTGGGGTGAGATGATGTGCTAACTGTGTGATGTCTGACGTTTCTGCGGAATTAGTAAAGTGAAGTGAGAGGTGGTTGAAATAAAATGTATGGTCCACTTTTTATACGCCAGGGAATTTCAACTGTTCGTAAGTTGTTCGCGTTTTTGACAGATGAATGATTTATTCCTCAGTTATTTTCTATGTATCTTCGATGATGGGATGAATGAAACGTCTGAGTAGAACGAAGAGCTGTGCCAGACCTCCTACGATTAAAAACCAACGACGAAAGTTCTTAGATCACTGTCGCCAATTGCAAATGCAAATACTGCTTGCAAAATCGTGTGAGGAGTAATGTTCAACCGGACATGCACTTAGCCTCTTCCCATTTTTGGATTGTAGTTGCCTTCAGTGGAGCATTCTTAGCGTACCTGCCAATTCATTGCCTCATTTCAGTTTTCGATGAGGTTTTCCTTGACAAGACATGTCAATCGTTTAAATAAATCTTCCAATTACCCTGCATATCCACCTTATTCTACCATGTCCCCACCATTGGGAATTCAAATAATTTTGTGAAAACAATAGTCCCCACTCTATAGTAACAATGTTACAGGTTTTTTGCCGTATCGATGAAAATGCAATCAAAATGTATTTTCGGTATCAATTATCTTGGTAACTCTAGCTTTTTATTTTTTTATTTTAAAATTCGGTTTTTGTTCAAAATTATTCATTGGGGGGTAATTTCAGCCGAAAGACGTCCACTGCTAGACATAGGCCTCCCCCAAGCACCGCCAATTCGACCGGTTCTGTGCTTCCCGCATCCAGCGGATTCCTGCTACCTTCACAAGATCATCTGTCCACCTTGTGGGGGGCCTTCCAACGCTTCGTCTTCCGGTACGCGGTCGCCACTCCAGAACCTTTCGGCCTCATCGGCCATCTGTTCTGCGAGCAATGTGCCCTACCCATTGCCACTTAAGTTTGGCAATTCTTCGGGCTATGTCGGTTACCTTAGTTCTCCTGAGGATCTCCTCATTTCTGATTCCATCACGTAGAGAAACTCCAAGCATAGCCCTCTCCATTACCGTTTGGGTGACTTGGAGCCTTCTAATATGGCTTAACATACATACGTAATAAATAATCTGAATACTGAGTTCTTGGTGAAGGATCTCGTCCGGGGAAGTACTACTACCATACCTATTTTGCACGAGGATTGATCACCATGATCTCATATTAACTGCTAGCTGACTCGAAAGACGTCCTGTCCTTGTGCTGAGTTATAGCCTTTGAACCCATACAAAATTCCCATCGAAAATGCGATTTCAGATTTCCCGAATTTTCCAATATTCCCGGCAGCTTTTCAAATGTTTATTTTCTTAAAAACCTGATTCAGACTATTACGAGCATTTTAAAAACAAAAATTTGCCACATCGGTCGAGCTGTTCTGAAGTGATGCGCTTACCAGCGAACAGCATTTCATTTTTATTAGATATGGCCAGGTTTCCCCTCAAAGTTTTTCCTCCACCGATATCAGTAATGTCCAAAATAAAATCAGAAAGTATATGTGTATTGAAAAAGTCACAGTGGTACGGCCCCGTTGCCATAAAATAACTAATGTTCAAAGGCGGATATTTAAAGGTTGATTATGAAAGAAAATCTACCTACACTCAACTTAGGGTTCCGCATAAAACAAACAAAATCGTATACCAAACGCTTTCCCTTGCAAGGCAGTAAATTAAAATGTAAAAAATTCATATGAGATCTCTCTGCAAAGTGGAGGGCGATAGAAATTATATATGTATGAGTACTGAATCCTGTGTGCTATTACTACTAAGATACTATATTATTTTTATTTTTAGGAGTAGTAAAGCTTCTCGAGAGCTGTGGTGGTCCAGTGGTAATGGCCGCAACTTACGAGTTGTAGATCATAAATTCAAGGTAGGCACTTTACTTTGTGTAAACTATTTCATTAAGGTTTTGTGTAAATTGACTGAAATATGACGATAATTGTTGAAGATGTCGGACTGGCAGCAGCTCCCAGTTGACATGATTTTTTTACCACTGTTCAATCATGCCGACTGGGAGTTTTACTGGCTTCCGCCGCGTCAACATTGGATGAAATTTGACGCACAAATAGCTTATAACCTGGATTAACACATAGGGCACTTTAAATCCCGGTATCCCGTGCGATATTTTTATACATCTACGCGGCCGAAGCCGCGGGCAAAAGCTAGTAAGAAATATTTTAAATTAGTCTCTGGGATGGCAACGTACTGCGATACCTCTGGTATTGACGATGTTCAAACGTGGCGGTGACAAGTTACCATCAGATGAGCCGTCGATCACAACAGCATAATCTTCCCACTGCTGGGCCACAGGCCTCCTCTCTGTGAGAGGGAGTGGGCTGTAATCCACCACGCAGGCCCTGTGCGGGTTGGTAGATGTCACATGTCTGTGAATTTTTGGTTCTAGGACATGCCGGTTTCCTCACCATGTTTTCCTTAATCGTTTTGAGAGCTGTGGTGATGAAATCATTTACACAAAGTAAAGCGCCTGTCTGGGTTCGAACCTACAACTCGCAAGTCGCGCCGTTACCACTGGGCCACCGATTGCCTTCAATTAAGTAAAATAAAAATAAAAGTTAATCAGGCAGGTCATAATACGAGTTTTGTTTAAAAATCAAGAGCACAATGTAAATAAATTGACTTTATAAAACGAAACACAAACTGTAACTCTAAACAGACTATTAAACACTACAATGTTTGTTAACTATTGTTTTACCATCCTGCTCAAGACACAAAGTAAGAATTTTAATACTAAGATATCTCTTTGAATTTTTAAACACGGCTCTAAAGTTGTTGTTTTATCTTGAAGAGTAACATACAAGATAGTAAAAACCCTGCTGATGTGTGTGCCACTCGTGTATTTGAGCACCGTACTCAAATACACTCGCGGCACGTTGTCGACTGCAGCCGCCGACGCGTGGACGACTGCAGTTGCCGCTGCCGTTAACCCGTGCCGTTCGTGGGTATGAGCACTACTACAGTTACACTCAAAACGAGGTTTGATTGCTGTATTTCTTGCTACCAAATTCTGAAAGTCATTCACACGTTAATATTTTGTATTCAATGTCGGTTTTCGTAATTGGTTAGTTTGAACCAATTTACGTGCCTTTTCCCAACTATGTTGGGGTCAGCTTCCAGTCTAACCGGATGCAGCTGCATACCAGTATTTTACATGGAGCGACTGCCTACCTGACCTCCACTACCCAGATACTATGTAACACGATACCCCTTGGTAATATCTGAAGCTGGCAGAAGCTAGTATTTTATGTTTTGTATTCAATTTCGGTTTTCATGATCAGTTCCGTTTCAATCAATGTGCCTGCCTTTTCCCAACTATGTTAGGGTCAGTTTCCTGTCAAACCCGACCCTATTTGACTTCAACAATCCAGTTGACCCAGACAGCTGTGCTGCTGGAGCTTGTTGCGCCACTTCTTCTTCCCACTAGGAAGTCGTGAAGGGTGGGCGTTTTTGGGGGACTGTCTTATGTAATTTTGACGTTTGAAAAGTGCTGATTCTCAGCCTATTTTGAATAAATGACTTTTGAATTTGAATTTGAGTTACTGTGTAACAAGATACCCCTTGGTAAGACTGGTTGTCAGACTTTTGGGGTTCTGACTACCCGTAACGACTGATCAGTGACAATGATCAGTTTGTTTGTGGACTTTAATTGTCGTACCTATGAGAAATGTTCAAGCCGTGGTAAAAAATGTAGCCTATTATTACTCAATGGCTTTTTTAATTAACCCTTCTTCAACCAAAAACAAAAAGGGTTCAAAAATAACAAAATCTAATTTAAATTAATATAACATTTAACCCCCAATTGGGGGTAAAAGTGGAAGCCTACACGAATACCATAGGGGTTGGGTGGGGTAGACGTATTAGTGAAATTCCGTTAGGGGGCGAGGTTGTCGACTTTCCGAAGGTTTAATGGGCTAAATATCTTGAGCCCAGATAATTCGGAGATTGGAGGGTTGGCAGGAAAATGTTACGTAAGTATTTTTTATTGGTTATGAAGATTTTTTAATGAGAAATAGAGAACTGACAAATAATAAATACCAAGGTTCACACATGACAATCCTTGTAATTATCAGGAATGCGCAGATTTTAAATCACAATTTTTGCATATTAAAATTGATACTTATGAACTACTACTTACTTTGTAAAGTATGTTATTTTAATTACTGTGAATGTGAAGACTACTTTTTGTATTTTGTATTATTTTTGTCTCACTTTGTGTTATATTTATCGTTGAATCGTTGAGCTCCTTAAGTTCTGAGTTTAACTCCACGATTACTGAGAAATGCGTGCACTGACAGGACAGGTCCACTCAATCTGCACCGTTCTTTCCTCAAAAGACGATTTCAGACACCAATCTACATTGTGTTCACACGATTTGACCAAGATTATGTCTGGACTTTAGTTTGTTCCGGCGTTTAAAAAAAAATATGATTGACGTGTAAGAGTGTTTGTACAAACCTACTTTCAGAAATAAAATCATTTAAATATCATAGGGGTGAAAAGTATCATGCGCCAGTATTTGTTCTATAGTTTGACCGAAATCGGTACCGCGCCTTAGGCATGTGCGAGACGGGGGGGCACTGCAGGCCGCCCATTTGTCAACGTTGCCCCTCGCCTCGCCACGCATTCCAAAGGCGCGCTATAGCGGTCTCGGTCAAACTATAGCACCCAATAATGTTAAAAACAAAAGACTGAATTTTTGTACATAATTCGAAAATTAATGATATGCAGCAGAGAATCCTCGCATAAAACTTTGCTAAGTTCTATATTTTAATACATAATAAGAGGTCTAGGTTGTCTCCAAGACACAGACGGCAAATCATAGTTTGATAAAGATAAGACCTACTAAACTTTCAAAATGGTGCTTGCTCGATGTAACTGTTATTGAGTAACAACCCATATCACAGCAAATACTTTTACTGAACATCAGATAAAATTTTCAGAAATAAACGTAACATATATCTTTTTCCATAAAACAACAAAGTGAAGATTTTTCTGCTAACCGTACATTGTTCGCTAAAGTATTAGTAAAGATTGTGCGTAAGTCGCGCCATTTGCCGAAGCTCGCGCAATCGACGATACAGATACAAACCTACTGATTGTCGACTATTGTATGTGTGGAAATGAAGAAAATGGTTGCTATGCGAGAGGCTCGTGGTTAAGCAATAACAACCGCGCAGGGCGATGGATCAGGTTAAGCTACGCTTTCTGAGGTTGGTACCGAGGCCCATCCGTGCTTCGGAAAGCAGTTTAAGCCGTTGATCCCAGCTGTCAATCGTATCTCTTTGACGTCGTTACGGGTATTGTGACATCCACACACCACCTTCATTAGCGCACTAGTACAAGTACTAGTACTCGCTTTGCTTATGATTGGTGTTGCAATCACCGGATATGACTATTATAAGCCATCTTGTGATACGCTGGACGTTATGTTTCCAGGGTCCAAACTTCCAGCTTTCTCTGTTCTTCTAACTGAACAGACAGCTGTGCTGCTAGGGAGTTTGTTGCGCCACTTCTTCTTCCCAGCTATTGCACTAGGAAGTGGTGAAGGGTGGGCGTTTTGGGGGACTGTCTTATGTAATTGACCTTCGAAAAGTGCTGATTCTCAGCCTAGTTTGAATTTGAATTTAAATAAGAATGACAGCTGAGACTAACGACTTAACGTGCTTTTCGAGGCACGGAGAGTCCTCGATATTATGTAATGGATGGTCACTCATCCACGACGAATGACTTTTGAATTTTGAATTTTTTATTTTTTTCCATACTAGAGTTCAATCTCCGTTCATCGGTGTAACCGAATGCTGGGTTCCGAGTCACCACATTATGGCATTTCCGGCTATCCGGCTCCATGCCGAGTACATATAATTTTACCTGCATGGTCACGTCTAGCTGAATTACGGGTCTGGCAAAATCATTCGCTTGCAGTATGCCACACTCGCTGCGATCATCGGCCCAGGCGAAGCAAGGAGAGTACTGCGCTCCTCAAATTATTTATTTATTTAGGGACATTTGTAATCGCAATGCGTATGTCAGCCTCATCGTACCCTAAATAAACGTTAGTAATCTGGGCCATGAACCTAAACAGACTCCTCGCATCATCGCCATTTGGTTGAGCTAAGATTTTATTGAATGTGCCTATTTCAAGTCTGTTCAACCTCAAGACCCTAAACAAATCATTTCTCCCAGACTCATACCAAACACAGTCCATCAATAAGTGGTGTAAGAGTTAAAAGAATCTTCTGACCACTATAAATACATATTAATAATTATGTCACTCTCTGTATTTTATATTTTTCCGTGTACTTCGTAATTGGCTCAATGTTTAGAGTAATAATAATGTTATACTTACTGTCAGCTGTGAAGCTACCTTATATTATAATAATATAATATCAGCCTATTATTGTCCCACTGCAGGGCAAAGGCCTCTTCTCATACAGAGAAGGCACGAGCATTGATCACCACGCTTGCTCAAGACGGGTTGGTGATTAAATAAATAAACTTTAAGCTTTCTTGTGATGAAAATATAGTTTTTAACGTGACAATTTACGTGGTCTTATTTCATCATGTCCACCACGTCACGCCTCCCTCTCCGGCAAATAGTCACGTTACTCCCGGTTGGTTCTGTACGAGAAGAGGCCTTTGCCCAGCAGTGGGACAATAATAGGCTGGTATTATCTGAATTAGACGGAGGAGCTCGTGATTAAATAATACCAGCCGCACGGGTCGATCCATCAGGTTAAGCTACGCTTGACGGGGTTTATCCGTGGACGGGTGACCATCTTTACATACCAAGACTCCTCCGTGCCTCGGAAAGCACCGGGTCCTGACTGTCATTCGTAAATCTTTGACAGTCGTTACGGACATACAGAAACCCGAAACACTAACAATCAGTCTTACCAAGGGGTATCGAGTTACTGGGTTGTGGAGGTCAGATAGACAATCCCTCCAAGTAAAACACTAGTATTTAGTTGTATCCGGTTAGACTGGAAGCCGACCCTAACATAGTTAGAAAATGGCTACGGGTTAAAAAATCTCTGGTTTAAAAGATTTGACATGGTTTTCAAAGTTTACGGTGTCCGGTGTGATCCTTGTTCCTTTTGAATTATAAGAAGCCTCTGGCCTGCTGGATTTAATTACAGGTTAGTATTATTCTCTTCAGCCTAGTCAAAGGGAAGTTAAAACAATAGTTAGGACATAAACCCTAACTAATTTTCTAACAAGGGCTCTTAACCGTCTTAAAGCCATAAGTCTTAAAACAAAAGCAGTCGACAATAGCTGCAACACTACCTAGCCATCAGTTATACAAACAAGATGGCGGAATATGAATTATTTATTAGAATATTCCTCATTAAGCTTCTGTAATTCGATTGGTTCGACCGTTACGATTGGCTGCTTTGATGATTGTTATGGTAAAGGGTACCGAATAAAGCCACCCTACTCACTTGCGAGCTGTAACCGTAACCGTCGCATGTACTGTTACCAAAAAACATAGCGTGTACGTTGTTCGCAAACCTGCTGCGAGCAGTACGCGTGCGGATAGCAGCAAGTCGACGATTACAAGCCACTCATTCTGTAACCGCGTAACCGTAAGCCAAAAACATAGTGCGTACGTGGTTCGCGAGCCTGCAAGGAGTGCTACACGAACGACTGCCAGCGAGCCGACGATTATCGGTTTTTGCCGCGCATCAAAGGGCGCTCGCAGTGCGCTCGTGGACGTCAAAAGTGGAGTTACGTTACGGTCACATTTACGTGGACTTCTCGTACACATTAGAACCTCGTTACTGTATCTGTTTAGTTAGAGTTACAGCTCGCTAGTGAGTACCCAGCTTAACATTGTCTTAATAATAGTTAAGATCTATCGTGAAGGAGTTTGTCCGGAGAAATACCATTTTTTTTTTAAGCACAACTGGAAACTTTTGGCCTTCATCTCACCTGATGGTAAGTGATGATCAGGCCGAAGGTGGAAGCGAGCTTCACCCGGAATCCTCAACCACAGAGAATCTTACCTCTAACTGCCGAAACACAACCATGCTGTTAACATTGCTATTATGGCGACAAACTTAGATAAGAAGGTGGTAACTAGCCAGGCAGACTTAGAACAAGCAACCACCACCAAACCGAGCAGAAAATTTTGCCCCCGCTGGGAATCGAACCTGGGACCTCTGGCTCAGAGTCACACTAAACCGCAGAGTCGGCAAAGAAAGAAAATACGTTTATTTGCGGTACACACGACGCAAGGAAACAACAGAATACGAAAATAACAATTTGGGGGAAAATATGCGCCACATCCACGCAAACCAGCCATCGCTCAGCATAATGCTGCGACCATATGCGAGACAATCCCCAGCGCTGGTTTTCAGCGACAGCTTGATGACGTCAACCGGTGCAGCATAAAGTGAACCACACTTACTCTGCCGGCAAGTACCGTTGCTGTATTTAGTTACAGGCAAATGGGACGTTTCAATTATGTCTATGAAATGGCACCTGCGTTAAGGCGACTGATATTGCAGATGTCCTAAGGCCATGTCCTATTTAAAAGCGATCTACAACTACGCGATCATTCAAACTTCTTGTTCGTCGAACCTGA
This sequence comes from Agrochola lota, assembly GCA_947364205.1. Classification (NCBI taxonomy): domain Eukaryota; kingdom Metazoa; phylum Arthropoda; class Insecta; order Lepidoptera; family Noctuidae; genus Agrochola; species Agrochola lota. Next base: position 13,167,765 of record OX376244.1, on the reverse strand, counting down.
ACGCGTGGTCGTTAGCGACAGAAACTAAATATTGGTTTGATTTGATTGGTATTGATAAAATATTGGGTTCAAAAATCAAAATTAAAATATGTTATTTCACCTAAACCTTTATGCACTTATGAAATGTCAGAAGCTAGGTGCATGCGGTTGGTATGAAACGCCAAACAGACTAGGCGTATACCCAACAATAATTAATCAATGCTATTTAAGGCGCGGTGTTACCTCAATATTCACAAAAAACTGGTTTCTTGGATAGTCGAGTATGACGTAACACAATGAAAATATACGACACAAAAAATACAGTGGGAAAAGAAGGGTTTCAATAAAAATGTTAACCGAATAGAATAGTAGAAAATTGTTTGATATTCCCAATAAAAAATACTGGACAAAAATAAACTTTGGCGTCGAACATCTCCGTATTTTCAGCCACAAAAACTTTTTTTTAAAGATTTCTATAGAATAAACATTATTTTATAACTTTAACCAGCCAATTATTTAATTTAATGTGTATATTCCGAATAATCTAAATAAAACCCGTAAAATAAATGCCCATTCGCAGCTTACTCACGTCGTCAACCCAAATATTTATTCAATTTTCAACCTTATTTAATGCTCTGTAATTGTGAAAATAGATATTGCGGTCATACATAAGTTGTCGGGCTACCGTATAGCGCGCAGACGCGGTTGTCTGAGTGCAGCTGCAGCGTTTAAAATCGTAGTCAGTCCGCGCCATAAGAAAGGATTACTGCTGTTAAGGCGACGATAACCGACTTTTAATGATTTTATACTAAAGCTTCTCACGCTATCACGTCTAAACGAGTAGTGTTAATAAATTGGAAGAAATAAATGTTAAATTAAAGCATTTTTTTAATAACTTAATTTATGATTATTTTCGATTATGTTTATATTAGGTACATAGTACAATTAATTTGTAAAGTTATGTCTAACGCGGATAAAAAACTGACGATCGCGGAAAAATTAATCAAGCGTATTTTTCTCAAGCCTTTACCATTTTAAAGATAATTTAATTATTAATCTTTTTGTATACGTGTTTTATTAAAATTCCTTTTGCTTTTTGTATAATAAATTAATAATGCGTCTAATTTGGGACAGTGCTCCTTGATGGGCGAGTCCTGATTGGAGAAACGACGCGTTGGGTGAGCTCAGTACAGAACACGCAAGCTAGCCACTCAAGGTCACTGGCATATATCTGCGGCTTAACTTCCTTTTTTCACTAGACGTCCACCGACGCGACGACGAAATATAACCTACGGCTTACCTTAACTTCTTAGCTGGCCTCCTCCTCCTTCTTAGCTTAAGCTGCTTTGCTTCTTTAAGTTAATTAATTAAAATTATATTATTCATCCAATTGATATTATAATTAATATATCTAATGTTATTATTGTATACAATGTCGCCCATGGGCATGTGCGCGCCCATATTTTTCTGAATATTCATGACAAATTATCGAAAATAAATTTAAAAAGGGGGGTCTATCTTTAATTTTAAAAAAATATATTAATAATATTTACGATTCATTATATTCTATTATTTTATGGACTTACACTTGTGTTTTTTAAAATAAATACTGAAAAATATACTAAAAAATATTAGTTAATCCGATAAAATAACTAATACGCTTTAGAAACAATAAACAGAATCCAAATCAAGCCATCAATAACATAGGAGATATGATTAACGCTACAAAAAATAAAAAAAAATAACATGAAAAATATTAAAGATAACCCAATATGATCTCGTTTAATGTTATTTTCGATATTTTTTCATGAATATTCAGAAAAATACATGACATTGAATATGTTATATAATTATTGTAACTTTTAAAAGGTTTAGGTTTCTTAATTTTATAATTTATTTTCCTTTCATCATCCATCGTCATCGCAGATAAACATACATCCAGCCATCCACCTAAAAACCTCCAAAAGTTCAAAGAGAACATTGCCACCCTCAAACTATCTAAAATACACATGCCGACATCCATTCCCCACAGAGCAGGAGATAAATCCACAGCATCTCATATGCGAGCTCTCAGCGCGTAATGGCGAAGTTTATAAAATTCTCTTTCAGAGGTCAAGTCAATTTCAACTGGAGCTGTTAAACCAATAAACTGGTTACATCCGGTTTCACGGATACCGCTGGTGGGGCAAGTTGAGGCATAAAGCGGGTTAATTATTTGGAATTATGGGTAGAGCTAAAAAAACTCTCAAAATTAAGTGGTAAGAAAAAACTGTCAACATGACAAGATAGTGTGTGTATTTCTCAAATCTTTTTAGAGTTACGTCAATTATGGTGTAATAATTTTAAACTTGATCTAGCAGTGGTTTTTCAGGAAAAAGCAGCTAGGCTTTTATAAATCCATCAATTTCGTGCAGACTATGGATTTCTAAATGTCCACGCTACTAAAACAAAAGAAAGAAAGAAAAGACATTTATTTAACACACATGAAGCACACAATTAATACAGCAGTAAAAAAAAAGAAAGTAAAATGCGATGTAAGAAATTAGCAGGGGAGTGTGCCTCACGACTTCTCCAAAAACACCCAGTTCAGCAAAAAATGCCAGACTACTATTACGCCGCTGACGCTTGTTTTTCAACTGGGCCTGGATTTCTCCCTTTTCCACTTTGCTAGGGAATATCCATCTGCTCCTTTGTAGACTAAGTAGTATTCAAAATCAGTAACTGTTTGTTCGTATCTAAGTGCTCTATTAGCCATTCGTAAGTCGATAAAAGTAGTTGGTGACGCTGGCAAAGAGTGAGAGTGTGTGGATGTGAATGTGAGTGTGAATGAATGAGTGTATGCGTGAAGTTAAGAATGGTGCAGGCATTAGATGTAGGGTTATATTTTATTTCAGTAGCGCCTCCATGTCGTCATAGGTTAGTGGTTTTATCCAAATTAGTTATATTTTTTTTCAATTAAGAAAAGAGCTTTTAAATAATCTACAAACATTTCAAAGTCAAGTCAAAGTCAAAGTCGAATCATTTATTTCAAATAGGCCCTTGCAAGGCACTTATGAACGTTAAAAATTACAGAAAATTGAGTTTATTCTAGTCGCCCCTTCCAAAAGGTAGTTTTCGTATGGAGAAGAGTGGGCAAGAACTCCACCGTTACTCTTTTAAAATGTTTTACAATATTTTGTATATGTAGGTGCATTAGTTATATAATTATATGTAAAGACGATGCACCTAAAAAAAAATACTATACCACAATGTAATAAGAATTTAAAAAAAGCAACAACAGATAAATTAATTACTTATGTGATAGATACATGGTTCTCACATGTTTACAAACATTGTAAAAGTGATAGTAGACGATTTTCCTAAAATTTTACAATTAATAAGTCAGTGTGTGAGGAAATAATCACAGAATGTAAAATCAATGTCATATAATAATTTATACAACTTTAATTAGCAACCAGTTATATTGTAGATTATCCTATTTAGCAGGACCAGCATGTTTCACCAGCATCCCCGCTCCCTCTCACCACTTTACCCTCTCCCCAACCGCACAGGGAGTGATTGGATATGAAAGTTTAATGCTTTTGTAGTGCAGCCGCCCAATCACTTACACTGGCTAACCAACTGATTAATACATCAATCGTTAACTATGTGATCGTCATAATGAAAACGGAATATATGGAAGGGATTTTTTGTGATTGGATTTGTAAAACGATTGAACTTTTACGTGTGTTTTGTAGTGACGATAAAGCATATGGCTGAAAGTTGCACCTATGTAGTGTTGTGTGTTGTATTTTTACCCGACCAATGGAGGGTTATGATTTTAACAGGCTATGTTATGTTTGTTCATCTGTTCCCTCATAACTGCTAAACTTATTTTTACAAACGAGGTATCGTTGGAAGTGTCATGTTGTTCAGTGGGCTATAGGCGTACTATACGGCTAATAAATAATCTATGCGATTTATGCCTTAATTACATGACTTAGTAATGAAGTGACGGCTATATGAAAACGGAAAAAAATCGACGTCCTTGTCTTGTTTATATCCTTTTTGCTGGCGTATTTAACGTAGTTGGAATTATTTTGGCGTATTTTATTAAAATACGGTATTTTAACTTCTAAAAAAAACCTTATGAATACGTAACGTGTATTAATTTTCTGCAATTTACACTGAGTAACCAACTGTTTATTATATCAATTGTTAACAATGTGATCGTCATATGAACGCGGGATATATGGAAGGGATTTTTTGTGATTGGATTTGTAAAAGGATTTTATTCTGCAGTGGCAGTTTTATGTGGTTTTTATGGGTAGTTCCACTGCGCTCCAGGAATGCATTCCACTGCGCTCGAAGTTTTTATTACCTATATTAGAAAATTATAAGTACCAAAATGTTTCCACAGCGCTCCAAAATAAAATAAGTAACAACAACGTATGGTTTGCCATTTATGCTGACTCTCAGCATAAGTGGCAAACCATAAATTGTTTGTTATACATAAATAGGAATATCGGTATTTTTTTTTACCGTGGATTGTTGAAATAAACCTGAAATAATTATTTCCTGGTTTATTTCAATGGATGCTGTTGTTAGTTAGTGTTACTGCCGCACTCAGAGACATTACTTAAAAGTAATAAAGAATTAAATTTAATAATTGAATACAGTAGTATTCAATTATTAAATTTAATTCTTTGTCAATATTGTCAAGAAGAAATTTCTCAATATGCCAATATGGTCGGTTATATTAATTTTAAGCGACTTCTCTGAGTGCGGTAGTTAATTAAAAAAGAAATAAGGTACGCACCCTGCTGGGGTTGCGGGTTTGTCTGAAAGGGATATCGCGGCCCCGGCACACAGGCAACGGAAGGAACACGGGTGGGTTTTAGTCAGTAAAAGTCTGACACACCCTCTCGCTCTGCCCAGAGCGGGAGAAGTCATTTGATGATGTCCCATCCTGAAAAAAAAAAAAAAAAGGTACGTATTGAATGTGATTTAAAGTATTGTTTTGTCTTCGAAATAAATTATCATGAAATCGTATTGATACTTTTAATATAGGCCATACACGTTACGATATACTTGCAAAAAATGTGACTCGCACAAGTATACGAAAACGTGTGTGGGATGAATTAGCACAAGTATCCGAGCCATTCGGCGTCACGCAGACTTGTACAAGTCTAAACTTGCGCAAGTATATCCTAACGTGTATGGAATCGTTAACTATGCGACCATCCTCTGAACGTGTTTTATATGGAAGGGATTTTTTTGGATTGTATTTGTAAAAGTATTATATTCAACTTTTAACGTGTGTCTTGAAGTGACGAAAAATCAGATGGTTAAAAGTCGTTGTCGACGAAACATGAACATTTCTATAATTAAATGATATTTTTGTAACACTAACGCTAACGTATTATATTATAATATAATATTATTTTATTGATTAGGTGTCAGTAAAATAATTAGTATTCAAAATATTGATTTATACAGGGTTCCTATTGATAAAACACTAAAAACCCCTTAAAGGGGTAATTGAACTTTCCCGCGACCTTTCGGACTTTCCCGTGACCAGTACGGTCACGGGAAAGTCCGAAAGGTCGCGGGAAAGTTCGAAAGGGATACCGTGGCCCCTGGCAACGTACAGCCAACTGAAGGAACACGGGTGGGTTTTAGTCAGTAAGAGTCTGACACGCCCTTCCGCTCCGCCCAGAGCGGGAGACGTTATTTGATATTTTCCCACCCAAAAAAAAGGGGTCGTTGTACTGGTCACGGGAAAGTCCGAAAGGGATACCGTGGCCCCTGGCAATGTACAGGCAACTGAAGGAACAGTCAGTAAGAGTCTGACACGTCATTCCGTTCAGCCCAGAGCGGGAGAAGTTATTGGATAATTTCTCAAACAAAAATAACAAAAAAGGGGTTTATTGTACTCATCATTATGAACAAATTTTATTATGGGACAAAAGCCGAACGCGAGAAAAAAATTGGTTTTCCCGACATTTTGACGAGGAATGAGAACATAAATGCAGGGCACACCTGTTTTTTTTGCTATTTCAGGTTTGGTCCCATAGTAATAATGAGTATAATGACCTCTTAAGAGGTTGTTAGTGTTTTACCAATAACGCTGTATATTCTTAACATTTTTATGACAAAAGGGAGAAAATTTCTAAACAGACGATATTTTCCAACAGTGGAACAGCATAAGTTAAAAAATATATACATTTTGGTACTTTCCGTGTTCTGACAAATTATAAAGGGACCCAGAACGCCCTTTCAGTACTTTTATCTTCCCTATTTATCATACTCGCATTCAATATTTATAAATCGTTTAAAAAATCGTTGATTACACCATAAAACATTGCTGGAAGACCTTTAAATATTCAACTAATTCCGGTACCTGATCTCTATTCAATTGCTTAGCATATGGAATTCGGTCGGCACTCCTGAAATGAAAATCTTTTGTTGAATCTATTACGTGTCGGTAATTAGTTGCTATGAGTTTCTTTTCATGGACATTACCATTGTATTTATTTATCTACACACCGCAGCTGTCATTCGTTGATGTTTGACAGTCGTTACGTGTAGGCAGAAGACCAAAAGTCTGACAAGACTGTCTTACCAAGGTGTATCATGAAACTCAGTAACTGAGTTGTGGATGTCAGATAGGCAGCAATGGGTAGCTCACCGTCCGATAAGGACCAGGCCCGGGTCAACGGCGCGTTCTGTTCCCCGCGCGCCTCAAAGAGATGTCAGCACCAACTGACGGGGTCCGTAAGAGCCAATGCCTGCCAGGGTTGCGAGTTTGTCTAAAAGGGATATCACGGCACAGGCAACGGAAGGAACACGGGTGGGTTTTAGTCAGTAAAAGTCTGACACGCCCTCCCGCTCCGCCCAGAGCGGGAGAAGTTATTTGATAATTTCCCACCCAAAAAAAAAAAAAAGATAGGCAGTCGTTCCATGTAAAATACCGGTATTCAGATCCGGTTAGACTGGAAGCCGACCACTACATAGTTGGAAAAAGACGGGCAATTTATTGACCGACCTAATGAGACGTTTTCGTTTTGTCGCTAATATGGCAACGCACCTGTGTTACTTCTCATGTTGCAAAAACAATGTTAATCGGTTCGTATTTACACGGGCACTGTTTAAACAGGAAAAGAGCACTGTTAATTGACGGTGGGAATAGATATGTGACCATAATACTCATCTAGACGAATCCATTCATATACAGGCTATAATAACTAAAATAAATAACAGTGACCAGAATTTATCATCATATCGTCCACATAGGCTAAGTGGGAAAAATACGTATTATTGAGCTACCCAAGAAAAGTTAATACAATATATATGAGACCACCTCTGAAGTATGACCTACCAAACAAAAAAGAATCATCAAAATCAATTCATAATTGGCGGAGTAATCGCGTAACAAACACACATACAGGTGAATTGAGGACCTCCACCTTTTTGTTGGAGTTTCTTGCCCGTTCTTCTCCATAGGAACCTACTACGCGTTGGAATGGGCAACTAGCTTCATCTTTCTGACTGACCGACCCCTTGACAATTCAAAAGTACCTGTAATTGGTTTATTTGAAATAAATGCTTTGAGTTTGAGTTGAGTTTGAAGTCGGTTAAAAATAAATTCATTTTTATTTCGATCAACTAAAATATCCCTAAAGTAACAGTTTTGCATTTAAAATACTATTGTTAGTAACTTAAATTAATGACGAATTATTGAGAAGACCACTCAACAACTAGACACAACGAAAAATAGAAACTATAAAGGGTAAAATAGGGTATAATATCTGGAGAGATTTAGGGGCGTTTAGCGGTTACAAGTAATACGTAAAGCGGCGACCCAAATCTTTTCGAAGTTTCAGTTGTAAAATTCGGTTAAAGTCCTGGAAACTCGGCACAAAAACATACTACGCTACGCTAGAAAATATTTTCAAACCCACATTTTAACAATAGGCATTTGTCAAAGCGATTTTAGCACACATCAAAGGGTTCCACCGTGCATACAACGTACTGTACATTCTGTGTAACCGCTGATATTTTTAATACTTTTTTTTATTTCGTTTGTAAAAGAATAATTTAACAAACTTTTTAGTTTATTCGTGATTGAACGCGTGAGGAACTTATGAATACAGGCTTTTTCCTTTTTGTGTTTGGCCACAACGAGAAAACTCTTGGTCTGCATCTCACCTGGTGATAAGGGATCATCAGGCCGAAGGTAGGAGCGAGCTTCAGTCGGAATCCTCCAGCACAGAGGACCTGGCTATCTAACCTCTAACTGCCGAAACAGAACAATGCTGTTAACATTGTTGTTATGGCGACAGACTTAGATAAGATGGTGGCTAGCCAGCCGAACTTAGAAAAACCAAACCGAGCACAAATATTTTTTTTCCCCTCACTGGGTATCGAACCTTTGGCTCTTTGCTGAATAAATGACTACTACGACTACTTTAAATTTTCTTTCTCAACAATAATTTTGCTTCGTCTACGTACTAATAATACCTAATTAATTTAAACAATCAAATAAATAATTTAAAAAACAAAAACCCGACTGCAAAAGGCGAGCATCAAACCAATAACCTGAAAATATGGTGTTACTTTTGTTTGTCCCCCGACTACGAAACCATAAATTTCTATAGATTATGCTTGTTTTTCTCTTTTCAGTTATGTAATTTTGCAGTCGGGTTTTTGATTGTTTTAATTATTTATTTAATTTTAAACTTTTTAGTGTCCCGGCACACTCTTATGATCAAAAACTGGTCCTACACAAACATGGCCTATTTTTACGCTATCAAAAACTTTTAAAACCAATTTATTATTCCTAATAAAATTTAGACATATAAGTTATATATATTTTTGTAACACCCTTTCAATTTCCTTTATTTTGATACCCTTCTCGATAAGTTTGGTTTTTTTTATTAACGAATTGCTCACAAACGTATATGCCAAAAATTCGCCATTATGTTTTTTTAAAACTCCTATCTAAGGAGACATTTGGATTTTTAAGACGAATATAACGATACCTTAACTGTCGAAGTCCATCCAGCCGTTTGGAAGATACAGAGGTAATAAAGAAATTTACAAACAAACATATAAGAAACGCGCGAACAACATAACCTTGACAGTCACGTAAAAATATTACTCTTAATATTTTTTCTTACTATCGCCTTCATGGCACCACATATAACAAATAGCACCAATAAGATTATTCTCCATTTCTCTTGCTATCACCCACGCTGTCGCAATGACACGTAATAGACCGCGATACCCGCCACCCCAGGTGGGAACTAATATCGCGCCAATTTTAATTACGCACACTTCAAACAATGGAACAGTGGAAGGGCTGGAGACTTCCACAGAGATTATATTAGTAAAAAATATATAATTTCAAAATGTAGTGAAGAACGCGCTCGGGCGAGGTGGTGCAACGATCTTTGTAGGGTTAGTAGCTGGATGACAGAATCGAGTAAGTTGGCGTGTTTGCGGATGATTACAATTTTGAAGACATTTGTGGATAAGAAGGGCAATTCCCGTCATTTTTAAGAACGTTCACATTTGCATCTCATTCGCAATCTATCAAAAATACAATCAATTTATCAATATTTTTGACAAGTTTGACAGATTGCGACTAGAATGTGAACGTTTTTTAAGTACAAGAATTGGCCTTCTGGTGACGTCTTTCGCCTAGAATAGAAAAGTAGCTCAGTGGTCAATCACTTTCTGTAACTTTAAATGTGGAAAAATCATAACAAAATTAAGAGCTAAAATTATGAGTTCCAAGATTTATTGGTATAACCATGTTCCATCTTCATACCAATTTCCATCAAACACCTTTCGTTTGAAGAGTCTAAATCGGACATCAATGCTACCTACATGAACTTTCAGAATTAGTTATATTCAAATTCAAAAGTCATTTATTCAAACTAGGCTGAGAATCAGCACTTTTCGAACATCAAAATTATAAAAGATAGTCCCCCAAAAACGCTCGCCCTTCACCACTTCCCAGTACTTAGCTGGGAAGAAGAAGTGGCGCAACAAACTCCCCAGCAGCACAGCTGTCTGGCCAGTTGGGAAAACCCGATTCTGTACACTAGTATGCAAAATAATTTACATTACGCAATACAAAACATCAAATTAAATTATTTGCTATGTCAGCTAGCACACGCCAATATACCAACAAAAACATCGGAATCTATACTCAAGCGAAAATAAACATTTTAAACGTAAACAGAACTACACAATGATCCTTAGGGCACACTGTATAACAGTTGTAATAACTGAGGCTACAGCCAAATACCGTCGACTAAAAAACCGTCAAATAAAAAACACCATTTCAAAAGGCGACTCCATCACTCTGTCCAACCACCGAATGTCTATCGGATCCCGGCTATAATTCGAGCTGAAAATTCACCGAAGCCAATAAAACTCAGAGCCGTTGGCCTGTAGCCAACCAACTAATAGCCCAGGATCTGGGCTATTGTACCCCATAATGAGATTTCAAACAATCTATAGCCCTTTGATTGTGAACGCTGAAGACTTATATGAATTTAAAGTTCTGTAGACTATTATTCTATTATCTTTGGTGCTCTTTATGGTCTAGGATTGAGTTGGAGTATATTATTGTTCAGATAGCTAGTTTGGTTTCCTAAGTGGTATTTTTGGAGCTCCTATCTGAAGCGACGTTCCGAGCGGCAATTCCCGTAATTTTTAAGAACGTTCGCATTTAAATCTCATTCGCAATCTGTCAAAAATACAATAAATTTACGAAAATTTTTGACAAGTTTGACAAATTGTGACTTGAATGTGAAGGTATTCTAAGTACAAGAATTCTTGTACTTCTATTCTATCGGAAAAATAGAATAGAAGTACAAGAATTGGCCTTCTGATTTCCTCCTAATTTCTCTTTGATAATGTTTCTATTTCTGACCGAATTCAAAAGAAGGAGCTCTCAGGTCTTCAGGTTTTTTTTATAGTACTTATTTTATTAACTTTGCTTGGGTAGTTTTTGAGTTAGCTTCAATAATACGTATTTTTTCGACTTAGTCTAGGTGGATATTTTATGCCCGGTTGATGGCAATAGACTCGCCCCTTATTACATGGGACTTAAATATAACTGGCGAAATGTCCCGTACTATAGGTACGTCTCTGCCTAACCAGTCGGGGAACACACGCGTAATGTTAAGTCAATTATTATTTAGTTAGCTATTTTATAACGAATTCAGTATAAAATTCTTATAGGCTTTGTAAGGCGAATCGCTAGCCTCATACACTGTGTCAATTATGTGTTAATGTGGCTTACCGATAAGTGAATTTTGTTAATTGTTCTTTTAGTAAATAAAGACAAATAAAATGGTTTTTTTTAAACTCAAAATAAGTTTTTAGGAGTCACTAAGACAATTGTAGTGCCAATTGTGAAAAATAAAACGGGGGACCTGTCAGATAAGCGTAATTACAGGTTTATATCATTAGCGACTGTTATTGCGAAAGTGCTTGACGACTTACTTGACACACAGTTAAATGAATATCTGCATCTGCACGATAATCAGTTTGTTTTTTGCCCAGGATTGTCCACAGAGACTGCTATACTGTGTCTTAAGCATGCCGTCAGGTATTATACGGACAGACATACTCCAGTGTACGCGTGCTTTCTTTATTTATCCAGGGCTTTTGTTTCCCATGACATTCTATGGAAAAATTTGGAGGACATATATTTCATCACAGAACTTATTAACTTGTAAAATGTTGGTATGGAAGCCAGACCAATAGCGTGTGATAGGGGGTGGTTCTCTGTAGGAACCATATTATGGGTTGGAGTGTGGGGTGAGACAGGGAGGGTTGAGCTCCCCCGCACTTTTTAACTTATATGTTGATGCACTAATTGTTGCTCTGAGCAGTCATCATGTCGGTTGTCATATTGATGGAGTATGCGTGAACAGTAACAGAGCGGACGATATGGTGCTGCTGAGCGCATCCGTATGTGGCATTAGAACATTGTTGCAGATTCGTGAGGCATATGATGAAGGTCACTGTCTGAAATACAATGTGTCAATACAATACTCTAAATATCGTATAACAGTACCACCCATCAAACTGTACGGGGTTCCCTTGGTTAAAGTGAACCATTTAAGATACCTAGGGCATTCAGTTACTGACGGTCTCAGAGACGATACTGATATCGAGAGGGAGAGCAATAAGAGCTAATATGATAGCCCGCAGATTTGCACGCTGTACCAAGTGGGTCAAGCAAACACTTTTTAGAGCTTATTGTACCTCATTATACGGGTGGAGCCTGTGGGTGAATCACACCCAAAAATCATACGAAGCCCTCCGCGTCCAATATAACAACGCCTTCAGAGAGTGCCTCGGGCATGTTTGCCGAAGCTAGCGTCGACTGCGTCTATGCAACGATGCGTAAGCGATGCGCGTCTCTGGTGCGCAGGGTGCGCGGCAGCCCCAACAGCGTGCTGATGATGATAGCTGACAGGCTCGACTGTTCTTAAATACGACGCTGCAGTGACTTGCACGTCACCTTCAGTCGTCGGCCATTAATGTTGTGTTCGTGTAAGTGTTGAATGAACGGTGGTTTTTGTTTTGTATTGTATTGTAATGTTAATGTATTGTTTGATGTATGTGTGATGTATGTGAGTCATTGTAACTCGAATTAATAAATGAATAATAAATTGTCCAAGGGGCCTCTGCGAGTTGGCTTCGGCCCCTTGTACGCCTTCCAAAGGACCGGGTCCCGAGATATGTTAATACATAAATATAATAATAATCAATCTATCCAAATACACATACCTAACACTACAAAAAGCCGCCGTATTAAACACTTGCCGGTTATTAAGATTTTGTTTACTAATAGACTTAGTTAATAATTTCACTGCAGTACAGAGCAATTTCTCTTCTCAAAATAGTAACTATAATCTCACCTTGGTTCACACCCGTGAGATTCTGAAAATACCAGGAACTAACCTGAGAAAATTAAATTTAAAAACCAAAATAATAATAAATTCTATCCGAATATCCATTACAAATTGCCTCAAAACCTTAACATTCTGGTTGGTCATGATCATCTGTTCCTCCCCCTCCAGGTCCTGAGGAGAGGTTCATTTGAGGACGTTGGCTGAAAAGAGGCGAAACAATATGCAATTACACGGCAGTGGCCGAGATTAATACTCCTTCAAGACAACTGATTTCATAATAGGCGGATGTGGGAATGTTTGGAGGTGTTAATAAAATAAATAAATTAAAAATTAAAAAGCTTTTTAATTTCCTTATCCTCACAATATTAACATTTCATTCTTAAGGCGAAAGCGTCAAGGTAGCCCGTGAAATTCAATTTTTTTTATGTTTTTTGCAATTTGCACGTCAGTATCATGTTGTATATTGATCTAAATATGATTTGCGGCCGTATCAAATGCTTATTTACGAGTATAGAATTATAATCATAAAAATTATCAATACAACACTCTAAGTTCATATAATCGCATTGAATGACTATTTCATGAAATCATGTCATTTGGCGATTGTGCTTACTTATGGAGTTGAATTGCTGATTGTAATGATTATAATTATGTAAAGCCATATTGGTTACGGTCGCGAATTGACCGCCCGCCCGCCGATCGCCCCAAAACGCCCACCCTTCACCACTTCCTAGTGCATTCCCAGCTAATGCACTAGGAAGTGGTGAAGGGTGGGCGTTTTGGGGGACTGTCTTATGTAGTTGACGTTCGAAAATTGCTGATTCTCAGCCTAGTTTGAATAAATGACTTTTGATTTGATTTTTGATTTGATTTGATTTGATAATTATATTTTTATCAACATAAAACCTCACACTGACCTGCTAAATGTAAAAAACTAAAGAAAATTTGAATTTCGCGGGCTACCTTAGTGCATGCCCCTTAATATAATTAGCACCTTAATTTACAGTCATATAATAACGTTTTTCAATTGTTTTTTTTTTTGTTTTTTTATGTATAGTATTTTTTCCATTATATCGTATGCATGTAAATCTTATGGATAGGAACCCCTTCTTGGGTATAGGTCTCCTCCAGCTTATTCCAGTTTTCTCTGACTGCGGAGGTAATGGAGGTGTTAAGAACGTTTATCCTCAAAAGTTGGCAACGTCGCAAATAGCTGTCAAATATGCACCTGTTTTGATTAATTTGGCAATATTACTGTATAGAAATAAAAAATGTGGTTAACTAGTGAACTAAAATATAAATAATAAATTGCAATTATAACATTTAATTTGATGTTGTACCCGTTTTAGGTGTAAAAAAGGCATTTGGAAAGCTTCCAAATACTTTTTTTACATCTAAAACTAAATATTCGGTGTTACGATATTAATGATTGCATTTCTTAATCAATATTCTAGTTCGCTAGTTAGCCACATTTCTTATTTCCATACAGTAATATTGCCAAATTAATCAAAACAGCTAAATATACGACATCTATTTGCGACGTTGCCCACTTTCAGAATAAACGCTCTTGGTAATTTATTCCCAATATGTATTGAGCAAGCATAGTCATGACTGGTCCTTATTTCTATGAGGCTTTTGCTCTGGGGCAGGCTACAACCTAATGTGATTTTGTATTTTGATAGTAATAATTTTTTTTTATGGCAATTTTTACCCGACTGCAGCAAAGCCAAAAGAGGAGGGTTATGTGTTTGACCTGTATGTATGTCCGTCCCTATCTTCCCTCGTAACTATTAAACGGCTGAACCGGTTTTAATGAGTGATATGTCGTTAGAAAGAGTAAAATAAAAAACATATCACAACCCGACTGCGTAAAAAGTGAATACAAGAAAGTAAAGTTTAACTTTTTTTAAAGTTCACTTTTTACTCAGTTCAGTTTTTCGGTTTTTGATTTTTGGTTGTTTTTTTTTTGTTTATTTTTTGAAGCAACATTATTCTCGTGAATTTCACCTGAAGCACAGTTTTCATACCTTTGAATCTATAATTGCATTCAATCCTTGCAACGACTACAAATGGTAAACAAAAGTGTATCATTTTGGTCAGTACACAAATAAATAAAATTGAAGTGTCTGTTTGTAATTTCAAAATAACAGCTTTTTACTAAACGCATATGAAAGTATACCGTATTTTTTTTTTTTTTTCTGTTTGTTTGTTTCGGCAAATCTTCGAAACGGCTAGACTGATTTTGACGGACTGCCGATTTTAAGCTGGTTATGTCTGTATCTTGAAAATTGACCTCGGAAATGCAGCAATATCCAAAAAACATTAGAATAAAATAATCCATATTACCTCCTCCATCCCTTACTACTTCTACCGCCAACTTCCCCAAAAGATCCAGCACAATTCCGGCCGTCATTTGCAGCCGTCCCTATGCCAACACAATAAGGTTCACAATCACGTAATTTCTTCCCATTGTTGTGCGACTAAGTTATTTATGCTCTTAGTTAATAGACGCCTCTGTAGAGTTTCTCCTTTGTCTTAAAACACTGCTTTTGGCTTGATGGATGCTGTTTCTTTAATCTTTAGGTTTGTCTTGAGATACATGTTTGGTGTGGAGTTGATTTGGTGTGATTCATAAATATTATTCAGTAAATAAGTAATCGTAATTATGTAATCTTTTATGTGCTTAGAAAGTAGGTACATGAAATAAAGGTGTTTACATTTTTTTAGATTCCCGTGCAATCTGCCTAATGGCATGCAAACATTGAAAGTTAATACAAAAAAACACGTCAGTTAAATTAAAAATTGTCACACAAATAATAAAAATTAATAAATAATAATACCTAGAATTTAACACGTGCAATAATTAAATCTGAAGTGTAATGACATTTAAAAAATCATTAATTGAATAATAACACTTATCAAGTAATAGGGTTGTCAGTTTCTTTTTAAACATTTGAATTGGTTTTTTTTTTCTAAAAAGGCCACATTGAGCAAATCCTCTAAAAGCAATTCATCTTCTGAATTCCCACGATTCATCTATGGTACACACATATTTTAGCTGAATCATATTCAATTAAATTCATATCAGAGTCATATTCGGTGTAAATAGTGCCGCATGAAAAATATTAAGACCGTAATTTTACCGGAGAATTTTTCTTTACAGTTTTTGTTAATCAAATGAGATTTTTATTTTTTATTTCTACATTTTAAATGTTATTTCATTATAATATAAAACTGTAAAACAGATGAATTGCGTAATATGAAAAAAAAATGTCATAATCTGATTAATAGTTTCGGAGAAATGCGTGGGCAAACATACATACTGAAATCTAATATAACATACATAATGGAATAACTTCTTCTGCCTGGCCTTTTCCCAACTATGTTGGGGTCAGCTTCCAGTCTAACCGGATGCAGCTGGATACCAGTATTTTACATGGAGCGACTGCCTATCTGACTTCCACAACCCAGTAACTGGGTAATACGATACCCCTTGGTAAGACTGGTGTCAGACTTTCGGGCTTCTGACGACTCGTAACGACTGTCAAAGATCCACGAATGACAGCCGGGACCAACGGCTTAACGTGCTTTCCGAGGCACGGAGGATTCTCGGTATGTAAAGATGGTCACCCATCCACTGACCAACCCCGGCAAGCGTAGCTTAACCTGATGGATCGACCAGTGCGGCTGTTGTTACTTAGCCACGAGCTCACCGAGCACATAATGGAATAACATATGTAAATAAATTGCAGTTCCTATAATATTACATACATACGCTACGTGCCGAATTGATAAACTCCTTTTTTTAAGTCGGTTAAAAAGCAATGAACTACTTAAAAGCTATTATTGTAAAAGCTAAGTCTTTGATAAAAAAGTCATAAATTTCATCTTAGTATGAGTTGGCTGGAGCCAACCAACTCCAGCCAACTCATATGTAACACAACCATCGTGTCTTTTCTTTGGTCTTCCTGAACTCTTGAAGAGATCCACATCCATGCTCAAAACTTTTTTAACGATTGACATACGGTAACCTTTTCTTCATTGGTCGCTAATCTGGCTGCTGAATTCTGGGTTCTAAGACACACTGATGAGGTTAGCTATGATAAGATATGATAATTATTTATTTACTCACACATGAGTACAATACATGCAACACAAACTGATTGTCAGCATGCAAGGGATGTTAAAAGTACAGATTAAAAAAAAACTGATCAACACGTTTGACTTAAACAATGACATGATAATATTAATAAAATACAGTATAATGTCACTGTGAGTCTAATTATTAAAAGATAAAATTAATGATAAATCATAAAGATAGTAAATTAGTAAAACCATTAAAATTTTTAATATTGCCACTTGGGCCTGTACACCTCTGCCTACCTCATTGGAGAATGTAGATGTGATATTTTATAATTTGGCAGTCCAATTCACCTCTCACAATACTAGTGAATTAATCCATCTGCCAAGCCTTTTCCCAACTATCTTGGGGTCGGCTTCCAGTCTAACCGGATGCAGCTGAATACCAGTATCATACATGCAGTGACTGCCAATCTGACCTCCACAACCCAGTTACTTGATAACACGATACCCCGTGGTAAGAATGGTTGTCAGATTCGGGATTCTTACTGCCCGTAACGACTGTCAAAGATCCGCGAATAACAGCCAGGATCAACGGCGTACCGTGCATTCCGAGGCACGGAGGGGTATGTAAAGATGGTCACCCATCACGGAACGACCTAGACAAGTGTTGCATAACCTGCACGATCGATCCTTGCGGCTGTTATTAATTCGCTCGTGAGTAATTAACCACAAGCCCCTCGGCTTTCTGGCGAATACGATACTATAAATTGTAATATTTTGTACTGAACTCCTCGCAGCATGATTAAAATAAATACTAGATATATTCTGAGTTTAAAAGCTGCGTTTATCTTTCATTTGAGGAACGTACGGAAAGAAAACATTACTTCCTCGCTGTTGGAGAGAAAACTGTTAGGAGGAATGATGAGAATGGAACTTAAAACATCTTGAAGGTCTTGATAATTAAAATTATTATTTTGTTCAAATATCTGCATAATGTCAATGATCATCACCATTTTTTTAGTTGTAAATATTCATTGTTTATTTTTTTTTATTTAAGGTACTGTTTGTATTTCCCGTGCGTGTCCCAAATAAAATATATTTTTCATTCTTTTATTTTTCTTTCCATTAGATTAAGCTACGCTTGCCGCGGTTGGTCCGTGGATATGTGACCATTTTTACATACCGAGACTCCGTGCCTCGAAAAGCATGTTAAGCCATTGGTCCCGGCTGTCATTCGTAGATCTTTGACAGTCGTTACGGGTCGTCAGAAGCCCGAAAGTCTGACAACCAGTCTTACCAAGGTGTATCGTGTTACCCAGTAACTGGGTTTTGGAGGTCAGATGGGCAGTCGCACCATGTCAAAAACTGGTATTCAGCTGCATCCGGTTAGACTGGATGCCAACCACAACATAGTTGGGAAAAGGCTAGGCAGATTGATTGATGATGCCTAACTAAACGACTGGTGATTATAATAACTATCCAGGCAAATTGAAGGAGGTAACCAGCGATGGATGCAAAAAACAACATCTTGATTCTATTCGAGTTAAATTCTGATTTGGATGGATTCGAATTTCAAGTTATTCAATGAGGCGATTCTTCAGCTCGGTATCTTGATTTGTACCCGGTTGATGGCAATAAATAAGCCCCCTATTAGGGGCTAAAATAAAAATAACTTGAATATGGGCTACACAGCTTCGGGGAATACAAGCGTGATCGTCGCCTTAAGGCGACGATATCCGACTTTTAATGATTTTATACTAAAGATCACGTCTAAATGGGTAGTGTTAATGATTTGGAAAAAGCATATGTCAAATTAGAGCATTTTCTTAATAACTTAATATTTGAATACCTATTTTAAAATGTTTATATTACATAGTGAAATTAATTTGTAAAGTTATGTCTAACGCGGATAAAAAACTGAGAATCACGCAAAATCTATCAAGTGTATTTTTCTGAAACCTTCACCATTTACAAGATAATTTAATTAATGATCTTTAAGTATATGTGTTTTATTAAAATACCTTTTGTTTTATGTATAATAAATTAATAATGCGTCTAATTTGGGACAGCGCTCCTTAATGGGCGAGTCCTATTACTGGCTAGACGTACGACGCATTGCGTGAGCACAGTACAGAACACGCAAGCTAACCACTCAAGATCATTGGCATATACCTGCGTCTTAAGTAGACACAGAGTACATTTTAATTATACACTTAACGGCGCAGGATAGCTTTTACCAGAAGTGGTCATCATATAAGTGGTTCAGCATTTTCAAATATCATCAGGATTGTGCCGGATTGCAGCGGTTCGTCGTGGACATGGTATGGCAGCGGCTCCCCCGTCATCATCTCTGTCATCAGAAGACAGCCACCACGCGATGCGACGCTCTGCAAGAGTGACTGTCACCAGCCAGTGTCACTCTTATCCAAACTTTTCGGTGATTCCAGTAACTTCATAGCAAACATAGGCGGCGCCTCTTACTGCGCCGTCATACTTAATAGAAGCCTAGAGCCTGTATTTCGATGTAAATACTTTTTCTTTTTATCTTTTAATCGAAATTAGCCCCACAGTTCAGCTGTGAACTCCAAACAAACAGACAAACGCTATCTATTAGTGTGACTTCAGACTCCAACAAAGAAAAAAAATAAGAAACATCGACACGTTACAAAGGAAAACTAACTCTATCTAACATAAACCTTTACAAAGTTAGACTGCAAGGACTCAATCAGAATAAAACAGAACTCATTTCGACCAATGAGGACAAAGTTCTGATCAAAGTTCGAAATCGGACTATTTGTAAAATTACTAGCCCGAGGCGAAGAGATAAGAACTGGGTTTTTGTTGAAACTTTCTGATCTTAAGTTCGGTCATTGCATTTCGATTTCAAAGGCATTTGAGATTGGTTTAATTATTTTTCTTCAAGGTTTTTAGTGAAAGGATTAGAGTTTAAGGAAAGCGGAAAATTTTATTACTTACTTCAAGAAAAATTGTGCTTATTTTAAGAGTCTGTAATAGCGAAAAGTCTTTGTGCTATGAATATTATTTGAGGTGTGCTAATTCTGCTGTTGCTAGGTACATAGGTAATCGTTTGAGTAAGTTTAAATAGATAGAAAAGACGGCAGCTTCGATCAATTTGCTGGTCATATACCGTATATTGATTGATTTGATTTTTAAAGGTCTTTATTAAACAAAAAGGTTTATACAAGTTAACATAAAGATCTTATTCTAAATGTAAACATACAAGCAATGTTAAATAGGCTAAACCACCTATTTTAACATACAACATGTATGATTGTTAGTAAATAATTAAGGCTGGTATTATTGTTTAATAATACCAGCTTGTTACTGTCCCACTGCAGGGCAAAGGCCTCTTCTCAAACAGAGAAGGCACGAGCATTGATCACCACGCTTGCTCAAGACGGGTCGGCGATTTCAGACTTATATTAACTATAAGTTCAGGTTTCCTCAAGGTGTTTTCCTTCACCGATGTCAGTAATGTCCAAGATAAACTCAGAAAGTACATATGAATTGAAAAAGTCACATTGGTACTTACCCGGATTTGAACCCACAACCTCGTGCATGAGAGGCGAGGCCTTAACTACTGGGCCATCACGACATTAGATTGTTTGTGTGACTACTAATTTAATAAATACATAATATAAGATAGAGCTGTTATGAAAGGTTTGCAGACCCACATTTTTTTTTGTTTTTTTTAAAAACATTGCCCCACACTAAGAATTTCTTCCTGTATCGTGGGTGCGTTTAAAAACATAGAAACTCACATACACTAACACCCAGACCCGGAACAACTACTTGCAGATCATACAAATATTTGTTCCGTGCGGGGATCGAACCCGCGACACGTTGCGCAGCAGTCGATCGCTCTGCCACTGCGCCAACCGTGTCGTCAGTTAAGTAACAATTTTATCTTATATTGAGAGTCAGCGATAAAAATCAAAATCATATCGCAGTAAAATAAACATTATATTTAATAAAACTATACACAAATATAAAAATCTTTATTTCGTATTTATCTACATAAAATCTCTGCTTGCACGTTAATTTAAAAAAGTAAATTCAATAAAATATTAGGTAGTTTATTTTTTGTTTCTTGTTTTTTTGTTCTGCACTGTGGTGTAGGCCTTGTTTATTAAGGCCGCTACAACCGTTGAAATGCACCCCTACCTGCATTGCATAAAATTCTGCTGTTCCTTGCGTAAAACTCACTACTTCTGATTTGTTTTGTTTGATATGACAAAACTATTAAAAATAAATTGATTAATTAAGTCAAACTGTTATTATAATGTTAGTTTTAAAATAATTACGTACTATGTATATCAATATTTTATTTTAAGCTATACGCTTCACGGCACATAAAAAAAAAACTATCAATGTTTTCTCTATAAGTGAACTTATAATGTTTTTGAGAAATATTTATCTTTATCCGTATATCAAGAACTCTAGACCCGTTTTTTTAGAACCCACTGCTCATAAAATTAACTTTAAATACACTGGCAATGTGTTGTTTCTAATTATTACATTACATTTATGCTCTTCATTACACAAAGTCTTCAAAATGACAGACAACGTCCGAAGAATAAAATTTCTTAGAAGCCTTAAAGGCACAGTCAAATGTAGCACTTGAACTACAAAAACTATCCTTGCTGCTAAGAAATAAAGACGTTGTTAATGTCAAATTGTTACCAAGGACGGTTATCTTTAACGTGTATACTTAAGGAAGAATCTATCCAATTTGTTTTTTAATGTATTTATCACGGAACATCTATCTCTCATTTCCCGAAACTATTTATTTCACAAAAAGTAAAAAAAAAACATATCATATTTTAACTAGGATAACACGCCTAGCATTCCACCGTTTCCCTTTCACACGATCGCCTCTAACAGCCACAAAAGAAAAACAAACCAAAGCGGATAAAATAAGCAGTAATTTGCCAAGTTTCCCGATCCTGACCGCTATCTGCAACTCAACTCGTCGACTCAGCGATAGGGAACAGGAAAAAGGATTCATATGAAATATAATCAAACTTTTTGGTAGAATTAGTTTTCTTAACTTATGATTTGATGTGCTTACCTTACTATGAGGTTATGGAAGAATATATTATTTGATTCCTGGGTGATGTTTTTTTGTTTATCTAGTCCTTTTAGCTTGAGTTTTAGCCAGGTTCAATGATCGGTCGTCTACCTGGCATAAGCAGCTTGAGCACCATCATCCAAACAAACTGAGGAAAAATACAAAATTAGTTGTCGTGGAGTAGTGGAGTTTCTCATAAAATAGTTCTCTTGGATAGTATTATTAATGACTACCATACTAAACAGGATAAGGATGTTGACTGGGAAAAATAAAAACTATTTAGTCCGTTAGTCAGATGTTAAACACGTATTTTTTTCTTTATCAAATTAATAAAAAATGGTTCAGATAAAATGCATTATAAAATCTATCGGCCAGTGATGTTATGCTAAGTTTTAACGTATTGCCTACTCAATGTATTGCCGTAATCTTTTGATTACGTAAAAAAAAGAAAAAATACGTGTCCAATATGTTTTAATAATCTACTTGACGGACAATTTTTTTTTTTTTTGTCAACATCCTTATTGCGTTCTAGTCATCATTTATTTCGTTACAAAATACATTGTGTTGTTAGGGTTCCGTACCCGAGGAACCCTATGGCCGGCCACATACACTCGTAATTCGAATGGAGAACTACTGTACGTGTGTGCTAGATCCTGTGTGTTGATTTTGTGTGGATTTGCTGCCTTCGAAATTCCAAATCGATATTTCAAAAGGGATTTCCTAAACGAAATTCCGTATGTATGTGGCCGGTCTATTACTAAGCCTCAGCTGTCCGTCCGTCTGGCTGTCCGCGGGCTGTATCTCATGAACCGTAAAAGGTAGACGGTTGAAATTTTCACTGATTATGTATTTCTGTTACAGCGGTAACAGAATAACAAAAAATCATAAAAATTAAATAAAGTTAATAACTAAAGGCCGTCCAAATACAATAATACAAAGTATTTTTTCGGCGTGTTTTGCTTAATCTTAATACACTACGGAGCCCGAATCGCACTTGGCCAGTTTTTCTTGTAATTTTATTCGTTACACGTTTATTTCGTTACATCATTTGTTTCGTTACAAAATACATTTTTTTGTTTTTAATTATTAAAGTTATGATGAATAAAATAATAAAACTATTATTCGTGTTAATGAAATTCAAGCCATGTACATGGGATTTAAACAAAACTGGTTAAATGACAAATGATGTTATGTTTTGTTTTGTTGTACTTACGGGTTGTAAGGTCGAGGTCGTGGAGGTTCGAACCCAGGCACACGCATAACTTTGTGTAATTTATTTATTCACCACTGCTCTCAGAACGGTGAAGGAAAACATCGTGAGGAAACGGGCATGTCTTAGATACATAAATTCGAAGACATGAGACGTCTACCAATCCGCACTGGGCCCGCGTGGTGGATTACGGCCCACACCCTCTCACAGAGAGGAGGGCTGTAGCCCAGCAGTGGGAACGCTATAGGCTGATTGTGCTACTGTTTATGCAGTCAAGATTAGCCAGTCAGAAAAGCCAGTCAAGCCAGTCTTTCAGACTGGGAGCTGCGCGGGTAGTGCCAGACATAGGCACTTGTGAGGGCTCTTTTCATCATCTGCCCAGACTTTTCCCAACCATGTTGTGGTCCGGTTCCAGTCTAACCAGTTCCAGCTGAATACCAGTATTTTACATGGAGCGACAGCCTATCTGACCTCCACAACCCAATAACTGGGTAACAGGATCAGTAATCGGACTATTTGTAAAATTACTAGCCCGAGGCGAAGAGATAAGAACTGGGTTTTTGTTGAAACTTTCTGATCTTAAGTTCGGTCATTGCATTTCGATTTCAAAGGCATTTGAGATTGGTTTAATTATTTTTCTTCAAGGTTTTTAGTGAAAGGATTAGAGTTTAAGGAAAGCGGAAAATTTTATTACTTACTTCAAGAAAAATTGTGCTTATTTTAAGAGTCTGTAATAGCGAAAAGTCTTTGTGCTATGAATATTATTTGAGGTGTGCTAATTCTGCTGTTGCTAGGTACATAGGTAATCGTTTGAGTAAGTTTAAATAGATAGAAAAGACGGCAGCTTCGATCAATTTGCTGGTCATATACCGTATATTGATTGATTTGATTTTTAAAGGTCTTTATTAAACAAAAAGGTTTATACAAGTTAACATAAAGATCTTATTCTAAATGTAAACATACAAGCAATGTTAAATAGGCTAAACCACCTATTTTAACATACAACATGTATGATTGTTAGTAAATAATTAAGGCTGGTATTATTGTTTAATAATACCAGCTTGTTACTGTCCCACTGCAGGGCAAAGGCCTCTTCTCAAACAGAGAAGGCACGAGCATTGATCACCACGCTTGCTCAAGACGGGTCGGCGATTTCAGACTTATATTAACTATAAGTTCAGGTTTCCTCAAGGTGTTTTCCTTCACCGATGTCAGTAATGTCCAAGATAAACTCAGAAAGTACATATGAATTGAAAAAGTCACATTGGTACTTACCCGGATTTGAACCCACAACCTCGTGCATGAGAGGCGAGGCCTTAACTACTGGGCCATCACGACATTAGATTGTTTGTGTGACTACTAATTTAATAAATACATAATATAAGATAGAGCTGTTATGAAAGGTTTGCAGACCCACATTTTTTTTTGTTTTTTTTAAAAACATTGCCCCACACTAAGAATTTCTTCCTGTATCGTGGGTGCGTTTAAAAACATAGAAACTCACATACACTAACACCCAGACCCGGAACAACTACTTGCAGATCATACAAATATTTGTTCCGTGCGGGGATCGAACCCGCGACACGTTGCGCAGCAGTCGATCGCTCTGCCACTGCGCCAACCGTGTCGTCAGTTAAGTAACAATTTTATCTTATATTGAGAGTCAGCGATAAAAATCAAAATCATATCGCAGTAAAATAAACATTATATTTAATAAAACTATACACAAATATAAAAATCTTTATTTCGTATTTATCTACATAAAATCTCTGCTTGCACGTTAATTTAAAAAAGTAAATTCAATAAAATATTAGGTAGTTTATTTTTTGTTTCTTGTTTTTTTGTTCTGCACTGTGGTGTAGGCCTTGTTTATTAAGGCCGCTACAACCGTTGAAATGCACCCCTACCTGCATTGCATAAAATTCTGCTGTTCCTTGCGTAAAACTCACTACTTCTGATTTGTTTTGTTTGATATGACAAAACTATTAAAAATAAATTGATTAATTAAGTCAAACTGTTATTATAATGTTAGTTTTAAAATAATTACGTACTATGTATATCAATATTTTATTTTAAGCTATACGCTTCACGGCACATAAAAAAAAAACTATCAATGTTTTCTCTATAAGTGAACTTATAATGTTTTTGAGAAATATTTATCTTTATCCGTATATCAAGAACTCTAGACCCGTTTTTTTAGAACCCACTGCTCATAAAATTAACTTTAAATACACTGGCAATGTGTTGTTTCTAATTATTACATTACATTTATGCTCTTCATTACACAAAGTCTTCAAAATGACAGACAACGTCCGAAGAATAAAATTTCTTAGAAGCCTTAAAGGCACAGTCAAATGTAGCACTTGAACTACAAAAACTATCCTTGCTGCTAAGAAATAAAGACGTTGTTAATGTCAAATTGTTACCAAGGACGGTTATCTTTAACGTGTATACTTAAGGAAGAATCTATCCAATTTGTTTTTTAATGTATTTATCACGGAACATCTATCTCTCATTTCCCGAAACTATTTATTTCACAAAAAGTAAAAAAAAAACATATCATATTTTAACTAGGATAACACGCCTAGCATTCCACCGTTTCCCTTTCACACGATCGCCTCTAACAGCCACAAAAGAAAAACAAACCAAAGCGGATAAAATAAGCAGTAATTTGCCAAGTTTCCCGATCCTGACCGCTATCTGCAACTCAACTCGTCGACTCAGCGATAGGGAACAGGAAAAAGGATTCATATGAAATATAATCAAACTTTTTGGTAGAATTAGTTTTCTTAACTTATGATTTGATGTGCTTACCTTACTATGAGGTTATGGAAGAATATATTATTTGATTCCTGGGTGATGTTTTTTTGTTTATCTAGTCCTTTTAGCTTGAGTTTTAGCCAGGTTCAATGATCGGTCGTCTACCTGGCATAAGCAGCTTGAGCACCATCATCCAAACAAACTGAGGAAAAATACAAAATTAGTTGTCGTGGAGTAGTGGAGTTTCTCATAAAATAGTTCTCTTGGATAGTATTATTAATGACTACCATACTAAACAGGATAAGGATGTTGACTGGGAAAAATAAAAACTATTTAGTCCGTTAGTCAGATGTTAAACACGTATTTTTTTCTTTATCAAATTAATAAAAAATGGTTCAGATAAAATGCATTATAAAATCTATCGGCCAGTGATGTTATGCTAAGTTTTAACGTATTGCCTACTCAATGTATTGCCGTAATCTTTTGATTACGTAAAAAAAAGAAAAAATACGTGTCCAATATGTTTTAATAATCTACTTGACGGACAATTTTTTTTTTTTTTGTCAACATCCTTATTGCGTTCTAGTCATCATTTATTTCGTTACAAAATACATTGTGTTACGTTGCGATGAACCCTATGGCCGGCCACATACACTCGTAATTCGAATGGAGAACTACTGTACGTGTGTGCTAGATCCTGTGTGTTGATTTTGTGTGGATTTGCTGCCTTCGAAATTCCAAATCGATATTTCAAAAGGGATTTCCTAAACGAAATTCCGTATGTATGTGGCCGGTCTATTACTAAGCCTCAGCTGTCCGTCCGTCTGGCTGTCCGCGGGCTGTATCTCATGAACCGTAAAAGGTAGACGGTTGAAATTTTCACTGATTATGTATTTCTGTTACAGCGGTAACAGAATAACAAAAAATCATAAAAATTAAATAAAGTTAATAACTAAAGGCCGTCCAAATACAATAATACAAAGTATTTTTTCGGCGTGTTTTGCTTAATCTTAATACACTACGGAGCCCGAATCGCACTTGGCCAGTTTTTCTTGTAATTTTATTCGTTACACGTTTATTTCGTTACATCATTTGTTTCGTTACAAAATACATTTTTTTGTTTTTAATTATTAAAGTTATGATGAATAAAATAATAAAACTATTATTCGTGTTAATGAAATTCAAGCCATGTACATGGGATTTAAACAAAACTGGTTAAATGACAAATGATGTTATGTTTTGTTTTGTTGTACTTACGGGTTGTAAGGTCGAGGTCGTGGAGGTTCGAACCCAGGCACACGCATAACTTTGTGTAATTTATTTATTCACCACTGCTCTCAGAACGGTGAAGGAAAACATCGTGAGGAAACGGGCATGTCTTAGATACATAAATTCGAAGACATGAGACGTCTACCAATCCGCACTGGGCCCGCGTGGTGGATTACGGCCCACACCCTCTCACAGAGAGGAGGGCTGTAGCCCAGCAGTGGGAACGCTATAGGCTGATTGTGCTACTGTTTATGCAGTCAAGATTAGCCAGTCAGAAAAGCCAGTCAAGCCAGTCTTTCAGACTGGGAGCTGCGCGGGTAGTGCCAGACATAGGCACTTGTGAGGGCTCTTTTCATCATCTGCCCAGACTTTTCCCAACCATGTTGTGGTCCGGTTCCAGTCTAACCAGTTCCAGCTGAATACCAGTATTTTACATGGAGCGACAGCCTATCTGACCTCCACAACCCAATAACTGGGTAACAGGATACCCCTTAGAGTGGTTGTCAGATTTTTTTTGTAGGCTTAACAGACTGTAGATCTGTGGACCATTTTATATTATGCTAAGTGCCTGGTACTTGTTGATAGGCCTACACTGTCCTGTCATACCTTTTAACACTGTCATTTGAAAATATTGTAAAAACCATTTACTTTTTAAAGAGTAACCGTGGAGTTCTTGCCGGCTCTTCTCCATAGGAAACAACCAATTGGAACCGTGCACCTAGCTTCTGACGTTTCATAAGTGCCCTTGTAGGTTTAACTGAAATAAAATATTTAAATTTTTGATAATGACCGATGACCCGTAATGACCTCTGTGAGTATGGATATAAAATCATACTCCTACCTAAACTTCGCACGTTTAAGTTCAATGCCATTCAAAGTTCATTCAAATTCATTCGTTCCTTCATTCACGAGCAATATAAACCGTGCATGTTCTTGAATAGATGCCAGGCAAATCTCTTTTTGATAAAAGCCTCTCGGTCGTGTTCCTACATAGTCGGAATGCGTTTTCATACCGTTTACGGATCAGTAGAACACGGGTTCCGTGGTCTTCTATTTGAGGTACAATAGGATAGGATAGGATTGGTAGGATTATTTTAAAAGGTGTATGGATGAAAGGTGGAAGGAAAACAGTGTTCGTTGCTATGTGTTTTACAAAGGTTTTTTTGCAATCCAAGGTTATATTTAGGAATCGAACAGTTCGTGGCTAAGCAACAGTTGTGCGCATAGATGAACTAATCTTTTTAGGTACCGTCAACTGCCCTAACTTCACCTGGCGTCCTAACATACGACTAACATAGGAAGTTGACCGGTGTGTTTAAAGAATCTAAAAACTCAGAATAATTAGGTACCTGCAATATGTTTCAAACCATTAGTAGGTGCTAGCTTTCATATCATATCTTTCGTTTCAAATTCTTATAACTAGGCGGAACACATAATACTTTTTGCCGCTGGCCATTAAAATCACGATCATTTATTAAATACTAATATATACTATTCTATTTTTTGTTATGGCAAGCAAAGCTGATGTCAACCATTCTGCCAATGTCTAAAGTGAAGTTGGAAAAGCAAGTGTGTATTGCACTATTAGATCTAACTAGATCTTTTTCTTTATTTATTAAATTGTCAGAATCTATCAGTGTCACATTTTTTATTCGGTTTGTTGACGAAGAATTCTCGATTTACAATTCGGTCCGACATGTAAAGAAGATGGCCGAATATCATTCTGCGGTATTGACAATACGACGCGATTTAAAAATTGCTGAGTTTTAAAGCAGTTTCTATCGAGTAATTTAATTTTATTTTATTTTATTAGGATCTTCAACAAAGAATACACCTTACATACTATAATACCAAGACAAGAACAATAATCCATGTGCTCCCTCAATTATAGGAGACCACATCATGCAATAAAAACAAGCAAACAGTATATTAAAAATGGAAGTTAAAATTATATAGTATTTTATACTAGTACATTATTAAATTTCGTAATCTGAATTTAAATTGAATAAAAATAAAGATTAAAAAGCAACGAACACATATTAGAAAAAAATTGTACTTACAGACAAATAAAAATAGCAAACAATGCATTACTAGGCAGGCAGTTCAACACTTACATAATTATCATTTAATTGCGTACGGATTAGTGACTTATATTTACCCAGATTATTAGAAAATATGTCTATGTCTTCTAATGAACATGATAAAGCATTGTACAGCTGGGTCATCCTGGAAACCGGTGAATGTTTACCCAGATTTGTTCGGTAATAAATGACAATAATAAGAATGACAATAAGCAGAAAGAATTGCCTCAAAATGACGGTTAAATAAACAATCGAATATTCACAAACCCATCTCTAACGCTGCCTGTCCATTGAAGCGGAGCGAGGCAGCGGACCGGAGCGAGGCAGCGGAGTTGCGGACAGTGTCTGTCCATTGATGCAGAGTGAATCAGCGGAGCGGAGTTACGGACTGTGCGAAACGAGGTAGCGGAGTGGAGTTACGGACTGCGCGGAGCGAGGTCGCGGAGCGCTGTTACGGACTGTGCGGAGCTAGACTGAATTCACGCTACGAGTAATTTGTGTCAAAGTACAAACTGTTACTTTTGTACCCGGTCTTTCCTAAGTCGAAACAAAGAGGACACATAGTTACTAGCCCAGCCGGGGCACGCACGCACTGGCCGAACATCGGTGGCACACTACTCCCCCTCCCCCGGGCCCCGCGGCTGCAATACTTTGCGGCTGGTTTTTTTCCGCATCGCCTCTCCGCTTCTCCGCTCCGCTTCTCTGCTCCGCTTCTCCGCTCCACTTCTCCGCTCCGCTTCTCCGCTCTATATTGGCCCAGCTCAGCTCCTCTCCTCTCCTCTCCGCTCCAGTGGACAGGCAGCCTTAAGGAGGATTATATCACGAAAATGTACCGAGTATTTTTACTATAGAAACCATGCCAAACATTTTCCCATACCCGTACCTACCTACACACATATCATAAGGGGACAAGACTACCCTACAATATTGCAGACACAAGTAACAACCTACGTCACAGCCGGCCGGTTATCGGTGACCGGAAATGACCGGTCAAGCCATAGAGTATGTATAACATGATGTATATTGTTTATGGTTGAGGCAATTTATTTATTATCTATGGAGGGGTCAAGTGGGGCTGAGTTAGGGTTGAGTTCAACTGTTTGGTAGGTAATTTTATGCTTTATGGTGTTAATGGTGAGATGTGAGATTAATAAGCGAGGCAAATTATTGCATGTATTTTTCTAAGTTTTGACAGGGTAAAAAAAAACTATTTAGTCCGTCAGTCAGATAATAAAAAAATATTAGACACGTATTTTATTATTTATTTAGGGGGTTCGTTACGTCAAAATTCAGTATAAATCTAACGGACAGTA
This sequence comes from Agrochola lota, assembly GCA_947364205.1. Taxonomy (NCBI): domain Eukaryota; kingdom Metazoa; phylum Arthropoda; class Insecta; order Lepidoptera; family Noctuidae; genus Agrochola; species Agrochola lota. The sequence goes on along the minus strand of OX376244.1, from coordinate 13,137,055 downwards.
ACGTCATGCCTCATTTTAACTCAATGTATTGCCGTCTATCTTTTGATAACGTATAAAAAGAAAAAGTACGTGTCCAATATTTTTTAATAATCTATCTGACGGAAAAAAAATCCCCCTATTACCCGATAGGGGATTTCTTTTCCGTCAGATACATACCCATGTATCCCAGGACTCCATGCTCAAAGTTAGACTAGCAATCACTAGATTAACCCTGCAGATATTTTTGGAATGGGATTTTAATATTTTAAATTAAAGTCGCTTTTCATATTTTACACCATCATTAAGAGAATTTGATTTAAAAGAGTGTCCGTGGAGTTTCTTGCCCGTTCTTCTCCTTTTTTTTTTTGAGGATTGGAAATCACAAAATGACTCCCGCTCTGGGCAGAGCGAGAGGGTGTGTCAGACTTTACTGACTAAAACCCACCAGTGTTCCTTCCGTTGCCTGTGTGCCGGGGCCGCGATATCCCTTTCGGACAAACCCGCAACCCCAGCAGGCATTGGTCTTTCGACCCCGTCAGTTGGTGCTGACATCTCTTTGAGGCGCGCGTGGAACACAACGCGCCGTCGACACGGGCCTGGTCCTTATCGGACGGCGTCCCGTTCTTCTCCTTACGCACCTACTACGCTTTGGAATGGGCAACTAGCTTCATCTTTCTGACTGACCGACCCCTTGACAGTTCAAAAGTACCTGTAATTGGTTTACTTGAAATAAATAAAAGAGTAGACGGGCAGTTTCATGCCGGCTCTTCTCCATAGGAAACGAGGAATTGAAACCTAGCTTCTGACGTTTCATAAGTGCCCATGTAGGTTTATAAGAAATAAAATATTTATTTATTGTTGCATAAAGTGTACATTATGCAACAATTACAGGCTAGGCTAAAACTTATGAGATGAACTTATGAGATGTACTTCTGAGATGAACTTATGAGATAAACTTATGAGATGTACTTATGAGATGAACTTATGAGATAAACTTATAAGATGAACTTATGATAAACTTATGATTTTAATTTTGATTTTTTGCCGATGAGACATCAGGACACGACAGGTCACATGGCTTGTAACTAATAAAAAAATACACAAATCAACGAATAGGAATCAGAAATATTCCCATACCCAACAAGTTGAAACATGTCATCAATTCTAACGCATGTTATTTCATTCCAGCGCCGGTCGTTATTCGGCGCTGTCAAGTGCGGAATTCAGAATATAATTGAAGAGGTATACAACACAGACAGACTACTTGAAATGTATTGGTCTTTCGACCCCGTCAGTTGGTGCTGACATCTCTTTGAGGCGCGCGTGGAACACAACGCGCCGTCGACACGGGCCTGGTCCTTATCGGACGGCGTCCCGTTCTTCTCCTTACGCACCTACTACGCTTTGGAATGGGCAACTAGCTTCATCTTTCTGACTGACCGACCCCTTGACAGTTCAAAAGTACCTGTAATTGGTTTACTTGAAATAAATAAAAGAGTAGACGGGCAGTTTCATGCCGGCTCTTCTCCATAGGAAACGAGGAATTGAAACCTAGCTTCTGACGTTTCATAAGTGCCCATGTAGGTTTATAAGAAATAAAATATTTATTTATTGTTGCATAAAGTGTACATTATGCAACAATTACAGGCTAGGCTAAAACTTATGAGATGAACTTATGAGATGTACTTCTGAGATGAACTTATGAGATAAACTTATGAGATGTACTTATGAGATGAACTTATGAGATAAACTTATAAGATGAACTTATGATAAACTTATGATTTTAATTTTGATTTTTTGCCGATGAGACATCAGGACACGACAGGTCACATGGCTTGTAACTAATAAAAAAATACACAAATCAACGAATAGGAATCAGAAATATTCCCATACCCAACAAGTTGAAACATGTCATCAATTCTAACGCATGTTATTTCATTCCAGCGCCGGTCGTTATTCGGCGCTGTCAAGTGCGGAATTCAGAATATAATTGAAGAGGTATACAACACAGACAGACTACTTGAAATGTATGTTGGATGTTATGTTTTTAGCCTATCACCATATAGGCAAAAAGAGGGTAAATTACAGGTATATCAGACAGACATCTCAGAGCAGCCTATTAGCTTTCCACTCTATATCAATCTACCTAGCCTTTCTCAACTATGTTGGGGCTCGGCTTCCATTTTACGTGGAGCGACTGCCAATCTGACCTCCACAACCTAGTAACTAGGTAATACGATACCCCTTGGTAAGACTGGTTGTTAGGCTTTCGGGCTTCTGACAACCCGTAACGACTGTTAAAGATCCACGAATGACATCCAAGACCAACAGCTTAAAGTACTTTCCGAGGCATGGAGGAGACTCGGTATGTAAAGATGGTCACCAATCCACGGACCAACCGCGGCAGGCGTAGCTTAACCTGATGAATCGATCCGTGTGGCTGTTATTACTTTGTCACAAGCTCCTGCACTCTGTATACAGGGTCAATTTAAATTAGCAAGCGAAACTCCGCAGATGTGATAGGTGTTGTTATCTAAACATGATAAAAAAAAAAAAAAAAAAAATGATGTTTTTTGTGGGGTCATCGACTGCAGTTAGTGTAGCCACTTGAAATATCGGTTTATAAAATCAGTATTTTTTTGTAAACTTCACCGACGTGTTAATTATCGATAGCTAAACACGATAAAACAGATTTTCTCAACTCGTACTTCAAGTAACAACACTGCAAGCAGTCGTTGATCCCCAAAAAAAAACATAAAATTTGTTTGCGATTTATTTAATTTTTATTTTTAATATTTTGAATTTTTAATAACATTTTACAATTTGACATTTTATTTGATATACTGTTCTGACATTTTATAATTTTTTGTCAATTTTAATTATTATTTTTATGAGTTGAATATTTAAATTTAATGAATCACAATTTTATTTGGGTTTTCGGGCACTTTAATTTAAAATAGATAATAATGAATAATTTATAATTTAAATGTGTAAAATTATGGACTTGAATTGGTCTGAAATAAATGAATAAATAAATAAACGAAAACATATATGACAAAAAAAAAAGATTTAACACAAACAGACACCATACACAGTCGTATAGATACATTCATACATACATAGATAAATATTATAATATGACATTATGTTTCATTTTATTGACCTTATCAAATAATTATTATGTACCACAACCTGACTGATCTCAATTAGAAGATATTAAAAAATTGTTGATTGTACTTAATTTATTTTTTAATTTAATTTTTATTTTATGAATTAATTTTATACTTTTTGCTGTACTCAATGTCAGGGTCCGTGACTGTACCTTAGCTTAAAGCCATTGTAAAACCTTTCCCCTTTGAATTTTTATACATATAATTTCACTTGTATCATGTTTTGATTAGATATCCATCTCGTCTGCAGAGTTTCGCTAGCTATTTTATATTGACCCTATATAAAATGCATCTAACAGGCGATGTATCCACGGTACGCGGTAGCCCCAACAGCGTGCTGATGACGATAGCTGACAGGCTCGACTGTCCATAGATAAGACGCTGCAGTGACTTGCACGTCACGTACAGACGTCGGCTATTAAGCCCGTGTCAAATAGACAGCGAAACAATTGCGTGGCGAAGCGTTTTTATGTATCTAGTCACATAGAAAAGCGAGAGCGAACCGGTACGAGCCGATACCGCAGCGCAGTGAATCGAAAGGCTTGTGAAACCCGTACCAAAGGCGAGAGTTCGAAACGAGGCGTGAGCGAGATAGTTGAATTAACAGGCTTTGTATGTGTCGCAGCCATTTGGTTAAATCAGCCAGCTAATTGGAAACCTAGGCCGTTCATTAAACGCCGGCATTCAATTGGATGCCTAGGCCGATAGGTAATTAAACTATTGGAATCAACGTTTAACAACTTGGCGAATAGAAAGTCAGCCCTTTGAAGATGACTGACCAAGACTCCGTCAAGTGATTCAAATGGTGAAAAAAAATCTGCGGACAACTTGGAAATACCCCTCGCTGGCCGCTGCCACGGCACCCCTCGCTTCGGTCGCGGTTGGTCACAGTTATAACCTAACCTTACCTATTTCACCCAGTTTAACTAAATTACTACAAAACATTCAGCTATCTGGTTAAACGTCGGCTCAATGACTTGGTTAGTTGTCCTTCAGCTATTTAATTGGATGCCGGCATTTAATGAACGGCCTAAGTATCCAATTAGCTGGCTAATTTAACCAGATGGCTGCAATGTACTGTAAATATGCACGACGTCAAACAGAGAGTGAATGCGAGACGCGAAGCGAGAGCGACTCGCGACGGTTGTGTTAATTGACAATTTCCAAAACAAAACTAGTTCGGTTCGCTGCACCCAGTTTGACGTCTCCATTTTGGTTCATATTCTCCATGTTTTCGGTTCGGTTCGCAGTTATGTTTGACACTGGCTATGTAATTAGTGTTCGTTTTGTATTGCATTGTAACGTTAATGTCTTTTTTGTTTTAAGGTAACATTCCGTTCCCGACCGCAGGAGGCAACTGCAGGCGACTTTGCGAGGTTTCTATGAAGTTCTATGAAATACTTTCCGTAGCTAGCGACACGTCGTTGGTAGCTACGGGCGACAGGCAAAATGTGTAACTCGACCGCAGACCAGTAGTGCCGCCAACGCTCGAGCGATAGCACGTTTTTCTATCTTCTATCTACCGACTGGAATCATGACTGCAGCGACATGATGCCGTGACACGTCGCCTGCAGTTGCCGGCTGCGGTCAGGTACGGAATGGTACTAATGTAATGTGTAATTAATTGAATATTGTTTGAGTCATTGTTACTTGAATGAGAGACTAAACTTACTTACTTACTTGAGTGAATTAATCACTACACTAAGTAAGTAAGTTTGGTCACAAAATGAATAACAATAATATGGGATTAGAACAGTGTTATGGACATGCAGACAGCTCAAAATGTTTGAATATTTGAAGACAAAAGGCCTATTCATATTACAGGCGATGCATGTTCAAGTAGTTTTTTAAGTCGTAAAGCTTAGAGAATTAAACTGAGTTGAAACAAATATGGCGACGAAAACGGTCCGTCTGCATCTCACCTGATGGTAAGTGATCGAATTGCAGTTACAACATTAAATAGGAGTTTGTACCCAATGTAGATGTAAAAAAGGCATTTGGAAAGTTTCCAATTACTTTTTTTACATCTAAAACTAAATATTCGGTGATACGATATTAATTATTGCATTTCATAATCAATATTCTAGTTCGCTAGTTAGCCACATTTCTCATTTCCATACAGTATTGCCAAATTAATCAAAACAGTGAAATATTTGACATCTATTTGCGACGTTGCCCACTTTTAGATGCTGGAGTTGTCTATCAGAAACGACCTTGATGAAGAACTGCCCATTAAGAGCGTTTATTCTGAAGGTGGGCAACGTCGCAAATAGATGTCAAATATTTCACTGTTTTGATTAATTTAGCAATATTACTGTGTGGAAATAAAAAATGTGGCTAACTAGCGAACTAGAATATTGATTATGAAATGCAATAATTAATATCGAAACACCGAATGTTTATTTTTAGATGTAAAAAAACTATTTGGAAACTTTCCAAATGCGTTTTTACACCTAAAATTAGTACAACATCAAATCCAATATTATAATTGCAATTCATTCTTAATATTCAAGTTCGCTAGCTAGCCACATTTTTTATTTCTATTCAGTAATATTGCTATAAGAATCAAAACAGGTAAATATTTGACAGTTATTTGCGACGTTGACAACTTTTAGGATAAACCCTCTTAAGAAAGAAAGGAGAGACAATACTGCAAGTAGTCTGTGTTGTATACTTGAAAACTACCGCCAAAGTATATTTTATTCATAGGTATAACCATGCGAACAGTCTCATTCATTGGCATGCACGTCACAGTCGGGCGAACAAGCGAAACAATTATTTCTGTCGCATCACCCACTGTTGTATTACCGTTGTATGGACGAGTTGGGACTCATACACACTGCTGTTTAACCGACTAGTGATGTTAAAAGTGGGAATGTGTTTGAATAGAATACCATTGTCCGTTTGACCAGTGCATGCTTGTGTAGGTACTTGGTTATTTATTTTCTGCAAACTTGAAAGTATTTAGTTTATAATTAATTACAGATTCGATTTCAATCGTTCAAAACAAAATAACATCACGCGTAGCATGTCCACTTATACCTCAAATCTACGAAGAATATACAGTTATAGTATCTCATTGTATACAAAGTGAGATTTCTCCATTTTTAACATGGCGCGTAGTAATTTTTCTACACTCTGTCATTCTGTCTTAGTCAGCCATTTACACGTTTTTCGAAATGCAGTCCAACCAAAAAGAAATAAATATCAACGGTTTGCATGTCTTCAACAATCCAATGATTGCTTGGCGAACACTGATATTCTAAGGTTAAACTAGATGCCAGATTTTCGGGATTCTGGCTTCCAATAACCACACCTGAGGTTTGACGTGCTTACCCAAGCACGTAGGTATTTGATGTGTAAATTATATATACGTCTATCGTAGCATGATTGTATGATATTGGTCAGTCAGTTTCCTACATAACTGGTGAAATGTAGGTGTACTACCGGTAACCTCTGCTTAAACCTCCAGGTAAAACAGGCGTAATATTAAGTTGGCCTTTCTGACATACTTACTATTCTGTGACTTTACTGTGAGCACACACAATCCAAAAGCCAATAGCGAACTCATTTTGTTTTTAAAAGTAAATCATCGCGGATTCACAACGTGACACGAGACAGTTCGAATTTCAAAGCAATGCTTTTATACCGTTCGAATTCCGAAAATGTTTGAGTTTATTTGTGCTTTTGTACGTCACCGGGCGCTACTGGGACACACGTAAAGTCCTAGTGGCGCCAAGAGCAATAAAAAAAAAAACATTATTTGTGGTAGATAATCATCGGACTCTTAATTTTTTTTCCAACTCATTGACGGAAAACTCTTTCTGTTTCTTTTTGTTTTTTTAGAAAAAAAATACTGTCTTTTAACTATGAATGATTGATATTGAAAGATTGAGCCGGATGGTGCTGATCCACGCATCATATCCGTGAACGGGCGCCATCGATTGAGACTGGTCATCTCTTAACTGCCAGTGCTTATTTCTAATCTTACATTTTGAATTGTTTCTTTATTTATTTATTTACATTGATCTCACATATACACACACACACACACACACTCATATGCACACACATACACACACATGCTGCACATATATGTAGAAGCAACAAGAATAAATATTTCCAAGATTTTGTTATATCTTGATTTAAAACAGTGTCCTTAGAGTTTCTTGCCCGTTCTTCTCCATAGAGATCTACGTTTTGGAATAGGCAACTAGCTTCAACTTTCTGACTAACTGACCGACTCTCTGATAGTTAAAAAATGCCTGTTAACGGTTTAATTGAAATAAATGCTTTGAGTTTGACTGTTTAAAGACACTTACAGTAGTTATTATCAAGCCCTCAAACCACGATTCATGTTATTCAAAGCGCTATTAAACCCAAAAGAGCCATGTTCAAAGTTGAACCATGCAGCCACGCCCTAACCACGCATTGTACTTGTATACAACATTGTTTTCGGTGAAGCACAGTCCCTGCGTATATTGTTTATTGCCTGTATGCCTCGTAATTGTCGCGTATTTTAAATTTCGAGCGTGACTTTTGGAGCGAAAGGCGTGGAATCTATACAAAACAATTTCGTGTCGTGACTGAGTAATAATAATGCACAGCCTCAAATAACTGTTGTAGATGCAAAGGTTGTAGAGGTGTACTAAGAAGTTTTTCTGTGGGAATGATTTTGTGAAAAGGGACGGAAGTGTGTAACAGGAAGCTGGGAAGCGCGCGCTATTTGATTTGACCAAAGAGCGCGCGCGGTGCTAGACTTGGCCTCAGATAGTCCCAACCCATTCTCGAGAGGTTGGTACTGTCAGCCAAGACGTCAAACGTTACTCATCATATGCGACTACTGTTATACAGTGGCAACCTCCCAAATAGTTTTTTTGTTTTGTACCATATACATTAATGCTTAAAAAAAGCATTTTCTGTCTGAAAAGGAACTTTTTAACGCTTTGCTCGATCTGTTGGCACAGTAGCTTCATTTGTCGTTCAATTTAACCCCTCCTTTTTAATTTTTTAAGTCTCGGGTCAGTTGATTGCTGCCAAATATCCCGAAATGATAATAACCACGTTAAAATTTCAGTTAAAAGCTTAATATTGCGCAAACGGATCCCTGAATCCAAAAACGGTTTTGACAAATTCACAATATTTTTGAAAGACCTTTCTAACGATACCCCACAACATGGGGTAGATGAGGAAAAAAAACCATCCCCACTTTACGTGTAGGGGAGGTACCCTAAAAAAAAATTTTGTCTTGATTTTATTTTACCACTTTGTCGGCATGATTAATATGTATACATATGCCAAATTACAGCTTTTTAGTACTTACCGTCTCTGAGCTAAGCCGCGGACAGACAGACGGACAGACAGACAGACGGACATGGCGAAACTATAAGGGTTCCTTGTTTACTACGGAACCCTAAAAAGAGTCGTCACACGGCACAAAGAAAAACACAATTAGATGACTCGTGGAAGTAGGACGGCATGTCGTAATTATCTGGAGCGAAAAAGAGACAAGACGATAATGTAACTTGGCTAACTAGCCAAGTTTTGACGTGCCACTTACGGAACGCGTATGTACCTCTTTTTACCCGACTGCGGGGAAGCCAAAAAAGGAGGATTACGTGTTTGACCTGTATGTGTGTGTGTATGGACATGCACTCTATGTTCCCTCGTAACTCCTAAATGGCTGAACCGATTTTGATGAATGGTATGTCGTTAGATTTGTCTTAATTGCGCGAGTGTCGAGTCACTGAGGTGCCAAAATGTATAAAAATTACAATACTTCCAAACCTATCAAGTGGGGTATCAAAATGAACGGTTTTAAACGGCGATTATAAAAATATTATTATTTATATGGAATGAGAAATGATAAAAAACTAAAAATAGTAAATAAAAAACAATAAAAAAAAACTTACATAGAATAGAATAGCATTGAAAAAGGTTTTCAGAAATTTAAAGCAAAACCACCTTTCTTCTTGATGTTTTCCAACACAATAACGTTAGCCACGCGTTAGTGATTTATTTATTTATTTCAAGAACTGCCAAAGGCAAAGATGTCTAAAAGGACCGAAACTGCACATACATACATAAACTCACGCTTTGTCCCCATGGGGGTAAGTAGAAGCTACAGAACCCCACCTACTACGATCCTTACCTCACGTCCTTAGCTTCGTCTACGTCCATACATCTGGTCATACACGTACCCCGGTTGCGAGTACTACGCACCTAACCTTTCTGAAGAACTTCACCAATAAGGTCACTATGTATATAATGTAATTATGTCTTCCTAGGGCGTCTACCGGCCCTGCTGGGGTTGCGGGTTTGTCCGAAAGGGATAACGCGGCCCCGGCACACAGGCAACGGAAGGAACACGGGTGGGTTTTAGTCAGTAAAAGTCTGACACACCCTCTCGCTCTGCCCAGAGCGGGAGAAGTCATTTGATGATTTCCCACCCTCAAAAAAAAAAAAAAAAAAAGGGCGTCTACCGGCGTTTCCACTCACATCTACCTTTTGTTAGTCGCCTTTCATTCATCCCCTCAACATGACCAAACCATCTAAGCATACTCTTTTTCCAATCACCAAAACTCTGGGAAATTATTTTATTTACCTTTTTTCAAGATAATATTATTTACATAATTTAAAAACGTACAGACTTAGTTATAATAATATGTACAAGTACTAGTCTGTTCAAAAAGTAATGATTATCAGGTCATATTTTCTATGTACTAATAATAAATCTTAAGAGTTTTTTTTGTATGTTTGAACATGCTAATCTCTGGAACTACCAGTCGGATTTGAAAAAATCTTTTTGCATTTGATAGCTCAATTCTTAAGGAAGGCTTCAGGCTATTTAACATTAGGCTAAAACATATAGGCGCCAAGAAAAAAAAATATAACTAACTGATTATATATTTTTTTTAACAGCCTTGTATAAAAAAAGTACAGGAAATTATTATAGAGCATAAAAAAAATCGTCCGCATCGCTGTCAACAGGAAAGCAGCCCAAATGGCTGACAGCATTACCAAGTTGTATGGCGATGCTGATTCTTTGACCAAAAATAAGTCAGCGCTCTGGTCACGTGAAGAATCGATCAACCGCTTCGTAATGTCTCGAAAAATTTAATTTGCACGCGGACCCCATGGCCCTAGTGTTTCAACCCCAAACGGCTCGAACATACAAGTAATTATAATTTAACCTTAAAACGACATAAATTCAAATCAAAACCTACCACAAACGTGCCTATACGTGCTGATACCTGTATTCTAAACTACGGGCACAGTCAACGAGTTCGATGACGTCACGCCACTAAATTATCGGTTACGATTCATTCGGGTGACGCCTAAATTTACGGGTTGCGAAGTAACCTGTTCGTCATTTTGGGGGACAAGATACGGGAGAGGAATGGGCACGGGAACGCTTGAGAATTTAGTTAAAATGATAAAGAAAGAATTAAAAACGTATTTAGGGTCACAAAATACAATGTCACCCATGGGCATGTGCCCGCCCGTATTTTTCTGAACATTCATGAAAAAATATCGAAAATTTACTTTAAAAGGGGGGTCTATCTTTAATATTTTTCATGTTAGACAAATTTTTATATTTTTAGTAGCGTTTGCTATATCTCCTATGTTATTGACTCGATTTGGATTCTGTTTATTATTTCTAATAGCTTATGAGTTATTTTATCGGATTAACTAAAAAAAACTATTAAGTTTTATCGACTATGAAAATACAACGGAGATGAAAGCATTTTTTTCTAAAATAAAACAGTATTTTTTTTCTAAAATAAAACAGTTTTTTTTTCTAAAATAAAACAGTTTTTTTTTCTAAAATAAAACAGTTTTTTCTTCTAAAATAAAACAGTTTTTTTTTTCTAAAATAAAACAGTATTTATTTTAAAAAGCACAAGTGTAAGTCCATAAAATCACAGCGGGACATTGAAAAAAGAAAATTATAATAAAATAAAAAATTAAAGATAGACCCAGGGGGGGTCTGTCTATCTTAAATTTTTTATTTCAAATTTATTTTAAATAATTTTTCATGAATATTCAGAAAAATACGGGTGGGCACATGCCCATGGGCAACATTGTATAAATATGAAACATAAATAAGCTTCATAATGATTATACGACATTATGAACTAACATGGAAATTAAACCCTAGCATGCATCACTGCATGTTGTTCGTAGCGCTGTCTTGATTTTTTATTTGGTCTGAGCCACTGACGTGCGGCCTACTGTACGTCAATTTAAACGAAGATTTTATTTCCTATCTGTCGATATCTGAGAAGAAACACCGAACCGTAACTTAAGCTTCCAAATATTTAACTTCTCATGGACTACACACACTCTCTCTCAATTCACACACTCATTTATACTGAAAACTAGCCTAGATTTAATTTGTAAAACAATCTAGAAATAAATAAATAAAATAGACACAAACACGAGTTTTTTTTTTATAAAAACAATATTTATCAACCGTCCCGCACATCATTTTCTCCCACGCGTATCCACCATCATAGTTTCCGAACAATTTTGTGCCATATAAGCGGATTTGCCGATAGCTCATGTTCCCAGCTCTAATATAAGTAATTGCTTTTCAATATCGATCCAACTCGGTACAATAAGACTGTAATACATTGTGTGGTTGTAGTATACATTAGCTATTTGTTCATACAAGGATTATTTTGTAATCTCTATTTCTAAGTTTGTTTGTGCACAGTGAAAAGATTTTTCTTGGAAGGGAATAGGTTGTTTATTTTCTTTTACTTGTTCAAAGACACGTAGATGCTTTGAAGAGTTTTGCTGGTACCTACCCGTAGTGTTATAAATATGTATTGAATAATATATTGCTAATGTTTGCAGGGTCACCGTGTCCAGAGATCGCACAAGACAGGCTCAGACTGCTAAGTCGTAGGTCCCGAGTTTGAACCCAAGGCACGCACCTCTGATTTTTCGGATGCATGTGCGTATTGTATTTGTAATGATTATCACTTGCTTCAAAAACGATGAAGGAAAACATCGTGAGGAAACATGCCTTTTTTTTTGAGGATGGGAAATCATCAAATAACTTCTTCCGCTCTGGGCGGAACGAGAGGGCGTGTCAGACTTTTACTAACTAAAACCCACCCGTATTCCTTCCGTTGCCTGTGTACCGGGGCCGCGATATCCCTTTCGGACAACCCCGCAACCCCAGCAGGGAGGAAACATGCCTTTTTTTTTTTTTTTGAGGATGGGAAATCATCAAATGACTTCTCCCGCTCTGGGCAGAGCGAGAGGGTGTGTCAGACTTTTACTGACTAAAACCCACCCGTGTTCCTTCCGTTGCCTGTGTGCCGGGGCCGCGTTATCCCTTTCGGGCAAACCCGCAACCCCAGCAGGCATTGGCCTTTCGACCCCGTCGGAAACATGCCTGAGAGATATTTCTCGACGGCATGTGAAGCCAAGTCAGAAGCCCATAGCCGGCTTTAAAAACTCTGAAACCAGCTTAGTTACTAACCACACGACAAGACAGGGTTCGGAAAGAAAAAAGAAGGCATTTACCAAGCCGTGGGACACAATAAAATGTGGTAACAAAAAAAACGTATGTAGCAGAATATCGTAGCCTCGTAGCAAATGGCTACGGCGTAGAGGCACCGGTCTACGAACGTAGCTAGATCACGAATTACAAACTTTATTTAAAAGAATGGTGATAATTATCTTGTATTTTATTTTATTAGAAAAGCACTAATAGTGTATGGAAAATCTCTCTCCAATAATAATGCTGATGAATTTGATTTTTTGTTTGTTTGTTTGAACGCGCTAATCTCCGAACCTACAAGTCGGATTTGAAAAATTATTTTTGCACTAGAAAGCCTAATTCTTAAGAAAGATTTAAGGCTTTTTAACATTACGCTACGACTTTTAGGAGCCAAGCAAAATAAAAAAGTAAGAAAAAAAGCGAACGAAGTAATAGCGCGGGCGGGCGATGCAATGCGACGGGTGGGACGGGGCACCACCTTTATTTTAGTGTAGCACACAAAAAAATATCAGAAAAACGTGTAAGCATATCGCTCAACTGGCGCAAAGCGCAAATAAAACATTATCCAAGTATTAATAACACAAACACGATATAATTCGTCATAAAACGCAAAACTATTAAATATTAAACCTCCTTAAACATAAACATGAATAAAAGAATATGCCAGCTGGCAACCCTGTGAAAGCGAGTAGTTTTAAATCACAGAATACCATTTTTAAATTTCATTTTTATACGGCAACACTCGCTTTAGCCGTGTTCAAATTTGTAATTCGAATTTGCACCGAATCGCAAACAGTTTTTAACGGTTTTTCTTTTAATCCATGTTCTGTATTTAAAATTATGTTCTGTTTGCTTTGATAATGAGTTGGCTGCATAAATCTTTGAGTTAGATTGTTTTTCTTTTAGTAATGAGGTCTTGGGTTTGTTTCCCTTCATTTATAGTACGTACTAAACGTTACCAGCCTGTGTACTTCTCCTGTATCGTGCTGAATGTATTTACAAACACACATACACAACTGTCTATGGGCATCGAAGCTTTATGCCATACAAATTATTGTTCCGCCCCTTTAGCAGAAGCCTGTATGGCCTACGGCCTCTTCACCAGTCGTGCTGCGTTGATCATTATTTGGGACATTATTGTCAAATACCCTTTGCAGTGGTGCCCAGTGGTAATGGCCCTGACTTACGTGTTGTAAGTCGTGGGTAACGCGTAAAACCTAGGCAGACGTTTTACTTTGTGTAAATAATTTCATCACCACTGCTCTCAAAACGGTGAAAGAAACTCAAACTCAAAGCATTTATTTCAAATAAACCAATTACAGGCGCTTTTGAATTGTCAAGGGGTCGGTCAGTAAGAAAGATGAAGCTAGTTGCCCATTCCAAAGCGCAGTAGGTTCATAAGAAGAAGAACGGGCAAGAAATTCCACGGACACTCTTTTAAATCAAAATCTTCTTACAAAATATTGGTTACATCATTCATGTTGAAATTATACATGTGAGAACAATGTAGAAAGACGTGCACGTTAAAAGCGTCCGTAATAAAAAGATAAAAACAATTCAAAAATTCAAATAAGCCATGGCAGCTAAGAGGTGACCAGTCCCTACTAACGGCGCCCGTTCACGAACATGACGCATGGATCAGCACCATTCAGTTCAACCATTTTGAAGGGAACTTAATGATCCAACACACACGCCACCACCAGCGAGACATTTGAGTGAGCATGGGCTCACTCTCGGGTTCATTCAAGTCAATAAAAGACATACCCAGTACCTAAATGGTAATTTTGTAGAAGGTAATGGTCACATGTGCTATGCAATTATACAATACTAGGAGATAGAATTTATACAATGCAAAGATAGTTTTTGCAATCTTCAGCAGCTCCAACAATATTTTCAATGCTAATCAACTAGTTTATGCGTCCTTGTGGAGCTTGACCAGCGTTGAGCCAAGCAGTTTTGTCAGCGATTTAATCCCCCATCTTATAATATGCTTGGCAGCATAGTGTGCGTTTTATACTAGATTTAAATCTCGTTTCATTTAGTTCGAGCATAAGAGAAAACATCGTGAGGAAACAGGCATGTCCTAGAACCAAAAATTCGAAAACATGTGACATCTACCAACCCGCACTGGACCCACGTGTGGGATTACAGCCTACTCCCTCGCACTGAGAGGAGGCCTGTGTCCCAACAGTGGGAACATTAAAGGCTGATTATGCTATTATGCTATCCTTTGCAAGTAAATGTGTTGATTAAAAGTGATAGAAAGCACTATATCACTATCGTGCATTTGGAACAGTGTTTTCAATAACAAACGTTTTAATAATATAAAACTCAAACTCTTTATTGTATTCATGTGTACATTTAGGTATTACACTTATGTAAGTAAGTTCCAACATGAAACCCGGCTAGGGCACGGCAACATAATACGGGCTGTCCGGGACATCGTGCATCGACGCGAAGCCGGTTACCATGGATTCAGTACATGATTCTGAACGCCCATGCGTTGAAAACTTTTTCGTCGGTTATAAAAAAAAAATACAGCTGCTCCATACATTTTGACCGCATAGGTATTGCACTTTTCGATGAAACAGCAGACTTTTTTTTTTAATAACCGACGAAAAATTACAACGCATTGGGGTTCAGAATCATGTACTGAATCCATGGTAGCCGGCTAGCCGGGTATAATATAGTAAATTGGACAAAACAAGCACCCAGTGCAAGTTTGTTAAACAAATACAATTATTATCGATAATATTACTAGTATTAAGTTTATGTAGTTATTTTAATTAATATCATGAGGTTATTAAATTATTTTATTTAAGTATATTAATTATAATATTTTATTAATTTGCATTTATTATTTTATTTTATTAATTTGTATTTATTAACAACATATACATACATACATATTTAATAAACATCACGCCTGTGTCCCCCAAAGGGTCTGGCAGAGGTGTACCTACAGTACCCCCACATTTCACCAGTTAATGTTTAAGTCCCATGTAATAGGGGGCGAGCCTATTGCCATCAACCGGGCACAAATCCAGACTCCGGGCTGTTACTGAGAAATTCCAGATGGAAAAACGCAACAACAATTTGCCCGACCCGGGAATCGAAACCAGGATCTCACGCTCAGCAGTAGCGGTTGCGACGAGACCAACGAGGCTGTCCAAATTTTAATATTTCATTAAAATGTCAAAAGTCAAGTAAAGTAATTATGTTACCTATAGTAGTTATAACTCGTGTGCCCGATGGGATTGTCCATCGGCAAAAATTACGAATTCCCATACAAACTTTCATCCCCTATTTACCCGTTAAAGGGATGAATTTTCGAAAATCTAGTCGACTGCATTCGTTTCGTGGAAGGATGATCATCCATTACATAACAAGACCCGTCCGTGCTTCCAAAAGCACGTTAAGCCGTTGGTCCCGGCTGTCATTAGCAGATCTTTGACAGTCGTCACGGAGAGTCAGAAGCCCAAAAGTCTAACAACCAGTCTTACCAAGGCGTATCAAGTTACCCAGTAACTGGGTGGTGGAGGTCAGATAGGCAGTCGCTCCGTGTGAAATACTGGTATTAAGTTGCATCCGGTTAGATTAGTAGCCGACCCCAACATAGATGGGAAAAGGCTAGGCAGATTTTCAGAAGAAAGAGGAACAGGGTTTAAAGTTCACTCATCCACCATAGAAACGGGAGGATCCTCCGACAAGACGGGTGTTGTGTCTGGCGGTCAACTGCCAACGATTGATGATGTCGGGGAAGTTGTATTATATGTCGATCGCGCGGTAAACTCTAATTGCGCGATGCAGGATTTGTGTGACGTCAGGATGTTGTGTGACGTCAGGTCTTTGATGCGTGGTTCACATGTGGCGATGTAGATGCCGCCACATATTGATTGATTACTTGAAATTGCATATTTTGTTTATTTTTGGCGATTTTGTTGCATATCTCGTGCATATTTCGACCATTATTAGTTGCATATAATCCGGTCTCTAGTAATAACTAATCACATCTCTGATGTACCTTCACGCCTCTATTCTCCGATGGGATAAGCTGAAACGAATAGTAAGTTATATTTAATTCTCTTGTTGATCTTCTTCTTGTCGTTTGGACGGTACATCTATACTGTTTGGGCCCAGTCGGTGGCCATATTTATTGCGGCGTCAGAGGCGTTGTTCTGATCATCAAGGTTACCTGCAACCAACAAGAATGGCCGGGCGGTGGGTCTTGTTGATACAGAGAGAGTTTGTTTGACAGAGATTCAGTGCTGCTAGTGCGACATGCCTACCAGAAAAATCCAACTTATTACACCGTTTTGTTGACTTTCGTTCGACCAAAACATTGACAATATCCAATACAAAAGTGGTAAAAGTGCGAGGGGTGAAAGTTGAACTATTACATTCGGCGGCGGGTTGTGGCCGTCAAATAGACGCTCGTAAACATACGAAATATCCTGCACATGTCAAACGCTGTCAGTTGTGGTGCTGAGTCCATTGTAGTAGGAGAATATCTTGGAGGCTGATGCAGCAGCAATGAACGTTATCATGCTGGATACTCTAGCCATCGACTGCCTCGTTTTTGTAATAATAATCGGTATGGTAACCGCCTCTGTGGTATACTTAGACCACCTGTCTCAGACCCAAAGGTTCCGGGTTCGATTCCTAGTGGGCGCAAAATTTTCTGCTTGGTTTAGTTGGTGGTACGGCTTGTTCTGAGTTCGGCTAGCTTCCACCATATTATCTAAGCCTGTCGCCATAAAAACAAAGTTAACAGCATTGTTGTGTTTCGGCAGTTAGAGGTAAGATAGCCATTCCATTCATTGCCATTCCTCTGTGTTTGAGGATTCCGGGTGAAGCCCGCTTTCACCTTCGGCCTGATCATCACTTACCATCAGGTGAGGACACAGGCCAGGAGCTACCCCAATGTGGATTCAAAAAAATGTTCATTAGTAGGACTGCTGACGGTGGGGACAAGATTACGATTCCAAGGTTGAGCAAAGTGTAATTCGGTCAGTCTTAGTAGCAGCCAGGAGTCGGCGTTATTTCGCGGCTAATCACAATAGGTTCGCCCTCTATAACATGGAACTCTAACATACATTTGGATAAACTGTCATTCAATTTCTAAATAATATGAAATATAAATATTGTATTTCACATAAACCTACATGGGCACTTATGAAATGTCAGAAGCTAGGTGCACGGTCCAATTGATCGTTTCCTATGGAAAAGAGCCGGTAAGAAAATCCACGGTTACTCTTTTGAAAATAATTGGCCTTTACAATATTTTCAAATAACAGTATTAATAGGTATGGGAGGACAGTGTAGGTATTTCAACAAGTACCAGGTACTTAACAAAATAGAAGATGGTCAGTAAATCTACAGTCCACTAAGCCTACAGCGTTCTCACATTCACAAAATAGAAAATAATGTATATAAAAGATTAATTAATTAATAAAAATAAAAACCAATTTTAAACGAAAAGACATGATTGCTATTACAACTGTAACAAATCTGAATAATAATCATGTCGACTAAAACCACTAATAAAGAGTTGAAATTAAATTGTAGTGATTAACAATGTCTTCACAGGATACCGTAACACAGCGTATTGATTTAAGGATCGACTATAATTATTGGAAAAGGCAAATTAAAACATTATCTATATGAAAATCCATGACACACAACTGTCCTACATCTGCTTCCAAGTTCTGCTTACCCATTACGAATTTACAGCCTTGAAATGTTCCTGCTGGGGTTGCGAGTTTGTCCGAAAGGGATATCGCGGCCCCGGCACACAGGCAACGGAAGGAACACGGGTGGGCTTTAGTTAGTAAAAGTCTGACACACCCTCCCGCTCCGCCCAGAGCGGGAGAAGTTATTTGATAATATCCAACACTCAAAAAAAAAAAAAAGTCTTGAAATGTTACGTTTTCAAAACCGTCGTACCGTCCGAACAGTGGAAACAAACTCAACCCCAAAGAAAGCGAATCTCATGAAAATAAAAGGTCGCGGCGGCAGTTTTATGTAAGTTTTACTTCACCCCCGTTACGCTGGGGTTGTTTCACCCCCAGGCAAGCGTCAAGTGTGTTTGATTTTATTATTGACCCCATGATTTTTTGGTACATTTGATAGATTGGGTGGTCAAGAAGCCGGTGAACCTATTTGTTATGGTGACTGTTACAAGATTGGTCGATTGGGTTATGAAGAAATAAGAACTTTTTGCGTGACCGATATTTGATTCGATATTATTTGTACTTGTGACCGATCCCTGCTCTATATGTGCTGTATTTAATTTAAATATTATTATGCCTATAATTCCCGAAGAAATTCCTGAATCGTGAATATCAGTTAATTAGACATATAATAGACCTTCCGAAATAAATTCTTTAAACGATGGTAAAAACTACAATAAATTCTAATTCTAGGTACTAATCAGTACACACACAGACCCGAAAAGCGACTTTGATTTATAATATTTATACATTTAGAATTAAAGCATACAATATTACTATTATTATGACATAATTATAAACCGGCAGAAACCTCGTTAAAACCATTGATAGCCTCGCTTCACTGTAACAGAAAAAGATAGCTACGCCGTAGACAATAGGTGCTACGGCGTAGCAATAATTGCTACGAATTTCACTCCGCTACGCTACTGAAGATAACCGATCGTTGTTTTGAACTGCGTTTTTTTAACAACAAGTTCTAACATTTTTACCGCCTCTGTGGTCAAGTGTCCACCTGTGTAAGACCCACTACTCCCGGGTTCGATTTCCAGAGGGGGGGTCAATTATTTGTTCTGTTTGGTTAGAGGTAGGGCCTGTTCTAAGCCCGGCTGGCTAGCTACCACCATCTTACCTTAGTCTGTGACAGACTTTTTACAAAAAAAATTGAAACGACTTTAAAAAAAACACTTAACAGGCCAAATAACGTTCATTTCGGAAGTCGGTGGCAAAAAACGAAAATATTGAACCAAAGACACCGACTTCCGAAATTAAAGTAATTTTTTTTTTGTAAAAAGTTTGTACTTTTCACTTTTTAGTTGTGGTACCTACCCCACACAAATTCGAATACCACTATCTGCTATATAAATAACAGTGACAGGAGGTTATCATATCATCCATATAGACTAAGTGGGAAAAATCCGTATAATGGAAGATAACTCAAAAAGTACCCAAGCAAAGTTAATAAAAAATATTATGGCACCTGAACACCACCTACCAAACAAAAAGAGAATCATCAAAATCATTTCACAATTGGCGGAGAAATCCCGTAACAAACCTCCTCCTTTTTGAAGTCGGTTAAAAAGTAAGTAAATAACTATTTCCCCACCACACCAACTCAACAGATAACCAGACACAATAAGAAAAGTTGCGCCACTATCGCCCAACAGGAACACTCTATGATAAATTAGCTTCGTAATTAAGAAAAATTTTAAAACTTCTCTCTCCTCCGCGTCATTAATCTTGAATAAGAAAAAGGGGTGTTGTTGAGAAAATATGAATTTATGAACTTCCCCCCGTCCCCCTTAATAAGTTAAATATTTTTGGAAGGATTTTTAATCGTAAGTTTATTATTTTGATGGAGTTATAATTGTTTTAAATGGAACAACAGTGACAGCTTGACTGATGAGTTGGGAATCGTCGGTAAGTTTGTTCTTTCTATATTTAAGCGACCGTAATTAGTGTATATTTAGGCTCGTTTACCGGTTGTATTTAGTTAGTAATTAAATCAGAGTTAATCTTTTAATAAATAGTGGTAATATTTTCTTATGAGTCTTTATTTTTTTTTACTTACCTTACATAAATTATACAGAACAATATCATAAAGTGATTATATGTTTTCGATTATATTCAATACTAACACAACAACACACATACATTCATACTAACTATATACTTGTTTATCTTGGACACAACTGACATCGGTGAAGGAAAACATCGTGAGGAAACCTGGACTTATAGTTAATATAAGTCTGAAATCACCAACCCGTGTTGAGCAAGCGTGGTGATCAATGCTCGTGCCTTCTCTGTATGAGAAGAGGCCTTTGCCCTGCAGTGGGACAGTAACAGGCTGGTATTATTATTCAATACTAAATAAAAATGTTGACAAAAATTTTTTTACGTCCGTCAGGTAAATTATAAAAAAATATTGTACACATATTTTGTCTTTTTTACGTAATCAAAAGATTACGGCAATACATTGAGTAGGCAATGCGTTAAAGTATGGCATGACGTCACTCCTTTTATACTGACTTGTGACGTAGCAAGCCCCCACTTCCCAACTTTGATGCGGTTTTATCTAAACCATTTTTTTAATATTATGATAAAGCAAAAAATACGTGTCTAATATTTTTTTTATTATCTGACTGACGGACTAATTAGTCTTTTTTTTGCCCAGTCAACATCCCTATTCAGCTTCTTATAAGACTTCAACATATTTCAATACCAAATAAAATTAATATGGATATAGGTAAGTAAACAAGTTTAATCTGAAGGTCCACTGACTAACAGCGATGAAAAACATAGTGACGAAACCTGGACTTTTAGTCACATGCAAGCCAAGTCCCCAAGCCACGTCAGAGGCCCATGGCCGGCTTTAAAACTCTGACACCAGGTTAGTCACTAACCTCACGAAAAGAAGAAGAATCACATGCAGCGTAGTATAACCTCCGTAGAAACGGGTTTGTTCGACGGAAGAATATACAAAATTACAAATCAACAATCACAATCTGGCATTTTGTCTATTTTTCCGTCGACAAAAACCTTTTCTACAGTGTTCATGCTATGCTTAATAAGACACCTTCATTACCCAGCAATGAAACAGTTACTGATTAATACTATTATTGTTACTGCTCTAATACTATTAGTCAGTAACCGTTTCATTGCTGGGTAATGAAGGTGTCTCAATCAGCATAGTAATAGTATTATTGTTACTGCTCTACAAACTATGGTTGGACCACGGTGAGTGCAGGCAGGCCAAGGAGGCACTCCCTACAATTGATGGCCGCCTCATGAAACAGGTTCTCCGACTAACGAAACAACAGCTGCGTACAGTCACAGCAGCTGTAACTGGCCATGGGTCAATTAATAAACAACTCTTTGTCATAGAAGTCACAGACAGTCCGCTGTGCAGAGCCTGCATGGAGGACGACGAGACAGCAGCTCATGTGCTGTTATACTGCCCGGTGGTCGCCACATGCAAGGCAAAGTACTTCGGTAACTCAGGTACCCTACGTGAGATTGTCAGTGACACCACGGCGTTGCTGGCCTTCTTTGAGGAGCTGGAGTGAATAGAATAACCGATTTTCCCACCCGTATTACCTATTACGCTACTGCTCTATTACAACGCTTTATTTTAGTATCGCTAGCCTCTATTATTATCATAAAAGCAATTCGAATATCGCACCAAAACAGATTGCAAAACTAAGCAGCTATCTTTAAACGCCTACAAGCGAATATTGCTGACAGCTCTGGCAACCCCCAAAGGAAATAAGCGCGAAGGATCGAGATAAGCATTCCCTGATCACCAGAGTGTAAGGTACCCAATATCTGAACTTATTGAACTACCTACCTCTTTGTTATTTCGCTTAAAATCGCTTGCGATCAAATATTTAAAGTGTTTGACCTTTGTGAAGCTGTTGGGGTTAGGAAAGAGGTGTGCTGATTCTGGAAAATAATAATAAGGTTTATTCACAAAAAAATACAGAATCACATTTACAATATACATTACAATTCATTACAAGTTGCAAGATCTGTACAAAAAGTATATAACCCTGTCTCTTAGACTAGGATAGCCTGTATTCTAAGAAACAGTGTTCGGCCAAATAATTAGTTAAACATGATTTATTACAACAAATTAACGGTGTTGATGTTAATATTAAGCTTCTGTAATTTTGTTATGTGTAGTGTAAATTAAATGAAATTAAATAAATGAAGTGTCGTGTTACAAATAAATTAAATGTATCTAAATTGGTATTAGCTGTGGTGGTGCTTAGCTATTGTCTAATGTAAGTTAATATTATAATAAAATTATTTAATTTAAACTAATATTATAAAGAAAAAAGATTTGATATTTTGTATGTTTGTTACGCTTTCAAGCTAAAACGGCTGAATGGATTTAAATGAAATTTGGCACATGGATAGACCATGACCTAGATAAGGTTATAAAATACTTTTTATCCCGATATTCCCACAGGATCGAGACTTATGCGGGTGAAACTGCGGGCGCAGCTAGTAATATTATAAAGAGTTTTTTTTTTGTATGTTGCATGTTACGAATTCACAGCTAAATGACTGAACTGATTTTGATGAAATTTATTATGGGGATATTTTGAACCTTGAGAAAGGACATAGGCTAGTTTTTATCGCCATAACTTGCGGATGAAGCCGCGGGCGCAAGCTAGTTAGGGTATATAGTGAAAGTGTTGTACGTTCTCCAGTATCAAAAAGCAGCTTTTGTGATTCACATATCTTAGTCTCATAAAGAAAATTCAAAGTGTTTTAAAGGACTTGCAAGTAAACGGTTGCGTAAATAATGACCAAACTATAAATATTTCAACGGATTTTGCTTTAGGTCTTTTTATTCATATCCGATTCAGATTTAATAACGCAATCTATCTGTTACTGTTACATTACAACAATAACAATGTACATTATATGTTTATAACCTATTTATGTACTTGTGTACCTATTTTATTTGTAATTAATTGGGGTATATTTTGTATCTTTTTTCTTATTGTTCCTCTAAAACAGAGCACCTGCCATCTAATCTCTTCACCTCCCGTGGTTGACTCGTAGAGAATGCCTTTTTTTTGAGGGTGGGAAATCATCAAATGACTTCTCCCGCTCTGGGCGAAGCGGGAGGGTGTGTCAGACTTTTACTGACTAAAACCCACCCGTGTTCCTTCCGTTGCCTGTGTGCCGGGGCCGCGATATCCCTTTCGGACAAACCCGCAACCCCTGCAGGCATTGGGCCTTACGGACCCCGTCAGTTGGTGCTGACATATCTTTGAGGCGCGCGTGGAACACAACGCGCCGTCGACCCGGGCCTGGTCCTTATCGGACGGCGAGCTACCCATTGCTCACCGTAAGAATTAAATCCACTTTTGTATCTTTTTTTAGTGCAAAAGTTTAAATAAATGATAGATATATCGTTAATTTGGTGCACACAAAATACAGTTAATTTGGTGCACACAAAATACAGCACAAAATACAAAACACGATTGGGTGCCAATATACGAAAAAAAAAAAATGGTGATGATAAATGATATGATCTTTATTCGCAAAACTTTTAGTCAGCTTTTAGTTGGCTTATACACTATGTATTTTTTTCACTTTAAATAACAGATATTTGCAGGAACTATTATATTGGAAAAATTACCTGAAGCGTCGGCAACAGACTCAAGATTAAAGAAAGTGCAGAAGCATGTTCTGTGGCGTATCTTGGGAGAAAACTGTGTCCAGCAGACTTTGATAGGCTCCCGCTAATCCGACAGGTAATACCTATGACAAACAAGACAAAGTCTTTAACAAACTGAAGATTTAAAGTTAAAAGAATAAGGCTTAAGGCTATAAGATCACGTTCAGATGCGTTCGCGTTTATAGTGGTCATACTCGTAAAGCAGACGCAACGACGTACGATCGTCTATAAAGTGCGCGGCACACTGTGGAGGGGAGGGACAGTAATGCAACTAAAGGAAGTCTTTTGACCATCTGATTTTGCTGTGGTGATTCAATATACTACTTAAATTGGTGCTATATTTTTTCTTGATAATCAATTTACTGTGCCCGTTCGCACTAAAGCTTAGCAGCGCTTAAATTTACACCAAACTCTTTTTTCTAATCACAAAGCAATCAATCTGCCTAGCCTTTTCCCAACTATGCTTGGGGTCGGCTTTCAGTCTTACCCGATGCAGCTGAATACCAGTATTTTACATGAAGTGACTACCTATCTGACCTCCACAACCCAGCAACTGGGTAACACGCGATACCCCTTAGTAAGACTTGTTGTCAGACTTTCGGGCTTCTGACGACCCGCACAGCCGGGACCAACGGCTTAACGTGCTTTCCGAGGCACGGAAGAGTCTTGGTATGTAAAGATGATCACCCCTCCAAGGACCAACCCCGGCAAGCGCAGCTTATGATGGATCGACCCGTGTTTTATAATATAAATGACGTAAATGTAACACACGTTGAAACAAATTCGTCTAATTGTTGTGTTATATTCCATGTTACGTTTCACCAATCTGTACCCGACATGAGGAAGCTCGAAGTGATGGTTCCGTCTAACCGTAATGAATATTTATTTTCTGTACATAATTAAGTTAAGTTTGATAAGATACCAAGAGGATGTAAGAACATATGCTTCGGTTAGAAAATGTTTACAGAATTTTAACAAAGTTAATAAAGCAAGTTTATCAAAACCACCCTATTTAGCTTGTTTTGAAAGTTGAAGAAGTACGGAAAGGTTCATAAAACCCAAAGTTTAAATTGTCTTTCAAGCGGCACTAAAGGTAAAAGTCCACAACAATACTATTGACCTACTGTATCCCAAGTGACTGTGTGCTAAGAACATCAAATCATGAAAATTTGATGACCACCCACGGCGGCCATAATACCTTTTGTAGTAAAACCGGGTGATGTCAGCCCTTTTGTCTTTACATTTTAAGATGTTCGCAGTTTTGCTTAGCGATCTGGGACTTCGGAGTATAAGAATAAAAGGTAAGGACTCAATTTGGAAGATAATTTTATACATATCGTTGTACATAACATCACGGCTGTCTCCCCCGAAGGGTGGGCAGAGCTGTACCTATAGTACTCCCGCATTTGGCCAGTTATGTTTGAGTCCCATGTAATAGGGGGCGAGCCTATTGCCATCAACCAGGCACTAATTGAGACTCCGGGCTGCTACTGAGAAATTCCAGATAGAAAACCCGGGAATCGAACCCAGAACCTCATGCTGTTTTAAATAGGCTTAGCATTAAATCAATTTAGTGATTTGTGGTGCAAGTAGGACCAAAAGGTGTCTTTTGAATAAATGAATTATTATTATTATTTACATATGTCCATAGGTGTGTCCGTGGCATCACAGCGGACCCTCTCAGAATACCAGCGCTGCAGTTTTTTTTTTTGTGTCGCATAATTTTGCTGAGATAGGACCCTTTTTGACCTCGCACACGTCGTCATTATATATTTTTTTTTGTGTTCCTTTATTCGAACAATATGTTAGTTTTGTTACATTAAAATGCTGTTTTTTTACTGTTTCAATTTCCCGTGCGTGTCAAAAAAATTTTTTTTTTCTTTCTTTATTTGTTTCAAACAGAACGATGTTTTAAATTCGTTTAACGCTAAACGTGTTTAGTGATTTGTGGTGCAAGCCTAAGTTTGAAGTAGAAGCAAGAAATTCTCATCCTAATTCATGTGAATGCAGAGGCTAGAGTTTACATGTGAATTTCATGGCTGTAATGAATGGGGGCGCCATAAATTAAGGCTGTAGACCTCTGCAGTGTAGGTGGGTGGAAAGGTTGGTGAACTGTGGGAGCTATGCTATGCTTTGGAGATACAGATGTGCCTGCTATCGTTTTATATCTTTAGCTTTTTTATTATTTATGACAAACATCCACATAATTATACACATCCTCAGGTATAACTGTTGGACAAACTTGTAACACCAACACAACTATCTTAATTCTTACACCCACACAAACACACCATATCACACATACACACACCACCACAATCACACACAATAAACATACATACTTGGTTATATACTGTTTTCTTTGTGTGTTCGTTTTTATTGTATATTCCTTCTCTAGTAGATTACGAGTAGATTAGATGAAATTAGGAAATTTATTGTAATGCATATTACATTGTATTACATGTATAGCAATAAATGTACGGAACGAAGGAGCCTGGATCTGACGACACAGGGAATCCTAGTGTGGCTTCCAGGAATCAACGCATTCGAATGTAATTTCTTATACAATAAATTATACTCTTCTCTAAGAGCTCCGAGAGTAGGATACTCAGGAAAAAAACATAGTTTACTAGCGTTGAAAATATGAGTGGTATTTTTTATTTTATTATAGACGATTTAAAATGTAAAATGAAATCGATTCCATTTAATGCTACTTACTATGTGGAACCATTTAAAATGTATCTGACAGAGCCTGAGAAGGCGTACGAATTTATATTAAAATTTGAAGTTTGCGTTTAGAGAAACGTGATTATTTTTTTCTAGTTATCATTGATTAGAATAAAATAATAGTATTTTTTCACTCATAGTATTATCACACGACAGCCCAAAAGAATTATTAAGTTTCTTTTTCTCTCCTTGCAAATCGCACTAGATGAAATCATGAAATAAAATGAAATCAAATTGTTTATTCTGTAAATAGGATATCGGAATCACTTTTACACCTCATATAAAAAAATAGTAAAAATAAGCTAGATGAGGTCGGCGTTTCCTATCTGACTACTCTGAGAAGAAAAGCCGAAACAAACTCAGAGGTCTCTTTTAAAGACCAGACATAATCTTGGTCAGGTCATATGAGGACCATGTCTCAAGATTTGTGTCTGAAATGGTCTTTTGGGAAAAGAACCACACAGATTTAGTGGACCTGTCCAGTCAGTGCAAGACTTTTGTCAGTAATCGTGGAGCTCAACTCAGAAATTACGAGCGTTCACCCGAAAAGTTGGCAACGTCGCAAATAGATGTCAAATATTTCGCCGTTTTGATTAATTTGGCAATATTACTGTATGGAAATATGAAATGTGGTTAACTAGCGAACTAGAATATTAATAATGAATTTCAGTTATAACACTGAATTTGATGTTGTTTTACTCGTAGGTTTAAAAAAGGTATTTGGAAAGTTCCCAAATACTTTTTTTAAATCTAAAACTAAATATTCGGTGTTACGATATTAATGATTGCATTTCATAATCAATATTTTAATTCACTAGCTAGCCATATTTCTTATTTCCATACAGTAATATTGCCAAATTAATAAAAACAGCGAAATATTTGACATCTATTGGCGAAGTTGCCCACTTTCAGAATAAACGCTCTTAAGGAGCTCAACGACTTATTGCATAGCTTACAAGGCATACTGGAAAACATACCCAAACCACACATCGAAGAGCAGAGTGCGGGTATTAGACGGCGTTAGGCAAATCTATAGAGAGCTCACGTGCGCACAGTTTTTGTGGAGCAATGGTAGAAGCAAGATAGGCTCTTTTCATACCTGTGGATTGAGTTTTGGATTGAATTTTAGTTTTTAGGTGTGTTGTTTAACAGAGTACTGTTGTGAATTACCGAAGGTTTCTGATAACCAAGTTGCAGGTTCTGAACAAAAAATTCAAAATATTTTATTTCACATAAACCTACATGGGCACTTATGAGACGTCAGAAGCTAGGTGCACGGTTCCAAGTGGTCGTTTCCTATGGAGAAGAGCCGGCAAGAAACTCCACGGTGACTCTTTTAAAAATAATTGGCCTTTACAATATTTTCAAATAACAGTGTTAATAGGTATGGGAGGACAGTGCAGGTATTTCAACAAGTACCAGGTACTTAACAAAATAGAAGATGGTCAGTAAATCTACAGTCCACTAAGCCTACAGCGTTATCACATTCACAAAATAGAAAATAATGTATATAAAACATTAATTAATTAATAAAAATAAAAAACAATTTTAAACGAAAAGACATGATTGCTATTACAACTGTAACAAATAAAGCCACCGATAAAGTATTGAAATTAAATTGTAGGTATATGATATCGAGATGTCAGCACCAACCGACGGGGTCGAAAGACCAATGCCTGCTGGGGTTGCGGGTTTGTCTGAAAGGGATATCGCGGCCCCGGCACACAGGCAACGGAAGGAACACGGGTGGGTTTTAGTCAGTAAAAGTCTGACACGCCCTCTCGCTCTGCCCAGAGCGGGAGAAGTCATTTGATGATTTCCCATACTGAAAAAAAAAAAAAAAAAAAAAAAGGTATATGATATCAAATATTAGGATGATTATGTCAAGGAAACCTGTGTAGCAGCAATGTAACTTATAAGTAACATAAGTTAAGCTTTGTCTATGATAAATCTAAGAAACATGTAACTTAATGTAATAGAAAATATAGACTACCAACTGCGCTCCACAGTTTCGCCCGCATAAGTCTCGACCCCGTGGGAATATCGGGATAAAAAGTATCCTATGTTCTAGCCCAGATCATGGTGGATCAAAAAATATTGTATCTCTACTGGATTATATGTGAAAGCGCCCATTGCCAACATTGCGAATGAAAATAACAGTTCGAAGAGGTGACATGCGCCCACTATGTGGGAAATGAATTTGTTCGACAATAGGGATGATGCCTGGGTAAAAAAAATGAAATTCTAATTAGTCCGTAAGTAAGATAATAAAAAAATATTAGACACGTATTTTTTGCTTTATCATATTAATAAAAAATTACTTAGATAACACGCCTTTTAAGTTGGGAAGTGGGGGTCGCTACGTCACTAGTATGTATAAAATCTACACACATTTATAATCTCACATTTTACCTCAATGTATCGCCGTAATCTTTAGATTACATAAAAAAAGAAAAAATACGTGTCCAATATTTTTTTTATAATCTCAAAGACGGACTAAAAAAATAATTATAATAATAATGACAAATTTTTAGTCTTCACCCCTATTATTTTACATTTTCGCTTCTCGACCGTATCGTAAATATCTTAGAAAGTGTCAGTCACTTTAGTAACTCTATATTCTCCAAGACCTGAAGTTTGAAATGTGTGAGAAACAATTTATACCTAAACTGCCAGACATTTTACCCTATATTTTCAACATCTAAAATGTTGAATGCCAGTACTACCTGTACCCAATATCCTATTCCACTATCCAATTCCACTATCCAATTCCACTATCCTATTCCACTATCCTATTCCACTATCCTAATCCACTATCCGCTAGTAATTTAGTGATAGCAATATTGCGTGACTCTTGAACTACGACACAATGAAGTAAAAAGATAGCTTTAACAATTGGCAACAAACGAGTTTTTATACCCACAAGTAACACACGTTTCCGTAAGGTAACTACTACCTATTCCTACTATCCTTATCCACTATCCGCCAGTAATATTGACAGCAATATCGCGTCAGTCTTGAACAACGACAATATGTAGAAGTGACAAGACAGACGAGTTTTATATGGCTAAGTCGTAACAAACGTTTCCGTAACGTGACTCCTACTACCAGTACCCACTAGCCTATTCCACTATCCGCCAGTAATTTAGTGACAGCAATATTGCGTGAGTCTTGAAGTTAAATCGATGTACGGAGGCAGTTAGTTAGGCGGGGCCTAATGTCCGTTTTATTGGTGTCCAGTACGTGCCAGGTTGTTGGATAGAGAGAGGTGTGGAGTGGGTTAGGGCCATTTTTTTTTGGGAAATTAGATTGTTTATTTAATTTAGAAATAAATATTTACAGTTTCAATACGGGTTTGTTTTTTATTTTGGCTTTTTATATTTCTATTTAAGTCAGAATTGGATCTGTTTAATGATAACTAATCAAAATGTTTTTTTTATTTGCAAATTAAAATGTCGTAAAAGTAAAAACTCAATGTGTAGCTCACTTCTGCAGACGTTGTAAATATAGAATTTTTACACTTTAAACAAGTTAAATCACAAATATTGAACCAGCTATCTAAAATAATATTAATAAGGTAAAAGATTTGATTTTTTGTATGTTTGTTTCTTACGCTTTCACGCTAAAACAGACTAACGGATTTGAATGAAATTTGGCACATAGTTAGAACATG
The DNA here is from genome assembly GCA_947364205.1 of Agrochola lota. Taxonomy (NCBI): domain Eukaryota; kingdom Metazoa; phylum Arthropoda; class Insecta; order Lepidoptera; family Noctuidae; genus Agrochola; species Agrochola lota. Next base: position 13,106,565 of record OX376244.1, on the reverse strand, counting down.
ACTTGGGTTAGGACATAGAATACTTTTTATCCCGACATTCTTACGGGATCAAGACTCATGCGGGTGAAACCGCGGGGCGCAGCTAGTCTAGGATAAAATAAAAAGTAACCGTTATTCAATATCTAATTATTATATCTTCGTATATCTAATTGATACTTAGTACGTATTTTACTGATATTTTCTTCTTTTCGGTTTATATATATATATATACATAAACTCACGCCTTCTTCCCATGAGGGTCGGCAAAATCCACAGAACGCCACCTGCTACGATCCTTACTTTCTCTTCTTCCCTCGTTTACGTTCATACATCTGGTCACACACACACGCCGCATATATTATGTGTGTACATAAATGGTTAAATATAACAAAAAAATATTGATAGCCTAGTGGTGTGACCGTCGGACTGCCAAGTCATAGGTCTCGAGTTCGAACCCAAGGCACGCACCTCTGACTTTTCAGATTCATGTGCGTATTGTATAATTATCACTTGCTTCAAAAACAGTGAAGGAAAACATCGTGCGGAAACCAGCATGCCTTTTTTTTTTTTGAGTGTTGGAGATTATCAAATAACTTCTCCCGCTCTGGGCGGAGCGGGAGGGTGTGTCAGACTTTTACTGACTAAAACCAACCCGTGTTCCTTCCGTTGCCTGTGTACCGGGGCCGCGATATCCCTTTCGGACAAACCAGCAACCCCAGCAGGCATTGGTCCTTACGGACCCCGTCAGTTGGTGCTGACATCTCTTTGAGGCGCGCGTGGAACACAACGCGCCGTCGACCCGGGCCTGGTCCTTATCGGATGGCGAGCTACCCATTGCTCACCGCCCGCAAGCCCATGCCTACGGTGGCCGGAAGTCGGCTCGCGACTCCCGACGCCCGGGGTGTCTCCTGCGGTGACTAGGGGCGCGAGGGCGCACATCTTGCATCTCCCTCGTGCGCTCCGCCTCCTCCTTCGCGACCATAACTGCTGCGCAGAAGGAGGTGACGGCCTCCCATGGACTCTCGCTCCGAACCATGGCCTGAACCAGGGCCGGACGCGAGAGATCGCCGCCGCCGATCGCCTCCATGAGGACACGGCGGTGCTCCGCCCAAGCCGGGCAGACCTCCACCGTATGCTCCACCGTGTCCTCCGGGCATCCACACAGTGGTGACACCCGGGCGTTTCCTCCCGCCTTATGCGGAACAGGAACCTCCTGAAACTCCTCGTGTCCGGTGAGGAGGTCCTCACCCGACGCCTCCGCCTGACGCAGGTGCGTCAGGCGGAAGGTGAGGACGCCATGGCACCTCTCAGGCCACTCGTCAAAGAGGGGACTTATCGCCGCAATTGTGGCAAGCCCAAAACCGTCATGCCTGAGAGATATTTCTCGAGGGCATATGAAGCCAAGTCAGAGTAAAACTCAGAGTCAGAGAAACTCTGACACCAGGTTAGTCACTAACCACACGAAAAGAAGAAGAATGGTTAAATAAATAAATATGTTGTTGTAGCAAGTAGCTAAAAATAGTTTGAGCTACAAAATAATAATAAAAAGCATTTGCATGTTTCACATACGATTTAAAAAACAGCAAATTATGGACTTTTAAGTCATTTTGAAACGGCCGGGCTACGAAATAAGTCGTCATGTCAAATTGTCTACCTGCATAAAACTTTTACACACACAGCGACTCCACCTACTCCCCTATTCCACTAGGCGTGAGACGTACGTACGGCGTGCCATGAGATATTGAGTCTAACACATCACCTGGCGATACTTTGTATTGTAACAACTATTATGTGCCTTTATTTACTTTTGTTTCTCGTGTGGACACGAGTTATACGAGAATAGATGATTTAGTGAAATAACGCTACGCTTGCCGAGGTTGGTCCTTGGATGGGTGACCACATATTACATATCGAGACCGCTCCGTGCCCGAGGCACGTTAAGAGCGTTTATTCTGAAAGTGGGCAACGTCGCAAATAGATGTCAAATATTTCGCTGCTTTGATTAATTTGGCAATATTACTGTATGGAAATATGAAATGTGGCTAACTAGCGAACTAGAATATTAATAATGAATTGTAATTATAACACTGAATTTGATTTTTAAACCGTTTTAGGTGTAAAAAGGCATTTGGAAAGTTTCCAAATACTTTTTTTTACTTCTATAACAAAAAAAATCGATATTACGATATTAATTATTGCATTTCATAATCAATACACCACTAGTTAGCCACATTTCATAATTCAATACAGTATTATTGCCAAATTAATCAAAACAGGTAAATATTTGACAGGTATTTGCGCCATTGTTGTCATTGTTTTAGGTTACGCCCTCTTAAGTTGTTGGTCCCAGCTGTCATTAGTAGATCTTTGACAGTAGTAACGGGTAGTTAGAAACCCGGAAGTATGACAACCAGTCTCACCAGCGGCCAGTATTACAAGTAACTGGGTTGTGGAAGTTAGATAGGCAGTCGCTCCATGTAAAATACTGGTATTAAACTGCTTGGGGTCAACTTCCAGTCTGACCCCAATATAGTTGGGAAAAGTCGACGTTTAGACGTGATCTTCAATATAAAATCATAAAAAGTCGGTTATCGTCGCCTTAAAAATCGGTGTTTCCTATCTGACTACTCCGAGAAGAAAGGACGAATAAAATTCAAAATAAAGAATTCACATTTGTAATCCTCTATATCTACAATCGTCCGTTTTTTACGGAACCTATTCTTGTTTTCTCAATAATACCAAGATTTCTAGAGAACACAATACACAATAAGTAAAGACAGTCGCTTTGTATTGGTTATAATAACTAGGGATGGACAGCGATACACGCTTCGCGATATCGATAAAAATAAAAATTGTTGGAAACTAACGTGTAACTTTAAAATGTCGTGTTGCCTTGGAGTTTGAAAGGTCCAAATAAAAACCACTATATTAAATATAATTTATATAATAAACCCGTCCCTGCTTCGCACAGTTTTTAAAACTTGAAAACATCGAGATTCTTGATATTTGTTGGTTTAATATTAATCAAATCTTTTTATTGTGGGCATAAGTTATACAGACAGATGTTAGGTAAATTACAGTTCCATTATGTCCACCCTAATAGGCATACAATAATTATGTCAACATGCAGTATATAACAATTCTTAGGTATCACTTATCAAACAATTCATACAAAATAACAATTAGGTGTATGGTGGCAAATTGTAGTAGGTACTAATTATTAAGAAAATCTTGGACCGTGTAGCAATTTACATTTGAATAGTGGGAGTTCCTTGGTGCTAAAAATGTCCACAGATATCTTAATGTCCTGCCCCAGGGTTGCGAGTTTGTCCGAAAGGGATATTGTGGCCCCGGCACAGGCAACGGAAGGAACACAGGTGGGTTTTAATTAGAAAAGGTCTGACACGCCCTGCCGCTCCACCCAGAGCGGGAGAAGTTATTTGATAATTTCCCACCCAAAAAAAAAAAAGGTATCCTATTGTAAATTATAGATGAATTTGTAATGTAGCACATATCTCATACCTTATTGGTGATGTTCTTCAGAAAGATCAGGTGCGTAGTACACGTAACCGGCGTGCGTATTATGACCAGAAGGCCAATTCTCGTACTAAAAAAACGTTCACATTCAAGTCGCAATCTGTCAAACTTGACAAAAATGTTGGTGAATTGATTGTATTTTTGACAGATTGAGAAAGTAAACAATGCAAAGGAGTATGTAAGGATCGTGGTAGGTGGCGTTTTGTAGTTTCTGCGTACCCCCGTGGGAAGAAGGCGCGAGTTTATTTAAGAATATAATATTAATGTGTTATTAAACAAAAAACCCTAAATGATGGTGAACACCGTATCAAATCCAAATTCAAATAGTTTATTTCAAATAAACATCCATATATTGTTAATAGTAGTATAACTTAGCCTAATGTTAGTATTAAATTAAATTATTAAAAATTAACAACAGAACAACATATTAGATTATTTGGATAAGTGTGTGTGAGCACTTATCCACTTTTGTAAGAGGGAAGAGTTCCACCGGTCTGAAAACACATTCAGGATGCCATTGGAGGAGGAGCGCAAGCCCGCCATCATGGAAGCGCATCGCTCAAAATCCATTGCGTAGTGATGAAGAACAACGCAGTCACACAGACAGACACAAATGCGGCTTTATAATAATTCTGTATTTGTATAAATTATACCTAATGTGTAATTATAAAACTCAAACTCAAAGCATTTACTTCAAATTAACCAAGTACAGGCACTTTTGAATTGTCAAGGGGTCGGTCAGTCAGTAAGATGAAGCTAGTTGCCCATTCCAAAGCGTGGAGCCTATGGAGAAGAACGGGCAAGAAACTCCACGGACACTCTTTTAAATCATGAATTATGGTTACAAAATATTGGTTACATCATTCATGTTGAAGTTGTACATGTGAGAACGATGCAAAACGTTAAAAGCGTCCGTAACAAAAATAAAAAAATATTACAATCAATTAAATATTTGAATTTAATTGATTGTAATATTTTTTTATTTTTGTTACGGACGCTTTAAGCCGTGGTAACTAAAAGATGACCAGTCCCTACTGACGGCGCCCGTTCACGAACATGACGCATGGATCAGCACCATTCAACTCAACCATTTTGAAGGGAGCTAAATGATCCAACACACGCGCCACCGTCAGCGAGACATTAGAGTGAGCATGACATACTCTCAGCCGCCAGGGCACATTCAAGTCAATGAAAGACATACCCAGTACCTAAATGGTAGCTTTATAGTCGGAACATTGATTCATCGTCGGTATATCGATTTGATTTTGGTAATTCATAACAAATGGGTGTTACAAACGCTTATTTAATCATTCCAATATGCAAGCTGATGTCGCATTAATTGTTAATTGGCAATTATATAATCCGTACCACATCAACTCGTAAAATGCAATTGCTAAACATGCTTTTACAAGCAGTTGGTGTTTCTCGCTTGGTAGACGAATTTAGCTTATTCGATAGGAGTTCTTTTGTTATCTCTTGTCTTTCAGTAACGACCGTATGTAATTTCGAAACTTAGATGAACAACTGTCTTTAAACACAGTAAAATATACCACTCGGAATATGAATATACAATTTTTTTTTACTTTTTAATGTATTTCACACACCAATTTTTTTTATTTTATTTAATATATAATTCTGTTTCTATCTTTTCGTGACATCACAGCGGGCCCTGTCAGAATACCAGCGCTGCGACATTTATTTTTTAAATGTCGCAGCATCATGAGATAGGAGCCTTTTGGCCTCGCACAGGACTTCCTTCTTGAAATTTTAATTTTACTTAGTTTTTTATTGTTTTTTATTAATGTTTATTTATTTATTTATTTAATACTTCAAGCACAAATTTACAGAGGCGGACTTAATGCCATAGGCATTTTCTACCAGTCAAACTTTGGGTGATGCAGAGACAAACAGTGGTAGGTGCAATAGCGAGAATTGAGGAATAAATATTTATTTAAATATAAAGATATACCTATTAAATCTATAAATATAATATATATACCTAATTAATATTAATATAAGTACAAATAAATACACATAAATATACTAAAACAACTAAGACAATCAAAGGGAAAACATTATCGTTATGATGATACCAGAGCTACTTGCGAATGTGCTCGCGAACTTTAACGTTAATAAGTTTAGTGTGTTTAAGTTTAATTTGTGATTTACTGTGCGAGTCTCAATAAATATTTTTTCTTTATTTCGTATTCAAAACTGTTCATGTAAATACACTCATGAATTACACATATTAAATATATAGTAAATTAAGAAATAAAACTCCATTTCGATTTTTCTATTTTATCGACAGCATATTCTTGAGCAAACTAAAACACAAATCATTTGTCGACATCTCCCCATCCCTAGTAAAACTGGAGGCAGAGGATACAGGATTAAAAAGGAAAAACTTCCAACGGCGGTTAACTGTTAAAGATAGTAGTACAGTGGGGGAGAAGTTTTTGTTATTAGCCGACTGTGACAAGAGGGTGTTATGGTTTTGTGCATGTATGTTTGTGTGTGTTTTGTTTTAAGTGATGGTGGGGTGACACAAAGGAGTGTCTGGGATGTGAATGATTGTTTTCGGTTTTACGCAAGCGTTTTGGAATTGCGTGACTAGTTTTTGCTTCAAACGAACAAAAAATTCAACTGGTCATCGCGATTCAAACTGCCTCATAAAAATGAATAGTAATTATAAAGAATAGGTAGGTATGACATTGCATACATATAACATCATGTGATGCAAATTCCTACATAAATTATATATTTATTATTATAAAACAAATCCCCCGCCGCGTCTCTCTGTCTGAACGCGATAAACTCAAAAACTCCCAAACCAATTTTCAAGCGGTTTTCACCAAAGGACGGAGTGTTTCACGTAGAATGTTTTGGTGTATAATTCATTAATATTTTGTGTAAATTGGCTGAAATATGACGATTATTGTTGAAATGTCGGAAAAATGCCGGCTGAGCTTTACTGGCGAGCGCCGCGTAAATCCAATAGAGATATAATTACGCAAAAATGTAAAACGGAATTATTATTTTTTTACCCGGAAGAACACATAGGGTACTTTTAATTCCGGTACTACGCTCCCATGGGGTATTTCCCGACATCCACTTGGGCGACGCCACGGGCGAAAGCTAGTAAATGATAAAGTAGTATACGTAAATAAAATACAATAGACGACATATATTTAGTAACCGTTTAACTGTTCTTAAAGAGTCATAAAGAACCCTGTAAGAAATCGACACGTGTTTCACCTCTCAACGAGGCATCCTCAGGATGACGATTGACTTGTTGCAAACCCGGACCCGACGTGTGGACACGTCAAGCGTCGAGAGCAGAGTCATAAATAAAATAGTCAACCAACTATGGAAAAAGTAAACTGAAAATCATGAAACAGGAACTTTTTCCTGGCTGAAAATCATATCTGTAGCAAGCTATTAACCTACCTATCCTAACTATTCATATTATAAATGCGGAGGTGACTTTGTTTGTTTGTTACGCTTTCACGCTAAAACGGCTGCACAGATTTGGATGTTTTTTTCTGAAGAACATCAACAATAAGATCACTCTAATTCAAATGATTTTATTTCACGTAAACCTACATGGGAACTTATGAAACGTCAGAAGCTAGGTACACGGTTCCAATTGTTCGTTTCCTATGAAAAAGAGCCGGCAAGAAACTCCACGGTTACTCTTGTAAAAATAATTGGCCTTTACAGTATTTTAAAATAACAGTATTAATAGGTATGGGACAGTGTAGATCTTTCAACAAGTACCAGGTACTTAACAAAATAGAAGATGGTCAATAAATCTACAGTCCACTAAGCCTACAGCGTTCTCACATTCACAAAATAGAAAAGAATGCATATAAAATAAAAATTAATTTTAAAACACTATAATGTACTTCTATGACGTCCCTGCGTTTCCATTCACATGTACTTTGTAAATATCTTTTGTTAGTCGATTTTAGTTCTTATTTAATGCCTCCCAGAGTAAAGCCCATTGTATATCAATCTGAAATAAGTTTCATATGTGTAAATATGTGTATACAAAGTTGATTGTATATAGTAACAACTCTCAACGTTTCTACGACACAATAGGATTTGATTATTGAGTGCATGTGCCATTGTATTAAGAGTATATATAATACGAACAAAGCATATTTGATTAGACTCCATTGTCTGGAAAAAAAGTTTTTGATAAAAGGATTATTTTATTCCGAATTTAAAAGTAAATAACAACTTACACCTGATTAATTAATAAAATAAAAAACTTTTTATTAAAAAAACAACCGACTTCAAAAAAAAACACATAATACCAAAAACTTTAATTTCAGAGGTCGGTGTCTTTGGTTCTGTGTTGTTCCGACTTCCAAAATTAAAGTTCTTTTGAATTTTTTGTGTTTTCTTTTCACTTTTTTGTTGACACACTGCCCCACACAAATTCACAGGAATTATAAAATCATCAATTACGTATTTTTAGATAGACTAAGTGGGAAAAATGCGTATTATTGAAGCTTACTCAAACTCTACCCAAGCAAAGTTAAAAAAAATATATATAGGAGACCATCTCTGAAGTATGACCTACCAAACAAACAAGAATCATCAAAATCAATTCATAATTGGCGGAGTAATCGCGTAACAAACATTAAAAAATAAAACATACTGTTGAATTGAAAACCTCCTCCTTTTTGAAGTCAGTACGTGCAGTAGCGATTGCGAGCACTAGACCAACGAGAAAAAAAGAAAGAAAGAAAAAGTATTTTTTGAGACTCGCACCGGAAATCACAAATTAAACTAAAAAGATACTAAACATAAATTTAAAAAAAAACAATAAAAAAACACCAAACGACCAACGAGGCAGTCGTTTTTAGGGTTCCGTAGTCAACAAGGAACCCTTATAGTTTTGCCATGTCCGTCTGTCGGTCCGTCTGTCCGCTGCTTAGCTCAGAAGCTTTTAGTACTAGAAAGCTGTAGTTTGGTGTGGGTATACATATTAATCACGCCGACAAAGTGGTAAAATAAAATCATGTTTTTTTTTTTACGGTACCTCCCCTTAAAATGAGGATGTTTTTTTTTCTTGTCCCATTTTTATCCCAGGGTGGGGTGTCGTTAGAAAGTTCGTTCAAAAATATTGTGAGTGTGTGAAAACCATTTTTGGATTCAGGGATCCGTTTGCGAAATATTAAGCTTTAAAGTGCAAATTTTTCATAGAATCAGGTGTGTGTGTCCCCTGCAAGCTAAATGGTTGGTTTTGGATATGTGAAAAAATACTCAATAAAATAAATTAAATTCAAGGCAGTAGTATAAAATAAAACGAAATTAAAAGGAAAACTATCACAGCTAAGTAGGCTCTTAGAGCTCTTGTAGAGCCTTTTACAAATGCAAATGTATTGCAAATGTAAGTTGGTCGATTATTATCGACCATCTTACATTTGCAGTTGCAAAAACATGTTCTCCCATGCATTCCGTATGGGAGAACATGATTTTCAACTAAGTACAAAGTTAAGTTTGTTATTGGGATAAATTCATTCCAACTACGGAATTCTTCATTGTGCGTAGTCCGACACGCACTTGGCCGGTTTTTTTATTTCAAATTAGTACACATTACTTCTATTTACTGCTTTCACAATTCATTAATTAATTACAATAACAATAAAAGCACCATAACTATTCATACCACACCGAAGCAATATCCTAGTGATGTGACAAACGAGCAGTAATTTGTAAGTATCGATACATCGTAGTGCGGCGCTCATATCGATTTATGAGCTGTCATTAATCGATATTCTGATACTGATTTGTCGATGTTTGAGATTGCAGAATTAATATCGATGATAGGAATATGTTAGATGTCATGATATTGTTGTCTGTGGTACGTTGTCACCTACGCAGTATGTGTGTGAGTGTGTGACAATGAGATATTGAACTAATCCATCTTATTATTAATTACTTAGAAATGATTAACGCAGCAAAATAAACTTTATAAATTCAGTATTTAAACATTATTTAGGTTATGGTCATGTAGGTCGAACCCAAGCAGGCACTTTACTTTGTGTAAATTATTTCATCACCACTGCTCTCAAAACGGTGAAGGAAAACATCGTGAGGAAACCGGCATGTCCTAGAACCAAAAATTCGAAGACATGTGACATCTACCAACCCGCACTGGGCCCGCGTGGTGAATTGCGCCCCACTGCCTCTCACAGAAAGAGGAGGCCTGTGTCCCAGTAGTGGGAACATTATTGACTGAATACGGTTATGCTATGCTAAACATAATAAATTTCGAATGGTGTCGAGGTGCACTGTCTGTTTAAAAAGTATGTAATGAATGTGTAAACAAATCCTGTTCACGTTAAATTCTTACGTAATCACTGATTAAATGGAATTAATAATATATTCATCTATATTTAGAAGGTTTCAACTTTATATTTTAGCACTTTATCCAACAATTATTGCTTAAATAACTTTATTAAATTGCAATTGAAAAATATTCGACAAAAAATTTAGTTTATAAAATTAACCTCAATTAATGTCAAATGAAAAACATCTGTAAAGTGATTTTAAATTTTAATTTCGTGATTAAGTATTACAAATAATCAAATCAAAACACTTAATTTTTAAGTGTCACTACAAATTGCCAATCACAACACAAGTAAGTTTATTGATCCATTTGTTTACCTTTTTATCAGAAACTTTTGGAACAGCACCATAAATCCGCAAAAAAGACTAAAAACAAATGAAATTCTTTTTATTTGAGTGCGGTACTTTAAAAACCAATAAGTTCGCTTTCAATATGTGTGCGGTCACATTTATAATGTTCGAAGTGAACTTAATAAAATAGTACCCATACTAAAGATAAAATTCATATCAGTAAACCTCCAAGCCATCCCATTTTTGCCCAAAAAATTATAAAACCTACTTACAACGAGGTATTTCTCATATAACGTCAGCCAATTAGTATTTCCGACGAATTAATGAATGTTTTTCCCGCTAAAATATACAGGTTTATTTAAAAAATCACAATAAAAACATGTCTGGAACAATTAAGCGTGGAGTTTACGAAGCGCTGAAATATTGCGCGCAAACTTTGGGGGCATTAAAAAGTTTTCGTTTTTGGTTACCCCCTACTAAGGGAACCTGTATTTTGATATATGGATGTGGGATTATGTGAGTAATGATCGTGAATCATTATCGTCGTCGACTGACGAAGTGAGGTTTAAAGATATCTTAGAAGCCCACAAACGCATTATGACTCTCGTCGCACCATCGCATTTCCCTTGTACAGGTTGCATTACACTTACTGCAATTAAACAATCGGCCAGTTAGTACGCCTGACTGCTTAACTTAGGTAATATCAATGATATTTATAAGTAAAAGGTGACAAGTACCTCGTGAAAACTCTATGCGGCCTATATCTTCATGCGGCTCTAATTTATAAATGTCCAATCTGTCATTTCGAATCATACTCAAGTGTCTGCACACAATTCTAAGGCTAAGCGTATGCTGAGATTCAGGTGACGCAGCACAGCACAGTACAGGCCCCGGCACACGGGCAACAGAAGGAACACGGGTGGGTTTAGTCAGTAAAAGTCTGACACGCCCTCCCACTCCGTCCAGAGCGGGAGAAGTCATTAGATGATTTCCCATACTCAAAAAAAAAAAAAAAGGGCAGGCGAGGCAGACATAGGCCGCGAGCGTATGCTGCGACGCAGCTACACAGACACATTTGCACAAACAAAATTCATTCATTGAAACAAAATTATGAATCAGTGGTAAAAAACAAGTGACGACCTGCACAGACCCATGTCTGCGTTGCATGTACCTGCGCCGCAGCGTAAGCAGCTGTCAGTACATTCATGCATTACAAAATCTAAAACGAAAACTATGCTTGTGCAGGCTTTGATTTTTCCTATCATCGACTACGGTGACGTGTGCTATTTTGACTTCAATGCGGTTTTTCTGGATAAGCTTGACAGACTGCTCAACAATAGTATCCGGTTCATATTTAACCTCAGAAAATATGACCATGTGTCGAGCTACAGGTCTGAGCTCAAATGGATGTCCATTCGCCAAAGGAGAAGTTTGCGCGCTTTGACCACGCGTTTCTCCCTTCCCAACTCTCCCACTCCTCCTTCTTATCTTGTGTCCCACTTCCAATATCTATGTTCTTCACACTCTAAGAATCTGCGTTCTTCTAAAAATTTTCTCCTACTTTGTCCTTCTCATACTTCTGACTTTATTCATTCTTCTTTCATATTCAGTCCATTCTTCTTTGGAATGTGCTTCCTCTTGATATCAGGACGGCCACCAGTCGGTATGCATTTAAGCAGAAATTGCGGAGTTATTTTCAAAATGAATAGAGTAGACTCATCTCAACACCTCTCTCCCTTGATTTCGTATAAATATATATATAATATAGTTATATATTAAGTAAATATATAGTGTATGTAGTTTATAACCTATTTATGTACTGTTGTAACTATTTTAGTTATAATGCATTATGATATATTTTGAATTGTTTTCATTGTTCCTCTCAAACAGAGCACCTGCCATCTAATCTCTTCACCACCCTTGATTGACTGGTAGAGAATGCATAAGGCATTAAGTCCGCCTTTGTACCTTTTTTGTGTGTAAAAAGTTTAAATAAATAAAATCTGCTCTGCCCTGCGCTGCGTGGACCTGCGTCACCTGCGTCTCAGCATACGCTTAGCCTAAATCCAACCCTTAGTTTTCAAAACAAATCACGACGAATTCACACTTCGACACCATTCAAAATTCAAAGTGATGTTTACAGATCACCACCACAAGGTATTTTTCCGTATCTAGCAGTAAGGTTCCCATTCCATTCTCGATCACAACTCGTCCCAAAATCCAATAGTAAGATCCCCCACATTAAAACCTAACCGCGAGTGCTATGAGCCCCCAATATGGTTTCCACAAATCGCTTGTCTGTCTGTCTACACAACAAGTTAATCCCTGTTTAAGGACGAGTTTCACGACAAGTTTTTCACAATTTTGTTTTGATAAATTGACACATTCGCTGTCGCGTTTGGGGGATGGAAAACCACTGAAGAGATTTGGGTGTGAGTGAGAGTTGATGCGATGTTTGAGTATTTCAGTTGTTACATATATGATGGGTGTAATAATTCAGTTGTTATACAATATCCAAAAAAAGCGCTGTCCGATCCCAGATCCAATGCTTTCTTTTTAAAATTATTTTTACCTATTTTGGTATAGTAATTTTTATTTTTATTTTTAGATGATACATCTAAAAATAAAAAATAAATTTCTTCACATATAATTATATAACTAAAGTACCTACATGTACAAAATATTGTAAAACATTTTAAAAGAGTAACGGTGGAGTTTCTTGCCCATTCTTCTCCATACGAAAACTACCTTTTGGAAGGGGCGACTAGATCCATTCTATTTTTTGTAATGTTTGACGTTCAAAAGTGCCTTGCAAGGGCCTATTTGAAATAAATGATTTGAATTTGACACGTACCTTTGCACATAGGTACTGCAATAAAATTTTAAAATAATATCTGTATCTACCTACTCTAATATAAGTCTCTTCCTTTACCTAATTAATAACAGTGTCCAGTTTATCTATTTTAATATTATTTTTTAATTTATATAAACATAACATATCTCAGATAATCTAGTTTTAAAATAATATACCCAAATAGTCTTTATGTCATTGAAAATATCATGTCTTATTTATAATTTAGCTTAGTAATAAACCTATTGTTTTCTTCTTTTTAAATGTTTGGTGTAATTAATTGATGGCCTGAAACAGAGGTTTTTCATAAACCTAAATTAGGCAGGTCTACACTACAGTTAGAATTAAATTTCCCTCGATTGTCTTTATCAATTTTTTTTACTATAATCTTATAAACTTATACACTTTTTTTTGCAAAATTATCCAGAAGTAATAATTATTGAAAATAAACAAATTATTGACGTTTAAAATTCACATTTTTAGTACCAAAATTACCAAATTTTCAGCAGGGCTGTAATTTATGACGTGTAGACACCTGCTAAACCACAGCCGCCCGCACCCCATGTAATAAAACGGTATGATACCCAATATAAAGTACCTTTTTTTTTTTTTACTAACATAGTATGACACATGGCAAAAGACGTCGTAACGAAAGCTTTGAGTATGAAAATGGATGGCTATAATAGTAGAGGAAGACCAAGGAAACGATGGATGGACTGTGTCAAAGATGATATCGTCTTCGACAAAGTCCATCCATCGCTAACCATATGGCTAATTAAAAGGGGGTGATTACCGAGATGATGACTAATAGAGAAGAACATGTCATCTACATGTTGGGCCGCCCACAAATAAAATGGGATAAGGACAGGAGAATAATTTATTTTTTATCTTTATTGATTGAGGAGCTCGTGACTAAGTAATAACAGTTACACGGGTCGATCCATCCCGTTAAGCTACGCTTGCCGGGATTGATCCGTGGATGGGTGACCATCTTTACATACCGAGACTCCTCCGTGCCTCGGAAAGCACGTTAAGCCGTTGGTCCCGGCTGTCATTCGTGGATCTCTGACAGTCGTTACGGGTCGTCAGAGGCCGAAAGTCTTACAACTAGTCTTACCAAGGAGTATCGTATTACCATGTTACTGGGTTGTGGAGGTCAGATAGGCAGTCGCTCCATGTAAAACACTGGTACTCAAGTGCATCTGGTTAATCTGAAAGCCAACCCAAATATAGTTGAGAAAAGGCTAGGCACATTGATTGATGAACGAGTCTTGCTTAGATATTTGCGATGCGTATTAATATGAAATAAAAAGAAGAATTATGAAGATTAATAAATATGACCATTTTTTAATCAATCACCCAAAATAAATTAATCTAGAATTCGGCCATTTTTCATAGAAATCTAAAACAGTCTTAAGAGATGTTGATTAATTACTGAAGTTCGTTTCAACAAACAAATATCCAAGCTGTCAGAGTAAACTAATAAAATGATAGATACGTACGATAAAGTACAATTGTGTTGTTTATATTTTAATTTAATATTCAACGACATTTCTCATTCTTTTGGTTTTTCTTTCTCTCTCCTATTTCATTTTTTACGGAAATTAATTATTTTTGACGTTGTAATTTTTAGCAGCAGTAAGGTGGCTATCGTTACTCATAATCAAATAATTAAAATATCTTACTGCTGCTGAAAATTAAAACGTCAAAAATCATGTATTTGCGTAAAAAATGTAACAGGAGTAGTAGTTGTAGTTGTTCAAAAAAAATCGTTAAATTATTGGGATAATTTCAGTCAATGAACAATCAAATTGAGAACCTCCTCTTGTTTTGAAGTCGGTTACTTAGTAGGAATTCTTGTTTTTGTCTCGAAGCAATATACACTGACGAAGCAAGATAAAAAAGCCACTAACTTATCATTAAATATTTCCGAAACCACGCAAGATTTCTGAAGTGTATTTAATAGCGCATAGAAAACACACCTATAAAATTGTTTTCAAGATTTTTTACTTCATGTAAGTAGCTAATTTGTGTGGTATAGGAGGTATTTCGATTTTTTGGCACTTTGCAAGTGGCTTTTTTACCCGACTACTGCAAAGCCAAAAGGAAGGGTTATTATTTTAGCAGTCTATGTATGTAAGTATGTTCCAGCGTAGCGCCTAAACTACTGAACCGATTTTGTTTATATTGCCCGTCAATGTATTAATAATTATAATTGTTATAGGTAGCAATTAATCATCATTATCATCCGTCTAGCCTTTTTCCAACTATGTTGGGGTCGGCTTCCAGTCTAACCGAATTCAGCTGAATATCAGTATTTTACATGAAGCGACTACCTATCTGAACTACACAACCCAGGTATTGAGTAACACGGTACTCCTTGGTAAGAGTGGTTGTTAGGCTGATAAAATAAAATTACACCTCAATGAGGACTAGTACAAAGTCTTACTGTTAAAATTGAATGTAAAATCTTTGTTCTTCCATTTTCCCATAGTCAAAGCAACAAACAGAAAACCGAATCCCACTGACAACAGACAAAAAATAAAAGCACAATTTTAAATCCAGAAATTTCAGATGTAGCAACACACACACATACATACCCACTAGATACAATTATTCGTCTACCACTAACTATGTACGTATTACGGAAGAGTGAGAGAGATGGTCATATAGAAAATGTAACGGGACAGAAGGAGAGAGAGGATGTCGTAGTTTCATATTGTCCTCATCTCAATATTGAGATTAAAAGTGACGCTTGGCTTGGCGCAAATTATTAGACGTAGGGTCAGCAAAAACGAGCGATGTAAATATTATCATATTATTATGTGGGTAGTTTTGTTTTCTGGAGGCACAAAAAGAGGGTTGTCGTGTTTTGTAATGGGGAGGGATGTAAGTGCCCTAATGAGATTTGTTAGACAAACCTTTAGTTGTCAAAAGTGAAGTTTAAGGATTATTTAAACCTTTGAAATACCTCGCATTCCTGCAATCCAAATCAAAATCTAAAAATATCTAAATAATTAAATCTGTGGAAGTGATTTCGTGAAAAGAGACGAAAGTGTGTTACAGGAAGCCGGGGAAACGCGCTAGTTGATGTGACCAATGAGCGCGCGCGGTGCTATAGTTGTCTGTCAGAAACGACCTTGACGAGGCCCCGCCTCTTTAATGTTGCATATAAACTTAATATTTCTTATTACCTAGATGAGATGTCAGATATTACACATCTGATATGACTACTGTAAGGCTCGTTATAAGTGAAAACTTCTTCGGCGCACTTTAGAGCTCTTTCTGACCAGTGAACAAAACTGAACCTTCACGCTCGGGTCGGTGACGCTAGGAATCGGGTATACTCGGCGGTGAATCGCATATACTCGGCTCCAGTCGTAAACTCAAATTTTTAACCACACCCTCTTTTTTTCTTTTCAAAGTCAAAGTCAAAGTTATTTGCTTTAAATGCGGCAATACAAAAGTGGTAGTATCGAAACTTATGCGTTTGGTTATGTCTTCCCATTCCCTTAGAGGGGAATATACCTCTTATTACCTCTGGGGTACAATAAATGAACCACCGGTTACTATTGACACAGAGTTTAATGATATACACTTTGTAAACTTTTCACACTTGTACTGTAGACTAGACAATAGTAATTAACTCAAACTCAACTCAAACCCAAAGCTATTATTTCAAATAAATCAATAAATTACAGGTACTTTTGAATTGTCAAGGGGTCGGTCAGTAAGAAAGATGAAGCTAGTTGCCCATTCCAACGCGTAGTAGGTTCCTATGGAGAAGAACGGGCAAGAAACACCACGGACACTCTTTTAAATCAGAATATTTTTACAAAATATTTACATCATTCATGTTGTAATTATACATGTAAGAACAATGTAGAAAGACGTTCACGTTAAAAGCGTCCGTAATGAAAATATAAAAACAAAAACAATTCAAAAATTAAATTAAATTCAAATAAGCCGTGGCAGCTAAGAGATGACCAGTCCCCACTGACGGCGCCCGCACTATTTTGTTAATGCCGTTCAGACGTTATACTAATCTTTTTTAAGTGTCAATTCGACAACCGGTGGTTAGTCTTTTAGAGGCATTGGGAACAGGTTGTAAAGTTCACGCATCCACCATAGAAAAGGGAGGATCCTCCGACCAGACGGGTGTCGTGTCTGGCGGGCAACTGCTCAACGATTGATGTCGGGGAAGTTATATATATGGTGTCCGCGCGGTAAACTCTAATTGCGCGATGCAGGATTAATGGGACGTCAGGATTTTGTGTGACATCATGTCTTTGATGCGTAGTTCGAATGTGGCGATGAAGATGCCGCCACAGTCTACCATAGATAATATTACCGGAAAGTCGATGCATGCTAACAGTAAGTAAATAAATTTTCTTGTGCGATGACACATAACGCCATATTTTGGAATGCAAATATTCAAAATCGATTTTTTATTTCAGACCAGGCGATCCATATAGTGTTAGTATGAAGTTAGCCTGTGTTAGTAAACACAAAAATTTAAAATACAATAAATGAGTATATGCACATTAATTGGCTACATGAACATATGCACGCACATGTCTGCTAGCCAGAGCCTGATAAATGGTCCATCAACCTTGTACGCCAGTGTTGCTAAAATACTGTTAGGGCTACCCCTGAATCGCCGCAACATCGATGCACACCGTTTGCGCATGATGGCATGAAAGTCTATTCGCGCTTCCGCAAACATGCCCGATGCACTACAAAACCGAGGCAGCACCAGCAATATCCTCAGCGCATTATTAAATATTAATAGTAAGGTTTTTATTTAAATTAACAATTATCTACACCTACAGTTGAAAATATTTACTAAACATGAAATTATTTATCTATTATATATAAAAATGGAAAAAAAAAGAAGATAATTGCGCAGAAAATTGGAAAATTTCAGAAAACTTAACGACTATTTTAACTTCGCGCGTTGGACAGCTAGCGCATTTGATGAATGTGAATTTAGGAGAGTAGGGTAGGTTGGTAGGTATGTAGGTAGGTAGGTATGTAGGTAGATAGGTATGTGTAGGTAGGGTATGTAGGTAGGTAGGGTAAGTGGGCAGGGTAGGGTAGGTAGGGTAAGTAGGTAGTGTAGGTGGGGTAAATAGGTAGGGTGGGTAGGTTAGGTAGGTAGGTAGGGTAGGTAGTTAGGGTAGGGAGGTAAGGTGGGTAGCCGTAGATAAGTACTTACTACTACTACCCGTGCGAAGCCGGAGCGGGCAGCTAGTAATAAATAAATTGGATGTACTTAGGTACACCTCTGCCTAACCCCTCGGGGAAAACAGGAGTATTGTAATGTTATGTGATACTTCATACATAACAGTGGCTACTAGGAACGAGTGTGCAACAATAACACTCTCCTAGTCCTATTGATTTAAGAAAAACCTATTGAGCTGTGGCACTTAAAAGCTACACCCCACCAAATAAATCTCAACCAAACCCACACTTGAAAAAGACAAGAAAGAGCTCAGGCACTCCACCACTCAATAATATTTAAAAATTAATTCCCCCTTTCTCTGCTAACGCTACCGAGTCAGAGCTCACTTCACTGAAACGTAGCACTGCAGGCGACGTTTTTGCGCACCGTACCTCTGACACAGACACCTTTTTATGTAAAGACGGAGACAAGATATACAGGATTACTAGATAAGGTCTTGTTTTAGCAAATTAAGGTTTAGATTTTCTAATTGGATTTTAAAATTATTTTTTCTTGAAAGTACTAGAAAATAATATAGTTAAAGACGAGAAGGTGCCCGCGGCTTCGCCCGCGTGGACGTTAATTCTTTTTCTAAAATAAAGTAGCCTAAGTTACTCTTTATAACACCTGCGTCCTGCCAGTGAAAATCCCGTAAAAATCGGTCTAGCCGTTTTGGTCATTAGCGGGAACAAACAAACAGACAGAAATTTTTTTTTTTTTGTAAGTACCGATGCATTTAGTAAAAAGCTGTTATTTTGACATTACAAACAGACATCATTTTTGTATTTATATAATGTAATAATAATGTGGAATGTGGAAGATATAATTATCGTGTAACTGTAAAAATCTCACGGCTCGGCAAATAAAGCAAAAAGTTTACGAATTATTTTACGATTCTATATGACGAGCTGTGAAAATCGGCGAAATTAAGTCCAAAGGTAGCACTTTCTTCGATAAATAAAGCACAGTGCGATCGTCACCTCCATAGCTAGCTTATTATAGTGATGATTATTACTATGCCAAAATTACGACTAAGTAAAAGATTTTCTTACCTAAATGGCAATGGGCAGGGCACATTGCTCGTAGAACTGATGGCCGATGGGGCCGAAAGGTTTGGGAGTGGCGACCGCGTACCGGAAGACGTAACTTTGGAAGGTCTCCCACAAGGTGGAGCGATAACCTGATGAAGGCCGCAGGAATCCGCTGGATGCGAGAAGCACATAACCGGTCAAGGTGACAATGGCGTGAAAATGGCGCTGTTAGTCAACAGTCGACAGCTTCAAGGCGTACGATACGCCGAGTTACGGTTATTTACGAACTGATCAGTTGTTTTAATGACAGATTCAATAATACCCACATCTCGATAGTTAGTCCCATGCAAAAGGATGAGCTATTAACTGATACAAATCCAGACTACACCTTTATTTTATGTGAAGGCCGCAGGAATCCGCTGGTTGCGGGAAGCACAGACCCGGTCGAAGAGGAGGTGCTTGGGGAGGCCTATGCCCAGCAGTCGACGTCTTATGGCTGAAATGATGAAAGCTTTTCTTAAATGTACAATATTTTCATTAAGCTACACTTCACATCGGTGCCAGCCATGGTGATATTTCCACTTAAACAAATATCAACATTCCACTAGGTATATTCAAGATAATTAATTGATTCAGGCGTGACCTTGCGGAAAAACATTATAAAATACAATAGTCGTAGATATATTTAGTAACTTATTCCGCTTAACTATTAAAAAAATCCCTGTAAGAAATAGACACGTTTTTCACTTCTGAACGAGTCATCCTCAGGATGACGATTGACTTCTTGTTGAGAGGAAAAACGTGTCGATTTCTCTCAGGTTTTTTTTTTATTGTATATTCAGTGATTTCCGTTTGACAAATGATATTCTAATTTTGTGAAGTTGTAGCGCTATCTGAACTTTATGTTTTGGGTCTAAATATATTTTTCCACAGACACATATTTGTTTACATTTTTGGAAACTAAATTGCGGACGCACTTTAGGTACGTTTAGCTCGAAAGCGAAAGAAAACAAGGCTGTTTCGTCTGACTTTGGCAAAGTAAATAATGCTTGGATCTGACGTTGTTCTTCATTGCTTCCTTTACTGACGATTCACTGTATTACAACTGATCCAAGCTCATCAATGAACATCCTTAAGCAGTCTTGTAGCTCTCCATACGACCGATGACGTCACACCACCGCTGCATCGCGCAAGCAGGATTGTCGTGATTAACAAAAAATACTGAATATGAACAACCATGCGAGTAAAGTAGCCTACTAGACACAACCCCCGTCTTGTTAGATGATCCTTCCTTTTCACTGGACGATGAGGAATTTTCCACACTATTCTTTGTAACTCTAAAGCCTGATCCAGTAAACGTAACATCTGTCTTGCATTGGAACACCGAGAATACGTCTTTCTTTGGATCTGTTTGACTATTTACTAGCTTTGAATACGACTGTTGTTAATATCATTCCGAGCACTCTGTATGCCGTGTAAATATCACTTTATATGGAAGATCTTTCATTGATATTAAGGGGCACCTTCGCGTATATTAAAAATGGATCCGTTGTTATTTATATTATCTTTGTAAGTGAAGAAATATTCTTTTTGGAGTTCCTTAAAAGCAACAAACGGAACCCTTATAGGATCACTTCGTTATCCGTCTGTCTGTCTGTCTATCTAGACCCTTTTTCGCAGGAATGCGTCGAGTTATCTAATTGAAATTAATATCAAATACGTAAGTCTACGGTCCATTAAAGCCCAAAAAAATAAAGTTTCTAAGTATAAGCAATAAAAAATACGGCCATTTATGCGACATAAATTTTGATACTCGCAAATAAATCAAACCCTATAGGCTACTTTCTGTTCACCTACAATCATGTTTGGCAAGAAGCAAAGTCTGCACAAGTAAAGAAAAAACTCCGATAAATTTTCTTAATTTTTACAAAATATAACTTGTTAACTTAAACATAGGAATTAAAGTTAATTGACTCAGGCATGACTTTGCAGAACTCCATTATAAAATACAATAGACGACATATATTTAGTAACGTAGTTTTAGTTAAGCGGATTAGGTTACTAAATATACGTCGTCTATTGTATTTTATAGGAATTAAAGTAAGAAGCCAGTCTGGAAGAACAGATTTGTTAAATTTAATTTAATTTAAATTTTATAAATGAACTTGATCCCTAGACACTTTCGATGTGTGTATGTAGCGTTGGAAAAATCAGCCCTAAGAGAATGCACACGATGCTTTGCGGCGGCGCGGCGGCGCGCACCGGAACGGTGTCACTGCGGCGTTTTACTTACAAATATCCATTATATGGCACACGGTGCGTTCCGGCTTCGCACCGCACGTACACCGGACTTCCAGCTCGCGACACAACGCTACGGCGCCGCCGCAGCGGCGGCGAAATCTTTCCGGTGCGGGGCCGCAACACATCGTGCGCATAGGCTTTTAGATTCTTATACGCGGATATCGTTCTAACTATTCTATACTTTTTTCTGGCTGCAAGTTTTTTTTTTTTTACTAAAAAAAAATTGCTCGCCAACTGCGTGTTGGACCACGTACAATAAAGGGTTCCGTAGCTAGAATAAATTTATCCCAAGAACAAAATTAACATTGTAGTTGAAAAATATATTGCAACTGCAAATGTATGTTTGTACGCATAATATTGAGAAACTTACCATTTAATCTATAAGTATAGAACTATTTTCTGTATATTTTTTCAAACTTGGTAATTAGCAGAAAATTTCCTTGCACTAGACAGTAGGACATTTAAACTGCATACCTATAGGTACTCAAAACCAGTTACCCGACACTGAATGGTGCATAATCCGCTAGGTAACTAATACATAGTTAATACACGAAGCCTAGTTAGACTAATTGGCTTCCAATCGGGCCTCAACGTCCAATAATCTAGATTCTGAGCCTGTCCTAATTACTTAAGTACTGGTAGAACTCGGGAATTGTTAGCAGAAGGTTCAAACAAACTGGAATTAGCTGGGCGTAAATTGATGTCAAATAGTAGTCACGATGTACGAGACTATTCACGGTTCCAGATATCCGACTTCCCAATACCAGAATACGGCGTCTCGTAGACCGGCGCGACGCGAATCGATCAAAATAGACACTGGAACTGGAACTTTATGTTAAAATTAACTTGATTTTAACATAAAGATACATAAGTGTAATGATGTTAATAACTGTCAATGTCCAATACTAGTCAAAGTATCAGAAACTAAGTATCTTGGTGTTATTGTTGATCAAAGACTATCTTGGTACCCCCATCTTGAACAGGTCACTAGCAGAATCAGAAAACTGAGCTGGATATTCACTATTAATTACACTGAGGTATATCGTACCAAAAAAAGTACCGACCAATATAAAAATACCCCCAAAAACCTTCTCAATGAAATAAACATAGCGTTAGTACAGTCTGTCTTAGTGTACTGCTTCCCCAGTTGACGGGGTGAGGCTAAGTTAAAATTTATAGGCCTTGAGCGAGGACAACGGGCTCTAATAAAACTGATGTACTTCAAAAAGTCTTAGATATCCCACACAGAGTCTTTACCATGTTTTATTTATTCTCGGTGCGAAAACTATATATAGTTAAAACTGTGCTAAAGAAACACAAATCTTTTCCTTTTGACCCCAGCATAACCTTGAAAAGAAGAAAAGACTTAATAGCGGACTGCGGAAGTTCCTCAAACTAAAACCAAGTTCGCCCGAATACAATACAACAGACGCTCAGCTCAGCTGTATAATAGACTAAACAAAGAGATGTACGTATCTTTAATAAGAAACCAAATCAATTTAAAAAATAGTATCTAATTGGTTAAAACCGCTGACCTATGACGACACGGAGGCGCAATCCCACACCTAACGCCCGCGCCACTTTAAACCTCACGTATACACTCTAATTCATTCATATTCACACTCACATTCACACACACTCACTGTCACTCACACACTTGCATGCCTACGGGCTGCGTTTTTAGTTTTAAATTTTAATTTGCCTACCAGATTGTATCTTATGATATATATATACGCATAATATTGGTTACTAGAAGCCATTTCAAGAAAAAAATCGTCCCTTTAAAATTTAAGTTCCAATGTCATCGAGAGCCTCTTTTCGATCCACAGTGCGGCGGAGCCGCGAACAGGCATCGCAAGGAACAGGCGCGCGGCCGCCGCAGCTGGTCCGGAGCAAACAATGAACAGCGAGCTAAAGTCGTCGCACCATCTATCGTATTATTAGTTCCGAACCCTAATTATTATATTCTATATCCGGAGTTAGTTTGCTGTCCTTACCTGTCTATTTCCGATCCCCGAATCTCGGATCCCGATAGGCCGGAATTTAATTTCTTATCGGAGCTTATAAGTGCTAATTACGTTATCTTGAAATCTATCCCTGGTCTTAAAAAATACGATGTCTCCTTTTACTACAAAGGTTAGAAATGTGTCTGTTTCAGCAAATTTTTGCTATAAAATTGTTGAACGTACAAGAGTCACGTTTATAATTATGTCATGGGCATAAGCAGAACATACAAAACCATGTACACGATCCTTTTTTTTATATATACCTACCTATACCTATAATAACTTCTCCCGCTCTAAGCGGAGCGGGAGTCTCTGTCAGTCTGTGTCTGACTCTTACTAACTAAAACCCACCCGTGTTCCTTCAGTTGCCTGTCATTGCCAGGGGCCACGGTATCCTTTTCGGACTTTCCCGCGACCCCGGCAGGCATCGGTCCTAGCGGACCCCGTCAGTTGGTGCTGACATCTCTTTGAGGCGCGCTTGGAACACAACGCGTCGTCGACCCGGGCCTGGTCCTTATCG
Source organism: Agrochola lota (assembly GCA_947364205.1). Classification (NCBI taxonomy): domain Eukaryota; kingdom Metazoa; phylum Arthropoda; class Insecta; order Lepidoptera; family Noctuidae; genus Agrochola; species Agrochola lota. The sequence goes on along the minus strand of OX376244.1, from coordinate 13,082,462 downwards.
GACGGCGAGCTACCCATTGGTCACCGTCCGCAAGCCCGCGTCTACGGGCCTGCGATTCCCGACGCCCAGGACGGCTAGGGGCGTGAGGGCGTGAAATTTGCCTATGTACACGATCCTGACATAGTCCGAAACACAGTTTTAATTACTATTATCCTTACGTTTAAAAAATACTTCGTTAATAACGTAAAACCTTTGGTCATGAATGAATTCGTAAAGATGCGACCCTCTTATGTAATTCTGTTTTTTGTGTATTGTATGTATTATCTACTAGCGTGTTGCGTAATGTACCATCGAAGAAATTGATATCTAACCACCGTAAGGACTATTCTTGCTTGCAGCGCTCGGCGGCTATAGGACCGGGCCAGTAACACATGCGGTCATCGTGTTCACGGGATTTTGTTTTGAAACTGGTTAGATATGAACTTATTTGATAGTACATTATTTTGCATAAGTACTGTTGTATAGAATTAAGTTTTTCTAACTAAACAGACAGCTGTGCTGCTGGACAGTTTGTTGCGCCACTTCTTCTTCCCAGCTAAAGCACTAGGAAGTGTTACAACAAAATACCTTGTGATATTTTACAATTAAATGAAAGAAAATTTAAAACTCATATTAAAAGTACACTTTGTAAACAAGCATATTACAAATTAGAGGATTATATCCAAGATAAGAATGCTTGGAAACATGCTGGTCCAGCTCCATAGGATAATCTAGAATCTAGACAAAATCAAACTGGTTGCTAATTTAAGTTGTATAAATTATTATATTTTATTATATGACCTTGATTTTACATTCTGTGATTACTTCCTCACACACTGACTTATTAATTGTAACTTTTTTTTTTTGGAAAATCGTCTACTTTTACTATGTTTGTAAATATGTGAGAACCATGTATCTATCACATAAGTAATTAATTTATCTGTCGTTGCTCTCTTTAATAAATTCTTTTTACCTATATTGTGGTATAGTAATTTATTTTTTTATTTTTAGATGCATCGTCTTCACATATAATTATATAACTAATGTACCTACATATACAAAATATTGTAAAACATTTTAAAAGAGTAACGGTGGAGTTTCTTTTGGAAGGGGCGACTAGAATCAATTATTTTTTTTTGTAATTGTTGACGTTCAAAAGTGCCTTGCAAGGGCCTATTTGATATAAATGATTTGACTTTGACTTTGACTTTGAGTGGTGAAGGACGGGCGTTTTTGGGGGACTGTCTTATGTAATTTGTAAAAAGTGCTGATTCTCAGTCTATTTTGAATTAATGAATTTTGAATTTTGACCCACGTTCTTCGCACGGGTGCATTTACATGTGAAGACGGTATTCTGTTCACGACACACTGTGCACAGGTTCTAAGCTAACCTAACCTAACAAAAAGTTAGAGGCTTACATAAAGGAGAATGTGCGCTTTTGTATGGGCTCCGTCCCCAGAATGTTTCAAGACTGTATCAAATTGAGCGATACGTTTTTTTAAAGCTTATTATAATAGCTTTATTTTATTCTATCACACCAACCACCGCACTTGCGCAGGGGAAGAACTACGAATGATTACACTTTTCTTCAGAAAAAATATCATTTTCGCTTAGTTTACCATTGTCCACCTCTTTTGCCTTGCAAAAGCATCCTGGGGTATGCCTAGCTAGACTATTCTATCCATCTAAAGTTCTATGGAGAGAGTATTTCAATAGTATTATTGAGTACTCCTTTTTCTTTAACTTTGTCCACGTTGGTTACATGGTCAAAAATTTATTATGTTTTAAAACTAGATGAGTTCGGTGTTTCTTATCTGACTACTCTGAGAAGAAAACCGAATAAATTTAAGAAGAGTCTTTTTTAAAGTCCAGACATAATCTTGATCGGACCATGTATGTCCACCGATTTCTCCGTCAATTGTGGACCGATTTTGAAAAGTATTTTTTTGTATGAAAGGGTATGCTCCCAAGTTGGTTTCATATAAATTTTATTAACTTTGCTTGGATAGTTTTTGAGTAAGCTTCAATAATACGTTTTTTTTCCCACTTAGTATATGTGGATGATATGATGATAACTTCCTGTCACTGTTATTTACATAGAAGGTAGTGGTATTCAAATTGTGTGGGGTAGGAACCACAACCAAAATATGAAAAAAAAAAAAAAAATACAAAATAAAAACACCAGACTTCCAAAAAAAACACACTACAAAGTGAAAAATAACTTTAATTTCTGAAGTCGGTGGCAAAAAGCAGAATAAGAGGCAGTCACAATAGTATCCTGATGGCTGTGGCGGCAGATACTTCCTCCGCCATAATAAGACAATTTGTGCGAAGACTGATACCATAGTTAGACCACTACCATTTCTCGGTGTGTCTAGATATTGGGTGGTCTTCCCAGAAATTCGTCTTTAGTTTAGGTTAGGTACTAACAATAGTGATTTAAGTGCAAACATGTTACTAACAATTTATGGATCTTTTTGTGTTATCCGAAATAAAATGATTTATTATTATTATAAAAATCGAAAATTCTTTTTAAATAATTTATTTTTTGTAAAAAGTTGTTATTTAATTTCCTATAACTATCATTGCCATGTGATTGCGACATCGCTTTATCACCAGTGCATTGTGGTGATCAACATATCGGCCTCATGTTTACTAGTAATCACATTAATGCTTCTTGTACATAATGAAATAAACACGGTGGTCCAAATAGTGACGTCATACAAAAAAATAGATTCCTCATGATGACGGTAAAATTATAATGTTTTTTCTTTTCCAGCTTGGGCAACTAAGCTCAAGAATTAACCCAAGAATATAATTTCACAGAAAGAAAGAAAGAAAAAGAAAGAAAAATATTTTATTTGGGACACGCACAGGAAATACAAACAGTAAATAATAATAATAAATTATTTAAAAAAAAAACATAAAAGGAGCATTTAAAAAAAAGGCTCCTATCTCAGCATAATGCGGCGATATTAAAAAAAAAAACCGCAGCGCTGGTATTCTGATAGGACCTACTGTGATGCCATGGACACACCTACGGATTAAATCCCACTAGGGGATTACAAAATAAATAAAACAATAAAAACAAATATAAATAAAAACTGAAATTATGTACAATAAAATACACACACACAGCACACAGCTTTATAAATCGACACAAAGTATATTACGAGAATAGCTCATGTGCTCTAGTTAAAATATCAGCGAGCAAGGTGGTAACCGTTCGTATATTTAAGTATCGTTACTCCGGTATTTCATGTTTACCCAACTCCCCTAAACCAATAAAAATATAAATTCCCTTCCCCAAACTTTTGCCGTAAATTCTTTTAAACCTCTTTTAATTCCTCCGCACAAAGTTTATTGGTGTTGCCCATCTTAATATATCTGGCCTTACATTAACGGTATTGCCTTACTTAATATTGTATGGAGCGCCTAGCCTGCTGGTCACGTTCGCGCCATTAGAAGAAAAAGTTCTATGAACATGCGTGGACTGAAATAAAGCATCAGCGGGGCGATTGCGTAACACTCAGTAGCAATAGCTTCCATTTTGACAGTTCAACAACATTAATTGCGTTTATTTACTCAAATCAAAATACCAGCGCTGCGACATTTTTTTTTTGTAATGTTGCAGCGTCATACTGAGATGGCTGACTGGCCTCGTACAAGACTTCCTTCTTTAAATTTTAATTTTACTTTTTTTTTTGTTTTTTTTTAATTTATGTTTAGTGTGTTTTTAGTTTAATTTGTGATTTCCTGTGCGAGTCTCAATAAATACTTTTTCTTTCTTTCTTTCCTTCAAACCGTCTCCACTTGCTGTTCACCTGTGGACCTGCTCACTGTATTACCTGGACAATATATATACATAAACGTAAATATAAATAGAAATATGTATATTAATATTATATTTTTTATATTTATCATTCAGATTGTGATTGAAAATGTTCAAAGTCAAAGTCAAATCATTTATTTCAAATAGGCCCTTGCAAGGCACTTTTGAACGTCAACAATTACAAAAAAATTGAATTGATTCTAGTCGCCCCTTCCAAAAGGTAGTTTTCGTATGGAGAAGAATGGGTAAGAAACTCCACCGTTACTATTTTAAAATGTTTTTACAATATTTTGTATATGTAGGTACATTAGTTATATAATTATATGTGAAGACGATGCATCTAAAAATAAAAAAAATAAATTACTATACCACAATATAGGTAAAAAGATTTTTTTAAAGAGAGCAACAACAGATAAATTAATTACTTATGTGATAGATACATGGTTCTCACATATTTACAAACATTGTAAAAGTAGACGATTTTCCAAAAAAAGTTACAATTAATAAGTCAGTGTGTGAGGAAGTAATCACAGAATGTAAAATCAGTGTCATATAATAAAATATAATAATTTATACAACTTAAATTAGCAACCAGTTTGATGTGTTAAGCAATTAGGGTGCTCGTTAGACTGGATATCTATAATAAATAACTACAATAGTCCTACACTAACCAGGGTGGTCCTTCGTTGCACTTGTATAGTGCGAACAGGGTTATCCGTCGGTTGATGCCTCATTTAATTAAAACATCTTACAGGCCTCTGCGAGTTGGCTTTGGCCCCTCATACGCCTTCCAAAGATCCGGGACCCCAGGAGTCCCGAGAAAAAATAAAAAATAAATGTATTGTTCTCTCACAATCACAAACACAGTATATAAAAGTACAAAGTCAATAATCATGTCTGTTTTCACACGACTGTATTCCTAGAAGATGTGGGCACAGGCGTAGGCAGCGACGTAGCCAAAGGTATTAAGGTAGTACAACCACATTTTGACACTATGAAAATCTCATGGATATACATATGTATATTCAGACTCCGGACTAACTTGACATAAAATCATTACCCCCAAACAAGTTTCTACTTAAACTGGCTCTGTCTAGTGCTCAATGTTAAAACTAGTTTTAACTAAAATTAAAACATGAATATCAGTAAATTCCATTTATTAGTAGGAAATTCCAATATTAACAAAGGCATCCAGTAAAAACTAGTTATAGCTAGTTAAAACACGTTCTAACAAAAAAAGGGTTTTAACTGTAACATAAAAGCTACAACAGTCTGAAATCTGGCGATTTCAGACATATAGGTGGTACATATAAATATAAATAATTATGAACCCTGTTGGGCACAACAAAATTTTAAACAAATAAGAGAGGAAGCATAATAGAAAATATTTAAATAATTTCCTAACTGTTTTTTTTTTACAACAGTATTCGTTATTAATGTTATTATACAGGGTGGCAGGGACATCGACGCGAAATCTGGTACCTACATGATTCTGAACCCCCTGCCAATCATGTACTGAATCCATGGTATCAGTTTTCGCGTCGATGTCCTTACCAGCCTGTATACATTATATTATGACTTATCTATTTATTATCGGAACGTGTGGTAACCAACTTTTTTTTTAAATTATTGGGTTATATATTATGGTATATAGACTTTATTCGCCATTCTGTGTTAGTTTTCCATTTGGTGAAAAGTCCACCAGAAAGGTGGTGATAATGATAAGTACGAGTATGTACCTACTCCAACATATAAGCTCACTCAGCAACGATCGTCAATTACTTATTGTAGAACTAGACAATGGTTGCGAACCTAATGAGTCGAAACTGCGGACTGCACAATGAACGTGTGATTTATAGTGTCGCGGTGCAAGTTGGAGTGGAGGATTTATTGAGAAATGACTAGGCATTAGGCTAGGGGTAACTGAAGCTTGGTGTTTTAGTATTTAACAAGCCAGGTGCCCGATGAGATTTCATCGGTAAAAAAGACGAACATCCTGAATGGATGTTCGTCGATCCATCCCCTATGTAACCCGTTTAAGGGGGTGAATTTTTAAAAACCTTTCCTTAATGCGCTATATAAGGAAATCTTGTGCAAACATGCTTCTAATCCCAGTGGTTTAGGCTGTGCGTTGTCTGTCAGTGAGTGAATGAATGAAAGAATTTAAGATTTTTATTCAGTAGATGACTAGGCAGTGGGCAACTGAAGCTAGGTGTTTTAGTATTTTATTAGGGTGTAACTTAGTAATTAAAGCTAACCTTTTTAGTAGTGACCGATCGAAGGTTCGGTTTTGGTTTCGATTCCGGCAAGTTTCGGAACAAAATCTAGTTTCGGCATCAGTTTCGGTTTCGGTAGACCGAACCGTTCTTCACACGCTAAGAATCTACGTTCTTCCAACAATCTTCTTCTACTCTGTCCTTCTCATACTTCTGACTTTGATCATTCTTCCTTTCATATTCAGTCCATTCTTCTTTGGAATGCGCTTGGAGCGAAATAATCAAAAGAGTGCGACTTTGTATTCAACAGGAAGGGACTCATTTTGAGCATTTGATAAATTGATTAATTTTGTATTAAAAATGTTAAAATTCATGGTCTTCCTTTTATTTTTGACACTATGTTATTTAGCAAAAAATAATCCTTATGATGAAGCCTTCGATCGGTATGATAAAGCTACAGGGTGGTTATTTTTCTCGTGTAACGGGTTCGATTTCCGGTTCAACCATGTAATTATTTAAATATCTATGAATGCAGTTTAAATTGTTTTTTAAATTCAAATAATGTCTTCTTTCAGTAAAATGTTCCATCTACAATATTCAAGGTACTTTCCCTCCATGTGGCATATCCGTGGGACTCCCAATATATATATATAATGTAGGTATATATTATAGTAAATATGTATGTACGTGTATCCCTAAGTTTATAAACTATATATGTACTTGTGTACTTATTTTATTTATAATTCATTGTTGTCTTTTTCTCTTCACCACCCTTGGTTGACTGGTAGAGAATGCCTAAGGGATTAAGTCCGCCTTTGTACCTTATTGTGTGCGAGAAGTTTAAATAAATAAATAAACCATTGGCCGCACCGAAACTCGGCGTTCGTGAATTATCGCGCGCCGTTCGTACGACTTAGGATGAGTTCGTGGCTCGTGTGTCACCCGCCATCATCAGCTTTTTGTTACTCACAATTATTTTTTTCAAGACGTAGTTAACATGTTTTGTAAATTTTTCTAATTCCTGTTTTCCCAAAAAAAAAAAATTTTTTCTCTTTCTTGAATTATGTATTGTTTTTATTTCATTTAACACGTGTTAGCTATGTGTATAAGTGTAAAAAATAAGCCAAATTTCAGTAAGCAGTAGATTTTTTACTTAAAAAGTATAGGTTTCGGTTTCGGTAAAAAGTCCTGTTTTGGTCGGACACTACTTTTCAGTATTCAATTGGGGAATAAATATAACTGGATATTAATAGTGATTATAAATGGAAATTATGGAAAAACTAAAGCTGTGGCAAAGACAGCGCTGCAGACCCATCCCATTCGTTCCACCTGCTGAACATCACCCACATATAGATGAGTTGCCTTGGCTAACATGGAAGTCTCTAAACAGACTTCGGACCCAAATTGGCCGAAGCAACGAAAAACTACTAAGGATTCATAGATGACTCCAGCCTTTTGTTTTTTTTTTTTTGAGGATGGGAAATCATCAAATGACTTCTCCCGCTCTGGGCGGAGCGAGAGGGCGTGTCAGACTTTTACTGACTAAAACCCACCCGTGTTCCTTCCGTTGCCCGTGTGCCGGGGCCGCGATATACCTTTCGGACAAACCCGCAACCCCAGCAGGCATTGGTCCTTACGGACCCCGCCAGTTGGTGCTGACATCTCTTTGAGGCGCGCGTGGAACACAACGCGCCGTCGACCCGGGCCTGGTCCTTATCGAGATGACTCCACCCTGGAGTGTGAATGTGGTGTTGTTCTACAAACAAAATGTGACACTCAATATCGTGTCCTGTTGTGGCACTTTACACGAACTGATGGACGTTACATCAGACGCCAAACTCGTAGCCAAATTCTGAGCCGACAGAATTTTGATTGCCATCGAGAAAAAAAATGGAATAATGTAATTCAAAAATACATGGATGGATAGCTCGTGGGTTTGATGACCACAGAAAGAAAAACCTACATTTAATACAGATTCCTGATGGCCTAGACAACTGGCAATAGGATAGGCTTTTTTTTCGTATTTTGCAATGTCTCAACAGGAATGACATAAGCTTTTCGGTAGTTTATGTCAATCCAATACAATTTTGACTTTTTTATTTGATTATTTATTTTATTTTAGACTCTTTAGTGTTCCAGCACACTCTTATGAACAAAAACTAGTCCGATACAAAAATAGCCCATTACGCTATCAAAAACTTTTTAAACCAATTTATTATTCCTAATTAATTTAACCATATAACTTATACATATTTTTGTAATCCCCTTTTAATTTCCTTTATTTTGATATGCTACTCGATAGGTATAGTATAACTTTTTTAGTAACGTATTACTATTTAGCGTCAAAAATCCGCAATTTTTTTTTCAAATACCTCACTTGGGTTTTTAAGACAAATATAACGATATCTTAACTGTCGAAATCCATCCAGCCGTTTGGATGATACGAGGTAGGTAATAAAGAAACTTACAAATATGCATACACACAAGATACGCGCGAAAAACATTACCCTTCCTTGGCACTAGTGTAGTGTAAAATAAATATTAACTTAACATGTTGCTATTAAATAGAAACCCAAAAACATACGACAAAATTAATGCTTAAATTAATACAGTCGGTACAAAGATAAACATTGAACAAACCTACGCAAATGTAACCTAAAATGGGCAACCATACCGAGACATGCTTATTTCTATTTAATTTTACATGTTGTAAAGGCGCAAATTTCACGGAACAGTGGAAAATACGGTGGTATTAAAATGTGTTATTTTATTTTATTCCATTGAATTATAATTATTAGAAATAATAAGGATTCGAAACTCTTATAACTCATTCACACGGGATCCGTCATTGACGATTCATAAAAATAAAGCGATACGTCATGACCATGACTGATGTACGTTCAAAATATCCGAATAGATGTTCACACTTGATTCGTGATTCAGAGTTCAATCTAGGACGAGCGCTTCAGCGGATCTGTCACAAAAAAATCACGATTCATATTTTTGACGAACGTGATTTTTAAAAGTCGATACGTGATATAAGACGTGTCCGTCATTTTTCACGATTCGTGATGCGTGTGCATTTAAAAAGCAATGCCGCCGAATCGTGAAAAAAGATGATTCGTCAAAAAACACGAATCGTCCTCGTGTGAACGAACTTACAGTAGGTCGCACTTCAGTGGTATATCATACAACTGTTAAATAATGACAAATGACATGATGAATGTAAAATACAATAGATGACGAATATTTAGTAACCTAATCCGCGTAACTGTTCTTAAGGAGTCATAAAGAACCCTGTAAGAAATCGACACTATGGTACACACACATCCACATGTGTTTACACTGCTCTCGACGCTTGACGTGTCCACACGTCTGGTCCGGGTTTGCAACAAGTAAATAGCCATCCTGAGGATGCCTCGTTGAGAGGTGAAACACGTGTCGATTTCTTACAGGGTTCTTTATGACTCCTTAAGAACAGTTACGCGGATTAGGTTATTAAATATACGTCGTCTATTGTATTTTATAATGGATTTCCGCAAAGTCACGCCTGAATCAATTAACTATGATGAATGTAACTCAAAACTCAAAGCATTTATTTCAAATAAACCAAATTTACAGGCACTTTCGATTTTTCAAGGGATCCGTCAGTCGGAAAGATGAAGCTAGTTGCCCATTCCAAAGCTTAGTAGGTTCCTATTGAGAAGAACGGGCAAGAAACTCCACGGACACTCTTTTAAATAAAAATATGGTTACAAAAAACTTAACTATTAATTTCATTGACTTTCCAGGATATTAAACCAAGCTCGAGGTTGGCTTGAGGTAGAAGCACAAAACAGTAAAATCGTAAAATCTACTCATTCATAAAACAATCTTATTTCAAACTTGCACTACAACACAACGCATAATAGGTGGAAGTGCTATGTGCGCTCATTTGCGATCTGTTTGACTGCAACACAGTTTGTTTGCGCTTTGTCCGAATTTGCATCTTACCGACTCTTTAATTAGTTTAAAATACGGAAATTATCCTCCTGGAGCCAGTCGGAGAGATTTTCAATGTCTTTTTTCTTTTTTCTTTTTTTACAGAATGTTGAGCTCTTTGCGGTGTGGAATTAAGAAATGGTAGAAATGTAGGATGGATTACATTGCGTGTCATAAGTAGGGAAAAAATATGATCTTAGTGTGGTTCTTGTAAAAGAATATCCTACTTCATCATTCGAGGATGTCTTCAAGACTTATTTTATACATACAATTACGACCGTATTCACTGTTGTAGGGGCTTGTGGCTAAATAATGACAGCCGCACGGTTCGATCGAACTTGCCGATGTCGGTCCGTGGATGGGTAACCATTCATTACATATCGAGACCCCTACGTGCCTCGGAAAGCACGTTAAGCTGTTGGTCCCGGCTGTCATTTGTAGATCTTTGGCAGTCGTTACGAGTATCGTATTACCCAGTAACTGGTTTGTGGAGGTCCGATCGGCAGTCGCTCCATGTAAAATACTGGTATTCAGCTGCATCCGGTTAGACTGGAAGCCGACCCACACAAACTTGGGAAAAGGCTTGGCAGATTGATTGATTTTTGTTCAAAATGAACTAAATGAATGAATATGTAGGTTAAATAAGGATGTTGACAAAAAAAAAATATCCGTCAGAAAGAGTATTAAATATATTGAACACGTATTTTAATTTTTTTTTACTTAATCAAAAGATTACGGCAATACATTGAGTTAAAATGTGGCATGACGTCATTGGCCGATAGATTTTATACTGACTTGTGACGTAGTGAGCCCCGCTCCCCAACTTATTTTTTTAAAATTAAAATGATAAAGCAAAAAATTGGTATGTGTCTAATATTTTTTTATTATCTGCCCGACTGACTAAATTGCTTTTTTTTTTACCCAGTCAACAGTCCTATCAAAGTCAAAGTCAAATCATTTATTTCAAATAGGCCCTTGCAAGGCACTTTTGAACGTCAAGAATTACAAAAAATTGAATTGATTCTAGTCGCCCCTTCCAAAAGGTAGGTATGGTGGTAGGTGTTTTCGTATGGAGAAGAATGGGCAAGAAACTCCACCGTTACTGTTTAATTTTTTTTTACAATATTTTGTATATGTAGGTTCATTAGTTATATACGTATAATTATATGTGAAGACGATGCATCTAAAAATAAAAAAATAAATTACTATACCACAATATAGGTAAAAAGAGTTTTAAAAAGAGCGCCACAACAGATAAATTAATTACATATGTGATAGATACATGGTTTTCACATATAAAAAAAAAAAAAATACAAACATTGTCAAAGTAGACGATTTTCCAAAAAAAAGTTACAATTAATAAGTCAGTGTGTGAGGAAGTAATCACAGAATGTAATATCAATGTCATATTATAAAATATAATAATTTATACAACTTAAATTAGCAACCAGTTTGATTTTGTCTAGATTCTAGATTATCCTATGGAGCTGGACCAGCATGTTTCCAAGCATTCTTATCTTCACATGTCAACTATGACCTTCTTATTTTGGTCGACCTATAAATAAAACAGCTAACTTCAATATTCACAACAGACAAACAGAGATTGCATCAAGCTTTAAAAAACTTATGATTTTAAAACCTGAACCTCGGCTTAACAAACGTGGCAACCTCTATTAATCAAAAATTGAAAACAATAGCATGCGATCGCTTTAACAAACGATATGATCGGGTGAGCAGGCAAGGCGAGCTACTGGTGCTAGTTGTATCACCGAGCCAGTGCCAGCGGTGAGTTATAGTAGCTGGCAAGAGTTCCCATCGCGCCATTTATATTGCGAGGCGAGTGTTACTATAGGTTTTCGGGGTTTCGGGTTATTGAAATTTTATTTCTCATACGATATCTGTTACACTACGATGAAAATGAACATACTATTTTAACAAAATTTGCAGAGACTTTGTGGTGAGAGACTACATTTTGAATCATGAAGCAATTCAAAATTCAAAAGTCATTTATTCAAACTAGGCTGAAAATCAGCACTTTTCGAACGTCAAAATTACATAAGACAGTCCCCCAAAACGCCCACCCTTCACCACTTCCTAGTGCATAAGCTGGGAAGAAGAAGTGGCGCAACAAACTCCCCAGCAGCACAGCTGTCTGTTCAGTTAGAAGAACAAAAAAATAAGATTCTATATAATAGTATTCAAAATAATTTAGATAATTTAGATTACGCAACACAAAACATAATTGAATGAGCTTAGGCCAGGAGTTCCGAAAGCGTGCGTCACGGCGCCCCGGTGCGCCGTAGAGAGTAAAGATGGGCACCATGTTCCCATGCTCCGAGTATCATTGAACTCTATTGCTACAGCAACCTTAAAACAAGATCCACGTGTTCCGGTTTGGTGGAGTTTTGGATATCGGCCCAAAATAAATACCCAACTTTAAATTCAAAAGCTCTAAGAATTCTTATTCCCTTTGCAACATCATATTTATGTGAAGCCGGATTTTAAAAGCTGTAGCTGCAATAAAGAGCAAGTATCGCTCAAAGATCAAGGTGGAACAAGAAATTAGAGTAGCGGTGTCAAGCCTTATCTCACGCTTTGAAAAAATGTGTGGAGAACACCATGCTCAAACGTCACGTCGACTAGTTGCCATTGTATTTTACTGCCTATTTTTCTTAAAAAATAAATGTATTCTTGCGTATCAATATAAAAACTCAGCTTCATAGTTATCGTGATGTTTTTTGTTTTGTTGTGTTTTTATACATTGCTCCCTACTTCTACTAGCTAGAGCGCCAAGACAAACTACTAAACCTGTAAGTGCGTCGCGAATTGCAAAAGTTAAGGAACTCCTGGCTTAGGCAAAGGATATTGAATGTAACCATAGATAGAGACGGTTATCTGTGAATGTAGCAGTCAGGATAGTGTGTAAGTGGGCCGAAACAAGTTTTGAAGACCCAGCCCAGACTAACACTCGGCTCAGACTAACACTCGGCTCAGACTAACACTCGGCTCAGACTAACACTCGGCTCAGACTAACACTCGGCTCAGACTAACACTCGGCTCAGACTAACACTCGGCTCAGACTAACACTCGGCTCAGACTAACACTCGGCTCAGACTAACACTCGGCTCAGACTAACACTCGGCTCAGACTAACACCAGTACCTCGCCTCGCCTCCGAAGATAAAGTCGGAGGCGAGGTGAGCTACTGGCGTTAGTTGTATCACCGAGCTAGTGCCAGCTGCTAGGGCCAGCTTAGGCTATAGTAACTGGCAAAGGTTTTCATCGCACCATTTATATTGTGAGCCGAGTGTTACTATGGGTTTTTGGGGTTTCGGGTTATTGAAATTTTATTTCTCATACCATTTTGTACGTTGAAATAGAACATTCCTACAATTTTTTACCCAAAACTTGCATGGAAAATGTTACATTACAGAATAGATTTTGAGTTTATAGCAATGAGCTTAAGCAGTGGGTATTGAATTTAGCAGTCATTGATAGCAATCAAAGACTGCAAATTCAACAATCTGTCAAAAATACTGATATTATAAAACAAATTCCCCCACCGCGTCTGTCTGTCTGTTCTTCGTTCAGGTTTTATGAAAATTGGCAGAAATATGACGATTATGTTTTTGTATTGGTTGATTATGTATTTATACTGGGAGTTATAAAAACCAAAAAAAAGAAAGCAAAAAAAAACAAAAAAAGCGGTTGGCGTCAATTATGGGTAGGCTGCGCGGAAGCCCCAACAGCATCCTAAAAACATTGGCCGACAAGGTGGACAGCCCCTTTCTTAGGCACTGGATGCGGAGGCAAGTGCCAACATGTGTTGAGCCACGTAGGTATTACGTAGTTGTAGTTAGGTTAGTTTGTAAGTTTTACTTACGTAGTTTCAAAGTCTTTGTTACTAATACTATACGGATTATATGTGTTTTTTATGTGTGATCCGCAATAAATGAAATTATTATTATTGTACTGGCGTGCGCCGCGTAAACCGTAAGAAATACACAAAATTTATGTTCTACAGGATTATACATATTAAAAAATTCAACAAAAAAGTCCGCGATAGCATATTATGGGCAAAAGCTAGCACTATATAAATTCCATGTACGTACCTCTATTTTCCCTACATTTTTGGCAAATGTTTGACATTGATTGTCCCTTTGAGATGATATTGCGATTTGATTTTGAACGTTTTTAATTATAGTCCGCGTGCGACTGCTAGTCACCACCATGTGAGCGGTGAGACGGGGGAGGTCAAGACAGGCCAAGCTAACTCAGTCTGTCAATTTCGTCACTGGCGCCCTCCTCCGTTTCACCGCTCACATACCTTAGGCGATGACTAACGCCTGCCGGGGTCGCGGGAAAGTCCGAAAGGGATACCGTGGCCCCTGGCAACGTACAGGCAACTGCAGGAACACGGGTGGGTTTTAGTCAGTAAGAGTCTGACACGCCCTCCCGCTCCGCCCAGAGCGGGAGAAGTTATTTGATAATTTCCCAACCTCGAAAAAAAAAAAAAGGCGGTGACTAACAGTCAAGTGCGGACTATACGAGACTTGGCCTTCTGTTGATGTCCTCTAGAATTATTACACTTTCTCTAAACTTTTCATTTATATCCTTTTCTTCTTCCGTCATATCTCATTCTCTGATGTCACTTCGTGGACAATAGTGTGGGTTATACGTTTTTTCGACTGTATTTTAACTACTTTTTGTAAATGCTGTAATGTATAACTGTTTTTAGTCCCAAATAAAATAAATAAATAAATATTACAACAGTACAGTCCCAAAACATTGAGTTTTTGCATCTCCACAGTGTTTTTATCCGTCTTCAAGAATTTAAAAGGCTAGGCACTCTATTCCATTAAAATTATGGCAGAAAAACGTTCCCATCATTCACATTCACGCGAACAAATAGTAAAATCGAAATCAGATTGTGAAATTTTCCTCACTTTTAACTCTCCTGACGTCAGATCGATTTATTTTGACGTAATCGGGCGATAGCTCTCGTTGATATTATACTTTTCGATCAAACTAGCGAAGCATACAACGACTGTGTTCCTGGATTATAGGATTTGTAAAACTATTTTCATATGTTTAGAGAAGCTCCATTTAGCTTTCTGTTTTGAACGGTACGCCGCTAGCTATGCTTACTAGCCTTTGCCCGCAGCTTTGCTCGGTCGGAAATTGTCCTACGGGATAGTACTACCAGGATAAAAAGTCTTAAAATCCTATGTCCTAATCCATGCTCTACCTGTTACTTTCGTATTAACAATAGTACCTGGTCGACCGAGCTCTGCTCGGGTAAAAATAGATAAACATATCGTCCAGGTATACCAACGTTGTATCACATTCCCGAGGCTGTGAAAGTAGTGTTTTTTTTTTTTCAGATATAAGATCTAACTCGATTCTTTCCCCCGTAAACCCCCATATTGCAACTTCCATCGAAATCATTAGAGCCGTTTTCGAGAACGTGATTACTTTACTTAGACAAATATTGTACTCATTTAATAGATTAAGATAATATTGATATGGATTGGGCGAGATATAAGCAATTGCCACTAATCACCAATTGCAATTATCACCTGGTGGTAAACGGTCACCGCGGCCTATGGACGTCTCCAAAGCCAAAGGCATCGCTTTTGCGTTGTGAGGTAGTAGTACTTACTCGGACAAGCTCTAATTCAGACAATGAACAATTGAGTGTGGCCTTACAATGGTAAAGTGTTAACTCCTAGCTTTTTACAGCTAAACTACTGCGTCCCGTGGCTTCACCCGCATAAGTCTCGATCCCGTGGAAATATCGGGATAAAAGTTATCCTATGCCCTAACACAGGTCATGGTCTACCCATGAGCCAAATTTCATCCAAATCCATTAAGCCATTTTAGTGTGGAAGCGTAACAAACAAACAAACTCACTTTCGCATTTATATCTCCTTTTTGCGTGATTAGTGACTTACCTGGTGTCAGAGTATTAAAGCCGCCCATGAGCCTCCGACTTGGCTTCACAGGTAACGGTGTTACCATTACAGAGATAAAGCTAAGTGTACTGCAAAATTATTCAACTATATGATTGAATGAAATAGCCCAGAAATCCTTTTTTTTTTTTGAGGGTGGGAAATTATCAAATAACTTCTCCCGCTCTGGGCGGAGCGGGAGGGTGTGTCAGACTTACCAAAACCCACCCGTGTTCCTTCCGTTGCCTGTGTGCCGGGGCCGCGATATCCCTTTCAGACAAACTCGCAACCCTGGCAGGCACTGGCCCTTACGGACCCCGTCAGTTGGTGCTGACAGCCCAGAAATCCTGAGAAATCTATTCCACCATAAGGAACCACGATAAATCTTCAGAAGACAAAAAATCACACCATAGTGTAATATCGTACATGTGCGTTACCACAGCAAGAAAATCTCTTCAAGAAGGAATTGAGTTCAACGAATAATTAGAGCGTAATCTTCTGTAAATGTGAGCCAAGTAAAAAATTTGTGCGTGCTGTTGTTTTGGAAAAAAACGGAAAAACGAATCCTGGTTTTAGTTGTAACGTTTTTCCAGCAAGAAATCAAATCAAATCAAATCATTTATTTGCTTGAATATGGGTAGGTACATGAGGTGACACATAAAACTGAAGATCTTTAACCATATCCTACCTTAATAGGTGTGCAAATATTAATCATACACTTATCTATAGAAAATATAATTATTGGGGTATTTACGACATTCATTTATAATATAATTTTATTATTATTTCTTAACTTAAAAATTTAATTACATTTATCATTCAAATAATCATTAACGTTATAATAAGCTTTATTAATTAAATAAGTCTTTAATCTATTCTTAAATGATATAAAATTATTTACTTCTTTTATATTATCAGGTAATTTATTATATATTTTAGGGCCCATACAAAATGCACTCTTGTCAAACATAACCGTTCTATGGCGTATTGCACGAAGCGTACTGGCAAGTCTTGTACTTTTTAGCGTCTCATATTTGTTTATATTATTTCTAATGTCTAGTGCTAGTTCATAGATATACAGCGATGGGAATGTCAATATTTTTAAATTTATAAAATGTGGTTTACAAGTATCTGTAGGTTTTAAATCACATATTGCCCTGATACATTTCTTTTGAGCTTTGAAGACAGTTTCTCTCTCAGTGGCATTCCCCCAAAACATTATACCATATCTTAGTGTCGAACCAACGTAAGCGTGGTAAGCAGATAGAAGTGCACTTTGATTTACCACTTTACGAAGCATATAGATGGCATATGAATATCGACTTAGTTTTGTACATACTTGATCAATATGTGTCTTCCATGTCATGTCTGAGTCTATGTGTAGTCCAAGAAACTTTGTAGCATTTATTTTTTCTATGTTTATTTGGTCATAATTTATATTGAATTTATTTAATTTTGAATTTTTATTTTTGAAAGTCATTATATATGTTTTAGTTAGGTTTATTTTAAGGTGATTTAAATTTAGCCAGTTAACTATAGATGATAGCGTATCGTTCATTTCATGTTCATGTGTCGTAGGGTCTTCAGATACAACTATTGCAGTACTATCATCAGCATATAGAACCATGGAAGATTTGATGGATATTGGAAGGTCGTTAATATAAATAATAAAAAGCAGAGGACCTAGAATACTCCCTTGTGGTACACCTTTGTAGACTTTTATTGGTGTTGACAAATTCTTCTTTTCGACTTTTGTGATTTGTGAAATGCTTGATATTTCAGTTTGTTGTTCTCTGTTACTTAAATACGATTTTATGAGATCTCTTGCGTTTCCCCGTATTCCATACACTTCTAATTTATTTAACAATAGTTCATGATTGACGGAGTCGAAGGCCTTTGTCATATCCATATAAAGTGCTGAGACATGTTTTTTACCATCCATTCCTTTTAGTACGGTTTTGAGGAAAGTGTGAAATGCGTTGTTAATAGTTTTATTTTTCCTGAAACCCATTTGTTCTTCCGCAAGGATATTATGTTTTTCCATATAGTTATACAGATTATTATAGATAACTTTTTCAAAAACTTTTGATATGATAGGTATTAGAGATATTGGCCTATAACAATTCATATTTTCTCTATCCTGTTTTTTAAATATTGGAATGACAACGGATAATTTTAATTTTGATGGAAAGACCCCATCCTCAATGCATTTATTAATTATATAACACAGTACTGGCGCTATTATTTCGGCCACTACCTTAATTATTTTAGTACATATTCCATCATACCCCGCACTATTTGTATTTTTTAAGGATTTTATTATTTGAACGATATTCTCTGGAGTACACGGGCTCATAAAGAGTGAGTTTGAATTATTATATGTAATTTTATAGTGAGGGCTTTTGTTAATGGAGTGTTTATTTGGTACCTGAGTTGTAAAAAAAGTGTTGAATTCATTCGCTATAGCAATTGGATCTGTGATTATTATATTATTTACATTTATTTTGTGAATTTTTTTAAACTGCTGGTGGACATTTGTTTTATAATTATTTATAACTTTCCACGTAGCTTTAGCTTTATTTACTGAGGTTTTAATATAGTAATCATTTTGAGATTTTTGGGTTAATTTAATTATTGTTTTTAATCTTTTATTATACACTTTGTATGTATCTTTAAATTGTTGGCTTGGTGATTTCCTGTATTTCCAAAGTAATTGACGTTTACGCTTGGAGCAAACTTTGATACCTTTTGATATCCATTTTGGTCGTATGTTTATAGAGATTTTTACTTTTATTAAAGGAAAACAGAAAATTTCAAACGAATGCCTGGAGAGATAAATAAAGTAGGTAGATGGGATGCAGATAGCTTATAGTTGAGCGTAAATGTACGCTGAAAATGAAATTCGTGTGTCTTATGGTTTTCGAGATATTTAATTACCTGCTGGAGTAACGTTTTGCAGAATCTGGTTTCTCTGAAACCAATGATTGTGCGCCCATGGAATAAACATTTATCATTAGCTCTTAATTTGTGCGTATTTCTGCATTAATTAACTTTTCAACAATATTTACCGGTTTGAAAAAACAAAAAATATACTAGCGCTTAAACCTTAAATTAACAAACATATAAACTCACTGAAGACAGTATTTGGTACTTCTTGTTATTTTTAACATCTTTAAAACATTGCAAGACTAAGTATACACGCGTTTTTAAATATTATCACTTCAAAGCAAAACCAAACCAAACCAATTTTGACGTTGAAATGGAAGAAACAGAATCAACCCGATATTTGGGTTTAACCAAAAAATTTGAATGTTTAGCGAAATATATATTCTGAAATTTTCAGCTTCAAATGTCTCGTATTAAAGTAGATATATGCAGACAAAAAACCAAAACAACACCTAGATTACTGGTAATCAGACCAAATTAGAAGCGAAAGCGAAGCGAAAGCGAAGCGAAAGTGAAGCGAAAGTGAAGCGAAAGCGAAGCGAAAGCGAAGCGAAAGCGAAGCGAAAGCGAAGCGATTTTGGCAGGTATCTTCCCAAGTAGCAAAAAGTTGCTCTATAAATGTCATTAAAGCCAAAAACATATATTTTATAAAGGCCATATTAATGTTAATAAGAGTGTATCTGGGCACAAATTATAAGGAATAAAACCTTGTAGAGATTTTATAGTTACCATATTATCAGCTAATCCCCCTTAAACTGGCCATGTAAAGGCATATTGTATGGCTGATTAACTATAAATAGGTAAGACATTTGCTTTTATGTAACAAATTACCCTTATAACTGCTAACAAAATTCGGCTATAAGGGCAATTTCTCGTGTTAATCGTAACAATCATACGTCATAATCGTATTGCAAACGCAATACGATTATGAGAAGTTCATGATTTATTCTCGCGTCATTTGCCTCAATACGTGATTTATAAAAGATATTAATTGCCTGCATTACTAGACATTGACCACATCGCTCTTTTCTCGAATTGTACTGGAAGTTTACGTGGAAAAGCAGATTTGTGAGAATTGTGGGGAAGTTTTATGGCAAATTATTAATGCGCCTCGTTAATTCTATCTTTTTTTTTAATTTTAAAAACTATTTGACTTTTGTGAGTTCCGCTTAATTGCTACTATAAGAAGGATTAGTAAAGTAAATGTTTTTATAAATCATTTAAAAGTCATGTACCCTTATTGTAGCAGGCTAGTGCAAATATACTCAACCATATTAAAAGATTTTAGGGTTAAATCTCGATTATTCTTTATAATATTCTTTTTTTTAATACTTTGCACTCTTTTTTATTCTACAGGACCCAGACAGTACCTAATATGGATGTGGACCGTTTCTTGACAAAGGACGATTTCCACGAATTGTTTACGAAGTGATATGGCCCTGGAAAATCACACATTTTATAATAAGAGAAGAATACTTTAGATGTCACAATCAGACTAATTCTAATCTTCCATCCCATTTCATTATCACTAAAGAGAAAATAAAATATTTATTCTATGTAAACATTTTTTGGTGTCAGCATTGTAGATTTGCAATTTACGACAATTATTTAACTGATGAGTGCGAAATTTGCTGCACCTAATTCTTATTTAGTTTTTTATCTACCAAAAATAGTATGTATATGTATTTATATTTTTAATAATAACTCTTAAAAATAAAATTGTGGATAGACAACAAACATCAATCAATAAGTCGGCGCACTTTGAGTATGGTAACCTTTTAAGAAATCTTCATCGAAAGTGTCATTGTTATGTTGTGAAAATAATTCTACGGAACCCATAACATTTTCTTTCATCTCTGCCCTGGACGGAGTCGCTGCTGAGGATAACGAATTTGATGACATCATAGCCTCGTATCTTTTCTTCACCTTTCATCTGTAGCGGCATCTACATCGCTATATGCGAGCTACGCATCAAGACCTGACGTCACACAACATCCTGACGTCACACAAATCCTGCATCGCGCAATTAGAGTTTACCGCGCGATAAGCATATATACAAGCTTCCCGACTTCAACCTCTGGGCAGTTGCCCGCCAGACACGACACCCGTCTGGTCGGAGGATCCTCCCTTTTCTATGGTGGATGAGTGAACTTTACACCCTGTTCCTCATACCCCTAAACATCTATAAGAACCACTTCGCTTTAATTTTTTCCAGTCATTTAAATCCATTTTCACAACACTGAGTCACTATTATAGTTACCGATTCTAAAATGTCATGGCTGACGATAAACTTATGTAAAGGCAAAGTCAAGCATACATGTAAGAATAAAGTTCTTGTAACTGTTACATAGAAGTGCAGTCAACACTTTATTTATGTATAGAAGCTATGTAACTTGCCTTTTTGCATTAGCTTTTAAGCTGCTTTCCAACAAACATTATAAGGGAATAGGTTTTATAATAGCCCTATTAATTTTACAAATAATACGAGGCCAATGGGACTACAAGGCTAAATTATTATATGTCTGAAAAGCCATATGCTTCTATATGTTCAATGCTTTATAATGGACATTTACATTAGTTATATAAACGTTTGTAAGATAAGCTGATAAGACCGATATACCATATTAGCAAAAAACCCTTAAAACATGCTTTTATAAAGAGAGTTGTAAGACTTATGCTCTTATATAGCATGTACATGAGATAATACCTTATAAATCATTCGTTATATAGCGCTTTTGCTGGTTGGGTTATTAATCCTTATCCAATAAAATAAGTTATTTAAATTGGGCATTTAATTTAGATTAAAATGTGCTTTGACATCCTATCATTCAAATGAATACTTTAAAAGACATCACAGATTCAAAATTACGCGTAACAAAATAATTATGGTTGTCGGCAGCGCTAGGACAAGAGTCAATGACTTTTTCCTCGGCTATAGGTATACGATGATCGCTTTCTTTTAATCCCGGTAGTAGGTATGTTCCCGTAGGATATTTTCCGACATCGTTGCGGGCGAAGCCGCTGGCAAAAGCTAGTTAAAAAATAAAACAAACAACGTGATGTCAGTCAAATTGTGACATGCAATCCTGCAGGAATTTTCCGGGGTTGGAATGTTCCCTGGAGAGTTAAATATGAAGGGAAATAAAACCAACATGCACGCAATGCCTACCCGACTAATATTTATAATTTTAATCAAACATGCCAGTTTAAATAACTAAGGTTAAATGTACAGCAGCGTCGTTTTTTTTTCCTGTGCGCAAAAATGCGTTTATGTTCAAATTAAATGTCTTCCAGCACGCGTAGCGTGACAACCATAGAAACGGGTTTTGTCGACGTAAGAAAACGACAAAATGACAGATAAACAATCACAATCTGTCATTTTGTCTATTTTTCCGTCGACAAAACACGTTTCTATTGTGGTCATGATAAGCCTGCAGCTAGATTTCCTGAAACTGCAGTTAAGGAAGATAATTAGTTTGAGTAAGACTTAGTGCGAATTTCACCACTTGACACTGAACGCGATAAGCACATCTAAACGTCCAAGAGCTGTAAGTAGCAATTTTTCAAAGAAAATAATGACTGATCGGGTTCAGTTTCATTTTTGAAATTTGCCTTAAACGCTTACAGTCACTCGAGTGATAGAAAAAGTGAAGCTCAACACACAGTTCTCTGTAGACGCCCTCTACTCCCTATCTATAAAACATAGAAATTGGGATCATAAGTCAATACAACTACAAAAAACTACCCCCCCATCACATGACAGCCTAAAAACAGTCCCACATCGCCAAAAAATCCAATACATCACCACTATGACGAGCATGCAAATGTGACGTACGTCACATGCCACACCGCGCCCCAATATGTACGCCAACAAAAAACATTGCGTTGTATATTAAATCAAGTAAATCGCGTTACAGGTAGGGATTTATATCGCACGAACATCGCTTGCTAAATTGCTGTTATACGCCTGTGTGGACTGTGGTTCGGTACGATGTGAATGTGGACAAAGATTCGTTTCTGGAAAGGTGTTTTTTTGCCCTATTTGGTGTTTTTAGATATATACACTTTAAGATTAAGATTTTATGGAGATCCATAAGCAAGAATAAATTGGAGCTACGAGTGCTAAAACGCTGATTAGCCCATATGAAAGACTTTAAAATTGTCGTAAAGATTACGGTTAGCTTTGAGTTTTTAGAAATCAAGCGATGTTTTCACAATGCAAAGACCACAACTGAAAACAGAATAATTGAATGACGGACAGAATGGGCAACAAAAATGTAAATACTGGGTGCCAGATACATCGACGCGAAAACTGATACCATAGATTCAGTACATGATTCTGAACGCCCCTGAGTTGAAATTCTTCGTAGGTTATTTAAAATTAAAATCTGCTGTTTTATAGAAAAGTGTAATACCTACACGGTCAAAATGTATGGAACAGCTGATTTTTTTAAAATAAGCGACTAGAAATTTCAACGCAGGGGGTCATCTAAAGTACATATATCTTTTATGTAACAAAATACCTTGTGATATATTACAATTAAATGAAATAAAATTTAAAACGCATATTAAAAGTACACTCTGTAAACAAGCATATTACAAATTAGAGGATTATATCCAAGATAAGAATGCTTGGAAACATTCTGGTCCAGCTCCATAGGATAATTTAAAGTCTAGACAAAATCAAGCTGGTTGCTTTAATTTAATTATATTATTTATTATTTTTTATAACACTGATTTTGCATTCTGTGATTACTTGAACTCACACACTGACTGTTTATTAGTATTACTTGTTAAAATTTTACAATGTTTGCAAATATGTGAGCACCATGTATCTATCACATAATTAATTTATCTGTCATTGCTTCATTTTTCATTCTTTTTTACCTATCATGGTAATCTTATTCTAGATGCATCGTCTTCACATAAAGTTATATAATTAATGTATACAAAATATTGTAAAAACATTTTAAAAGAGTAACGGTGGAGTTTCTTGCCCATACGAAAACTACCTTTTGGAAGCGACTAGAATCAATTCTATTTTTTTTTTGTACAATTGCCTTTCAAAAGTGCCTTATAAGTGCCTAATGGAAATAAATTGTTTGTCTTTGACTTTGACAATAGAGAAACAATCTACCTAGCTAATATAAAAAAACCTTTTATCTAAGATTTTTTTCCACATCACGCCACGTATCAGCCCACTGTGCATCCGTAATACTACACATTTGTCAGGGGGTGAAATTCCCTGAAAAAATGGCGACCCACCGAATGAAAGCGATGTGAAAAGTGCGCCTATTACGCGAAAAAAAATAAACAGGCCATAGAGTTATGAGATTATTTTTAATAAAGTATTAATACCGCGCTCTCTGGATTTTTGTTGAGAGTAAAATATGTGAATGCTCAGCTTGGAAAGGGAGCTAATTACGGCAATATACTTGGATAATACTTAACCTATTTTTCGCCAGCTAAAAGGCTGGGGTAACACAAGGAAGGACGCTCCTTGACCTCCTGTGAGTGGAAAACAAAAGACTACCCGTTCTCTACACCACGTAGGTACCTACTGGCTCCTACTGGCTTCGAAGTTTCGATGGCTTCCTTATGACTGGTTGGACAGAAAAACCTTATTGCTTCGTAATTAAAGATCAATGATTTCAACGATTTATCAGGTGATTTTGAGAGTGATGCAAAATCAGAGGTAAAATAACAGTGAAAGGACTGTTAGTAGATGTTATGCAAAGTTTATGCAAATGCATATTTGCATTAGGTATGCATTTACATTTAATATGTATATTATTTCAGGTAAATATTTTTCCTTCCTTACTTTTCTCAAATATTTAAGAACTGTACTGTACCTACCTATGATCCACAATAAATATATTTGATTTGATTTGATTTGATTTGACTTTCTTTAAGTTATCATAATGTTCGCCTAATTCAAGTGATCATGCATATTTGGGCATGCTATCTATAATTTTAACTGTATGTAACCAGGAAAATACAAAAATGTGCATGTTTCAAAAATTAAAAATCTCTTACTACTGAGCATTTGGAACACTAGGTAAAGTTTGATTTTTTAATTCCAGATTTAATTTGGCATTTCAAATCTTTGTTTATTGTTTTTTTTTTTTCAATTTGAAGTTTGACATTTGTACCTGTCAAATTACTATGTGGGATTCAAAAACGAACTTAACATGATTATTAACATTTTCAAGAACAAATTAATATTACGAAGCTAGGTAGGATAGCATCTCGTTGACTGTTAGTACTTGTTTTTAATAAAAATATGTAGGAACCTGTTCTGTCGTATTTATTTAAATTTGATGTTGCTTAAGCTACATTGAAGCATATTTCGAACAGTTAAAATGCATATTTGCAAGCATACTCCGACCATTTTCAGTTGCATAAATGATCCGGTCTCCAATAATATGTAACACAACATTACAATAAATATACTATTACTTATATCATTAAGTACGACCCCTTTTCAATTCCAAACACAGAAGCAGTAAAACAACTATATTCTCACCATTTTATTTCCTGAAAACAAAAATTAACTTCATTTTCCACTCACTTAGTTCCATTAAAACGAACTTTTAGTCAAAGCACACTAGCGCCACAGTAGCTAAGCAAACTATTAACTAACACAAAAGGAACTTACAAAAACTCTAATTACAATCCTTAGTCGCACGACAAAAAATACACCAGAGACAACCAGGTAATACTTACTTTACTTTACCTTTTGATAAAAGTCCACAAACAAAACAGTAAAAAAAAACAACTTTCAAAGACTTAACAATCAACGGACGAGACTGCCTAGTTGATTGCCTGTGCCTTCACTTTAACGAACTTAAAAAAAGATGGAAAAAACGAAACAGTGAGGCAAAGGCATCGCAACTTCTGCCTCTTGATTGTTGGACAACAAGTGAGAATCAAAATGGAGGCAAGTCCGAAATGAGTCTCGAATTATACATGCGTAACGTCTGCTGAATTGAAACTGTGTACAAAAGTTGAAAAAAAAGCGGGAAAAAAGCCCGCGAAAAAGTCCTTTGCTTTGTTTAAGCGGCGATCATATTTAAGTATGATAAACAGTTTTTTTACAAAAGAGATTCACGAATCGGCATAAAAGAAAAATGTAGTGTATTTGCGCTTGTTAGCAAGCACAAGTTGGAGTTTCATGTTTTATTTTTGCATTTTTATTGCCTTCGTTATGCTGGTGGACAGTATTGTAATTTTTACCAACAACAATAATGAAGAGGAAGTGTAGGTATTGGTCGCAAGCAGGACGTCTCGTAAGTTCGACTTTTGACAAATTCTCAGCAGCAGCACGGAGTTCGGATTTGGGCCTCGTTGATAGCGATAGTCTTTCCCTAATATATGGGTCTTGTAACATTACCTACTGGCGAAATGTGGATAACAGTCAACCGCACAGCATTGGTAACATTTGGACTACGAAAGCCACATAGTTAATTGACTCAGGCGTGACTTTGCGGAAATCCATGATAAAATACAATAGACGACGTATATTTAGTAACCTAATCTGTTCAAGCGTTCATAAAAAGTCACAAAAAACCCTGTAAGAAATCGACACGTGTCTCACCTCTCAACGAGGCATCGTCAGGACGACGACTTGTTGCGAACCCGGACACGACGCGTTGCCACGTCAAGCGCAGAAAGCAGCTGCGTTCGGCGCTTGACGTTTGTATATATGTGTATATGTCTATTATATTTTACACCCCCCTGGCTGGAGGCTGAAAGTGCCATTATGTGTTTAAAGCGGACTGTCCGGTATTATACGGACAGGAAAACACCCGTTAATGCATGCTTCTTAGATCTGTCCAGGGCTTTTGACCTTGTGCCTTATGACCAGCTGTGGGATAAGCTTAGTAATGAGAAAAAAGTAGATCTTGAGGTCACGTCATTGCTAAGATTCTGGTATGAGAACCAAATAAATAATGTTAGGTGGGCAGGGACTATGTCCGAAGAATATAGATTGAAATGTGGGGTGAGGCAGGGGGGAATCACCTCTCCTCGCCTTTTCAATTTATATATAAACCAACTGATTGTTGAGCTCAGCAATACTGGTGTCGGCTGTCATATTGACGGAGTTGCTATGAACAACATCAGCTATGCAGACGATATGGTCTTGCTGAGCCCATCAATCAGTGCATTAAGACGTTTGCTGAAGGTCTGTGAGAACTATGCGGTGACTCAGGGGCTTATGTATAATGTCACTAAGAGTGAGTTACTTGTTTTCAATGGCGGTGCCAAAAGTTACTTAAATGTTCCATGTATCTCGTTAGCAGGTACACCCTTGAAGCAAGTCTCAAAATTTAAATATCTGGGCCACTGGGTCACTGAGGACCTGTGCGACGATTTAGATATCGAGAGGGAGCGTAGGGCGCTGTCTGTTCGAAGTAATATGCTGGCCCGTAGGTTTGCAGGGTGTTCTTACGATGTAAAAATTACGCTTTTTCGAGCCTACTGTCAGACTTTTTACACCTGCAGCCTTTGGGTCAAGTATACGCAGAAGGCATACAGCGCCCTGCGTGTGCAGTATAACAATGCCTTCAGGATGCTTGTGGGGCTGCCGCGGTATTGTAGCGCTTCGGGTATGTTTGCCGATGCGAGAGTGGATGATTTTTATGCCATCATTCGAAAACGATGCGCTTCTCTCCGGCACAGAACAGATATCAGCACCCACGGCATGTTGAGAGCATTGAGTGACCGGTGGGACTGCCCGATGCTTGGTCGATGGGTGAGACTGCACACACAGATCTGCTCTTGATAACTGTACGTGCATTTTATTTTATCTATTCCTATTATGTTATTATTATTATGCCTATTTGTGATTTTTATGTGTGTATTATGTTTTTTGTATGATTTGTGATTCATTTCTATTGTGATATTATTATGTAATTTGTGATGTATTTCGATTATGTTATTTTTGTTATTATGCCTATTATTTGTAATTAATGATTTTGTTACTGATGTAATTCTATGGACTTCAATGTCTGCAAATAAATTATTATTATTATTATTTAAGTGTAGAAGCTTAAGGCAGCCACAGGAAAGTCCGGTTAAGCAGCTACGACCTCCTCAGAGGTCAACTGTGAGATGCCATTTAGAAAAAAAAATGTATTTTACAAACAACGCGCTGTCAATGTCAAGTTGTTACCACGGATCGAATGTACGATGCAGGCAAGTAATATGGCGGAAGGAGGCAGACACTATTCTAGAGTACGGTTAAGTTGTTAATAAATAGATACCTACTTACTAATTTACCTTGTTGCCTCGTTCGTCTAGTGGTCGTAAGCGCTACTGTTGAGCATGAGGTCCTGGGTTCGATTCCCGGGTCGGGCAAAGTGGTATTTGGTTTTCTCAGTAACAGCCCGGAGTTTCAATTTGTGCTTGGTTGAGACTAAATAATAACTGGCGAAATGAGGGTGTACTATAGGTTCATCTCTGCCTAACACTTCGAGGAATACAAGCGTGATGTTATGTTATGTTATGTAAATTTATTCATCCCTCGGTAGTCACAATAAGAGGGTTTATCCTAAAAGTTGGCAACGTCGCAAATAACTGTCAAATATTTACCTGTTTTGATTCTTATAGCAATATTACTGTGTGGAAATAAAAAATGTGGCTAACTAGCGAACTAGAATAATAATAAGAATTGCAATTATAACATTGAATTTGATGTTGTACCCATTTTAGGCGTACAAAACGCATTTGGAAAGTTTCCAAATTGTTTTTTTACATCTAAAACATTCGGTGTTACGATACTATGCATTTCTTATTCAACATTCTAGTTCGCTAGTTAGCCACATTTTTTTTATTTCCACACAGTAATATTGCTAAATTAATCAAAACAGTCAGATATTTGACATCTATTTGCGACGTTGCCCACCTTCCGAATAAACGCTCTTAATTTACCAACACATCGTGAAATATCATAACCATAGACAGGTAGGTAGGTAAGTACTCGTTAAGCTCGTGGTAAAATAAAAGTCCAGGTATTTACAACTTTTAACTTCGAAGAAAGAGAAACGCGGAAAATATTTAAAGAAAGTTATTCAAGTTAAAAGATTGTTGGAAGTTTGAAAGTTGTTACACCTGCATTCCGAAAATCCGAAAATGAAAACGCTGGAAAGTGCGCCATCTTGTTGTGAATAAAATGTCGAGCAAATACTTTGTAAGTACTAAATGCAAATCAAAATATTCAAACCGTACAGTAGGTACCTACTGTTCTATAATTATTTTATTGGGTGGCAAGGTGGCAAGAATGTGGCCCACACCCACCGACAGTAGGTAAGTTGTAACCTCCACTCAAACAAAAAACTTACTAATTCCATGGCTCCTATCTACAATACCACAGATTAAAATACCAGAGACAAAGCTGAAATGTCTCATCTGCCTGTACAGGTCGACATAAAAACTGAACTAAATATTTTACTTAAGCAATGCAGACCTATGAGGATATATTTTGATGATATACTTTCCGAATGGGAGTGGCCCCTGGCAACAACTGAAGGAACACGGGTGGGTTTTAGTCAGTAAGAGTCTGACACGCCCTCTCGCTCCGGCCAGAGCGGGAGAAGTTATTTGATAATTTCCCACAAAAAAAATAAAAGGGTAGTAGGTTTTAAGTCACCCGCAAGTAGCGTTTTTAGGGTTCCGTAGTAAACAAGGAACCCTTATAGTTTCGCCATGTCCGTCTGTCTGTCTGTCTGTCCGTCTGTCTGTCCGCGGGTTAGCTCAGAGACGGTTTGTACTAGAAAGCTGTAATTTGGAATATGTATACATATTAATCATGCCGACAAAGTGGTAAAATAAAATTATTTCAAATAATTTTTTTAGGGTACCTCCCCTACATGTAAAGTGGGGATGTTTTTTTTTATTTCTCGTCTACCCCATGTTGTGGGGTATCTTTAGAAAGGTCGTTCAAAAATATTGTGGGTTTGTGAAAACCATTTTTAGATTCAGGGATCCGTTTGCGAAATATTAAGCTTTTAACTGAAATTTTTTGTTAGAGTCAAGTCCCCCCCATTCTACCTAAATGGTTGTACTTGGACTTGTGAAAAAATTCACAGCAGTAGTATATATAACGAAATTAAAAGAAAAACTATCAGAGCTAAGTAGGCTCTACAGGTTAACGAGTAATGATCGACCAACTTAAATTTGCGGTTTGAAAAACATGATCTCCCATACATTCCGTATGGGAGAACTTTTTTTTCAACTACAATGTTAAGTTTGTTCTTGGGATAAATTCATCCCAACTACGGAACCCTTCATTGTGCGTGGTCCGACACGCACTTGGGCGGTTTTTAACAATTTGTTTAAATTATTTTACTCATTTCCCATTCGAAGTCACCTAAGTGCGATAGAAGCGCCCTCATATTTTCCAGACTCTTTTTTCAAGCTGTACACCAGCATACCTTTCAAACCTAAATAATAAAACGCTGCTTGGCGGCAGAAATAGGTATGATGGTAGATTCCCAGTAGGTACGAACGAACTC
This sequence comes from Agrochola lota, assembly GCA_947364205.1. NCBI lineage: Eukaryota > Metazoa > Arthropoda > Insecta > Lepidoptera > Noctuidae > Agrochola > Agrochola lota. Next base: position 13,052,041 of record OX376244.1, on the reverse strand, counting down.
AACTCAACACACAAATGAAACTAATCAAAGAGTTAAAGTTTGACAGCTGGTCTATCAAGGCTTATCGTGTTACCCAGTAACTGGGTGTGGAGATCAGCCAGGCAGTCGCTCCTTGTAAAATACTGGTATTCAACTGCATCCGGTTAGACTGGAAGTCGACCCCAACATAGTTGGGAAAAGGCTAGGTAGAAGATTATGTGCAGATAATCCCATAGTCACGCTTTCATCTCGGCAAAAAAACAATTAATACAATAACAAAACTTGACAAGTATTTCAGCATTTTCAGCGGAGTGGATTCGGAAATAGGGGAGGACAGTTATAAACAAAAAAAATAATGAAAGCCAAGGGAAGCTCGACAAATAAATAGGTGGGGAGAATAAAGTAATTTGTCTTTGCCGGCCCCACTTGCTCGACTAAGGTGACTGTGGAGTTGGGAAAAAAGCGCCTCAAAATTGTTTATTTTTCGGGGAACTAACAATGTAAGGGAAAGCCTTAAAATTAAGCCACGACTAAACGTAACTTCTTAATTGTGGCTTAACTTAAGGATCATTAATAGAAAATCGTTATAAAATTAAATGTAAGTAATGTAGTAGAGTGTGTGTAGTAGTTTTTAATATTGTTTATAAATTTATTTCACTTTCCTACCTAATTATTCATGTTTTAATTTTGTTAGCCTAGTTTAACTTTATTGTGCATGCTGTGGTCTCCTATAATTGAAGGAGTACACTTACTTAATACCCGATATTGCCCTTTAATCAGTGTCATGTACTGTGTGCATTTTTTTGTTTTGTTGGAGATCCTAAATAAATAAATAAATAAATTAATTAATTAATTATTTAATAAATTAATTAATTATTTAATAAATTAATTAATTATTTAATAAATAAATTAATTAATTAATTAATAAATTACATAAGTATTATCGCGCCAGTGTTTACCAGGGGCAGAGGTGGCCCAGTAGTTACGGCCCCGACTTACGAGTTGTGTGTCGTGGGATCGAACCCTGACAGGCGCTTTACTTTGTGTAAATAATTTCATCACCACTGCTCTCAAAACAGTGAAGGGAAAAACCGTGAGGAAAATATCCTAGAACCAAAAATTCGAAGACATGTGAATCTACCAACCCGCGTGGTGGATTATAGCCCACTCTCGAAGAGAGGAGGCCTGTGTCCCAGCCTGCAGTGGGAACATTATTGGCGGACAAAGATTTTAGTGTTTACCTGAGGTAAAGGTGTAGTAGGTAGGTAGGTATAATGTAGAATACACCCACATATCCCATGTTGTGTAATTTAAGTCCTATTTATTGGGAGGCGAACCTATTGTCTTTAACCGGGCATGAATGTAGACTCCAAGCTGCTACTGAAAAATTCCTGATGCAAAACCCCAATAATACTTTGCCCAAACTTGATGATCGAACCCAGCTAGCAACAAGCACCACTGTTAGGAACTATGGCAGCGCTGGGGTTCTGTCTCGCATACGGACAGCAGCATCATGCTGAGCGATGGCCGTTTTGCGTGGATGTGACGTATATTTTTCTCTAAATCGTTATTTTCGTGTTTTTATTCTTTCTGTGCGTTATTTTTACCGAAAATCAATGTATTTTACTTCTTTTTTTTTCACACGCGACTACGAGGCCGAGGCGAGGGAATGTAGTCAGCAACATAGAGATTTTTTGTGAAAAAAAAAATCATGAAAATAAATTAACAAAAAATGTTCCAAGTCCACAGTTCTCCCCCAGCCTACACCGGTAACAAATGATTCCATCCATTGTGAAATTATTAATTAATTCCTTTAGACAAAAATACAAAACTCTGTCGCAGAAGGAAAGCCAACAAAGCGATCATATCCCGTCCTCTGTCGCGAATTAACTCAATTATAATAAACAATTGATTAATGTAGCTGAATTCTGCTGTTTTGTTGGTAATTTTGAGCTAAGAATTTAAGAAAAGTTTGTTATTTAAATCATTAAGGCGTGTACGCAAGCACGAACAAAACACGGTGAACACGAACATCGACCACGGAGCATTTGGTTCGTACGGGTGGACATAAATTACCAAAGCAAACACGAACACCATACGAATACAGTGCGACTTGTGTTCATGCTCAACCGTTCCGCTCTCTTTAATAGCCATGGATTCAAAATTGGATCGCCACGAACATTTTTGACGAACACAGTGTTTGATGTTCGTTAGTGGTACATGCGAACAAAGTGTTTTATAATGTTTGTGTTCACCCTGTCCATGTTAGTTCATGCGTACACGCCTTTAGGTATTACATAATTCGCTTTATAATTTAGGTAATAATTGATCAACATTGATAAAAGCAGCAGCAGTAAAAATAGTGCTTAAAACTATTTTAGTTTTAAATTTCAAAACTTATTTTTTTTATTTCTGGTCATCATCATCAACACTAAAAGACGTCCACTCTAGGATGCAGGCCTTAATTTTGGACAGTTTATTTCATCACCACTACTCCACAAACGGTGCAGGAAAACATTGTGAGGAACCCGACATGTCCTAGAACCAAAAATTCACGGTAATGTGACAACTACAAACCCGCACTATTCCCACGTGGCTTATGGCCCTCTTACAGAGAGGAGGCCTGTGTCATAGCAGAGGAATCTTATTAACTGATGTTATGTTTCTGCTAATGAAATGGTATTCCCCTGGACTGTTTATTGCGGCTGTTAGGGAGCTAATTAAGGACTGAAGTTAAAAACAATGGACTGTAATTAAGATGAATGTAATCTAAAATGGTACAATAATCTTGACAATGTTGGTAAACGTATGGAGTGCACGCGCGTGCCGTCGCCGGAGATCAGTAGCGAAGTGGTCGATGGTCGATGGCCCGCGTCACGCACGCCGCACCAGTGTTACCAGATGAAAAAAATTACTACCGTGTTGATGGGTTAAAAATACGGTGTTTCAGACTCAAAATACCGTAGACAGATTTGAAAAATACCGTGTAAATTATCGTGTAAAAAGTAAAAGAAAATAGGTACCATGAATATTCAATATTTGTACTCATAATTATAATTAACTACTTTCATAATCATCTAACACAATAACTTCTTGATAATACATTTATGCTGCAGTAAATTTTTGACAACATATTCTGACACAAAATCAAAACAGCTGTTTCCATGTCTGTGAATAGACTGCTGCGCAAGAATATTTCTCTTTAGGGTTTTTGTTATTAATTTATATCTTTTCTACGTTTTAATGTCGTTGCCTTGGCTAAATATCCTTTCACATGCAGCATTTGAGGATGAAATATTTAACATAAAAGTGGGCAGGAACAGAATTTTTTACTACATTCTAATACGGTATTTAATATTTAAAATTACACGGTAGTGAATCACTACCGTAGACCGTGTATTGGTTAAAAATACCGTGCTTCTACGGTAATTACCGTGTACCTGGTAACACTGCGCTGCACCTCTCGCCGCCGCCCGCGCCGCCTTCCACTATCTCACGACAGCAGCCGAAGATTGCCGAGTGGTCGGAGGCGCCCGGACAGCGGCTGGTCAGAGCATTTATTTCAATGAAACCAACTATTAGCACTTTTGGATTGTCAAGGGGTCGATCAGTCAGAAAGATGAAGCTAGCTCATACCAAAGCTTATATAGGCTCCTATGGAGAAGAACATTTTTCTCCTGTTCTTATCTCAACATATTGGGGGTCGGCACAATAGGTCCCTTCCTTCCACAGGTAGGGTTCGGGTACGGAATCCTAAAAAGGTCGATCAACTGTCATTTTGGCCTAAAAAATAAAAAATACAAAATTAAAACATAAACACACACATCCCTTTCATGTCCAATCCATCATCCATCTAATTGCCACGCTAGCAACCGTCAACCCTCCACCGCTGTCAAACTGCGAAGTTTAGGGCACTTGATTGTGCTAACGAGTTCCACCACAGCGGCCGACGGTTAATTACGAGTTTAGGGCTCAGATCGCACGGGATCAATATGTAGATTTGCTTGTTTATTGGTAGGCGGAGTCAATCAATCAGGATCGCTGAATGTATTATGTTAGATAACGTCTTTTAGGGATATAAGGTACTGTAAGGCCGCAATTAGATATGCTTGCCGTTCTTATCCTTACTGTGCGGAAATCGGTTGTCATGATATAAGCATGTGATGCGGAGGAATGAGGAAAATGTCGTGAGGAAGGTTTTGAGTATGAATGTGGATGGCTATAAGAGAAGGGAAAGACCAAAGAAACGATGGATGGATGATTTGGATAGAAAGGGGGGACTATCGAGATGACGACTAACAGAAAAGTAGGTATTACTAAGCCTTCGCTGTCCGTCCGTGTCCGAATAACGACATGGTGGCATGGAATTGGACAAACTCGCAACCCTGGCAGGCATTGGCCCTTACGGACCCCGTCAGTTGGTGCTGACATCTCTTTGAGGCGCGCGTGGAACACAACGCGCCGTCGACCCGGGCCTGCTCGGTCGCCCTGGTACTAGTACCTAAATTATGGTACAAGTGAACTATTATAAGTTTGTACTCTTGAGCCTGGATAGCAGCTTAAGGGCGAAGGTGCAATGGAGCTAAGAGTAGCTCGCGCGTTTTAAGGCTCCAACAGACTAGCGCGATACGACACCGGTAGAACAATTTCCGTAAAGTTATATATAGATTGTTCCATCAAAGTCGCGGCACACCTGTCTGCGGGATCCTTTATACGACGTTGTTCAACATACTAGCTAGAAAAAAAGATTTTTTCGGCAGATATCATTCGTAAGGTAACCTATTTACTTATTTAGTATCTACGGCACTATGTACCTAGGTACTAAATGCGCATACCTCCACCTAAAGATTAGAGATGTTCCGACTAGTCGGTAAAGCCGAGTATCCGGCCACTTTCGTAATCGGCGACTATTCGGCAAAGAGCGCCGACTATCCAGCTTCTTAGTTTGTATCTGTCAATAAAATGTATATACTCGTACTTAGGAGGAATAATAAAAAGCTTGATTGTTAATTAATATTTTTATTTTAGACTCGGTTTTATACATTTTGAAATGCACCACTCTAACCCTTGCAAAAGCAAAAACCAAGAAACAATGCGAAGTAAACAAAACATGTTCCGACACGCTTGCAGACAGCGCCGCGGCTCGGCTGTTGTAACTTGCGCGCGAAACAGCTGTAAACCATGGTATAATAATATACTTCGCCAGGTATAGCATTCCGAGATACAGTGGTCACGTGGGTAACACAAGTCTACGTCATCACATCAGTGTTACCAGAAGTTTATAATAACTCCCCAACCACCTTTATTATCCGATAAAACAATGAGGTTTTAATTAATAATTGCGTTGGTTTATGTTTAAATTGAATTGTTTCGTTTGATTAGACACACGAAACGACAATTTAAATGCTTTGTACATATTTCTAACAGAATGGTGTCTGAAAATCTTTCCCTAATCGTGTTTTGTTGCAATAAAGTAGCAACTAAGTAGTGACGTACGCATGTGTTAGTCCCGGAATGTCAGACCTTGTTTTATTAGACCATGCTGTAAACGAAGCGGCACGGAAATTGCCGAATACCCCCCAAACCGTGGTCGGCTTGGCCGACTAATCGGCTAGTCGGTCAAAGTCAATATCGGCACATCTCTACTAAAGATAGTTAAACAGAACTCCAAGTCAATAACATAACAGGTACACAAACACCACTTTCAATATTAAGATGGTATAGGTACCTATCCTACTTATACGCCGTCTTTTCAATCGCAATAGAAAAAGCCCGTAAAAAAAGTATAAAACGCCCCATTACGAAGCTCAATCTTCACCAAAAAGATGAAACGCTCTCAAAAGTCAATAACTCGACACTACAAATCATTAGCTACAGCTTCAGGAAATTTTCCTTTTAATAACTTACCTGAACAAATAGTAGGATAGGTATGTATGTATCCTTCAAACGTTTTTTCTCCAAAAACTCTATCGTGCCTAAATGTAATTATTGACTCTGAGTGGCTCGGGTTCGGCCATAATAAAGAAACGTGCTAGTAGGTACACTCAAAACAATCTTATCGGCATGAAAATAGTGACCTAGTGGGTTTCGATTCTCAGTGCGAGCAAAATTTTGTGCACGGTTTTTGGGTGAGTTAACAGCATTGTTGTGTTTCGGCAGTTAGAGGTGAGATAGCTAGTTCCTCTGTGGTTGAGGATTCCGGGTGAAGCTCGCTTCCACCTTCGGCCCGATCATCACTTACCATCAGGTGAGATACAGGTCAAGAGCTTCACCGTTGTGGATTAAAAAATACAAGTATAAACTTATTGCCACTCCATGTGTTTCCATAGACAGAGGTGCACACTCTTCATGCCAAAACACTGCCCGAGCCGGGAACCTTCTTCTTCTTCCTTCTTTAAACCAATTCAGTGATCACCTATCCAGATGCTAAGCAGGCAAGCAGTTACTCCTGTGGGGTAATTGCTAAACGCTCACACGCAAAGGCTCTCATTTTGACAGTTCAACAACATTCATTGCGTTATTTACGTTGTTGAGCAGACATTATTTCTAACATATGAAGCAATGGATTAGCAATAGGTGTCTTTTAAAATCATTCAGATTGTGATTGAAAGTGTGTTACGCAATTAGGGTGCTGTTTATCTCTAATTATTACTACCAAAATGCACCAGTCAACTTGGCAACGATTTATTATTACTACCAACATGCACCAGTCAACTTGGCAACGATTTATTATTACTACCAACATGCACCAGTCAACTTGGCAACGATTTATTATTACTACCAACATGCACCAGTCAACTTGGCAACGATTTATTATTACTACCAACATGCACCAGTCAACTTGGCAACGATTTATTATTACTACCAACATGCACCAGTCAACTTGACAAAGATTTATTATTACGAGTACTACCAACATGCGCCAGTCAACTTGACAAAGATTTATTATTACGAGTACTACCAACATGCACCAGTCAACTTGGTAACAATTTATTATTACTACCAACATGCACCAGTCAACTTGGCAACGATGTATTAACTTTTAAAGGCAGTCAGTTGGCGTCATGGTAGGTATTATAAACTAGTATAGGTACCTAGTAGTTATTTAGATTGTTAGGTTAGTTTGTAAAAGTTAAGTAACATAGTTTTTATGTCGTTGTTGCTAATACTATATGCATTGTGTATATTTGTACCTAGCTATGTGTGGGTCGAATTAAAGAATATAATATAATATTACACACATACTGACCTACACTCACATTATTGGTGATGTTCTTCAGAAAGGTCAGGTGCGTAGTACTGGCAGCCGGCGTGCGTGTATGACCTGATATATGAACGTAAACGAAGAAAAAGCAGTATGTTAGTGTCGTAGCAGGTGGGGTTCTGTAGTTTCTGCCTAGCCCCATGGGAAGAAGGCGTGACTTTATGTACTTAAGTGTGTATTATATTATTATTGTCATGAAGATAAGATGACGAAGTTATGAGTAGACATCGGATTATAGGCATTTGCATGTTTGCATATTATGCAAATGCATAAAACGATATTTTTATAGCGTTATTGCATATTTTAGTACTTTTTCATTGGAAGTGCTTATTCAAATCAATATTAAATGCTGTTCTATATAAAAATAAAGAAAGTCAGCGCATTTATCAACGGTACCGGCCAAACTCTGCCTGAAGAAGTTTCTGCAGAAAAGGCGCCAAATTTCAAGTTCTGTCCGGTATCGTCAGTTGACGTAGTGAGGTCATTTTCAGCCTACAAAATAATATTAAGTGACAAACGTCCCAAGTTTGCTCTAGAAAATCTAAACTCGTATATTGTCACAAGAATTACAACTTTTATTACTATAAATATATTGTGAAATAAACGTTAACTCTAATAGTATTTTGATTGTGGAATATTCTGTGCATATTTGCATGCATATTTTGGCATTTTGATAATGCATATAATCCGATGTCTAGTGAACATACATACATACATACCGGTCAAAATCATATCCTCGTTTTTGCTTTCCCGTAGTCGGGTAAAAATAGTAGTCCCCCGGTATCGGGAACAGGGTTCAAGCTACCAGTGGTCAGGGCTCCTGAGAGAGAAACCTCCTAACGATACGCGCCGTGTCAGAAGTACCTAGGTACCGCTTTCTGAATCAAACCCTAGATCCAGCTTTTATATTACCATTACCACGATTAAAGTCTCTATAAGTAGTGACACTTCTGTTTTCTCGCCTTTCTAGTGGTCATCGACTAGGGTCCCCTGCTCTTAGCAATAGGTAGGTACCTGAGTGCTTCAATAAAATATTTATTGGAATTAAATATGGCGTCCTCCAGCAAATTAGACGTCACTTATTACGTAAGGAGCCAGTTAGTACAGATTCACTTGATAGAAGGTCAGCAGAGATTGATTTTTATTGGGGTTTTAAATGGACATAAAGTGCTACCTAGAGGAGTGAGGGACAGGGTGTAAAGTTTACTCATCCTCTATAGAAAAGGGAGGATCCTCCGACCAGACGTTGAGACGTATATATCGTAGTCACGCGGTAAACTTTGCTTGCGCGATGCAGGATTTTGCGTGACGTCAGTGTGATGCGTAGTTCGCATGTGACGTTGTAGATGCCGCCACGAAAAGAAGATGCTTTTTGGTAGTTTTTGGTAAACCTCCCTACAGTAGGTAGGTAGTTGATTTATTTGTAAGACAAACTCAAACCATTTATTTAATTAAACCATTTACAGACATTTTTGAATCGTCAAATAGTCGGACAGTTAGTCAGAAAGTTGAAGCAAGTTGCCCATTCCAGTACGTAGATCTTTATGGAGAAGAACGGGCAAGAAACTCCAAGGACACTCTTTTCTATACTAATATTATAAAGAGGTAAAGTTTGTAAGTTTGTATGTAGGGAGTAATCTCTGGAACTAATGACCCAATTCTAAATTTTTTTCACTGGTAGAAAGCTCCATTCCTGAGTGCTATAGGCTATACATTATTTTTATAACATGTATATTAACCGAGCTATCACAACTTTTACCTTTGTACTCAAATTATAATTATGTCGTATCTGTATGTATTTTACTGTGTGTACATAAATAATAAAATAAATAAATAAATAAATAAGCTTTTGCCTAGCAAGTCGGAAAGAAATTCCTCATAAAACAGAATTATTTGCATGCCCTGCCTAAGCAGTTGCTTAAAATTGAAAATTTAGGGGTATGAGGAACAGGGTGTAAAGTTCACTCATCCACCATAGAAAAGGGAGGATCCTCCGACCAGACGGGTGTCGTGCCTGGCGGGCAGCTGCCCAGAGGTTGAAGCCGGGAAGCTTGTATATATGTTTATCGCGCGGTAAACTCTAATTGCGCGATGCAGGATTTGTGTGACGTCAGGATGTTGTGTGACGTAAGGTCTTTGATGCGTAGTTCGCATGTAGCGATGTAGATGCCGCTACAAAAATAATGTATGGCAACCTGGTTTGTCTTATTTCTACAAAAAAGTCCGCGACACCATATTTCTATCTTTTATTGTTTAAATAAAGTATTTTTCGACATACTTAAGTTTGGATGATTATTTAAACAACAAAATAGATCACAAGGACATCATAAAGATACATTTACACATTTACATTACATGCCATTTGCAGTCAAGTGGTCATATAGTTTCGGAGATAATACAAAATTACTAAAACGCAAAATGTGCGCGTTATACGTTTTATCCATTTACCCATAGATGGTGTTCTAGTACGTAATTTTTCTGAATCGCGGTAAACTATTTTTCATTCCCCGTAGTGGGGTAGGTAGGTAGGTATGTAGGTAGGTACGTACGGTATGTAGTAGTTAAGGTAGCTAATTAAGTAGGTAGGTAGGTAGGTAGGTAGGTAAGTAGGTGGTAGGTATCTAGGTAGAGTAGGTAGGTATGTAGGTAGGTAGTAGGTAGGTAGGTAGTAGGTAGGCAGGTAGGTAGTAGGTAGGTACGTAGGTAGGTAGGTAGGTAGTAGGTAGGTAGAAGGTAGGTATGTAGGTCCGAGAGTGTCCGAATAGGTCAATACACGAGTAGTGATCATGTAGTAAACTATGGGGTACCCCAGGGCAGCATTTTGGGACCGACTCTATTTCTCGTTTACATTAACGACCTCACTAACCTCCATCTACCTCGAAGCGAATTGATCTCATATGCAGACTACACTGCTCTCCTTTTCTCCGCCGACACCTGGGATGAGATATTCAGTATTGCCCAAAAGGGTTCAATGTGGTGAAAAAATGGCTCAGGACCAATCTCTTAACCTTAAATGTTGAAAAAACTAAATACTTGACGTTTAGTGCTCGCAACCTCGGTGAAGCTATTAAAAATCATCACATCATATCCCATGAATGCTTGTCAGGCGTGGGATGCTCGTGCAGATCTCTAGAGCGCGTCAACAACATCAGGTACCTGGGTATCATAATTGATGGCAACCTTAGTTACAGAGAACACATTAAACAGTTAAGTGCTCGCGTACGGAAACTAATCTATGTTTTTAGAAATCTCAAATATGCCGCCGACGCCAAATTACTTAAGCAAGTCTACTTTGCGCTTTGCCATAATTACGACTGTCGATAATTACGTACTGTATCTCGTCTTGGGGAGGCACTCCGAAAACCATCCTGAAGAAAGTTGAAATAGCTCAACGAGCTATTTTAAAAACTATCACTTTTCGGCCCATTCTATATCCTACAACAGAGCTTTATCATTATCAGTCATGCAAAGTTCTCAACGTTCGTCAACTTTTTATTCTGAGTATTTAGTAAAGCAACACGGTGAACTCATATACGATCCAAACACTCAACGCAAACGTAGAAAACATGCAGTATGCAAACGTAAGTATGTTCCCAAAACATCTTTTATTAAGAGATTCTTCATTTTCCTTGGTCCTTACCTGTACGACAAAATCAACAAAATTATAAACATATACCCACATAATAAGACACACTGTAAAAAGAAAATACAGGACTACCTACGATTACGAAGCGATTTTGAACATTCCCAAATAGGTAAGCTACTTCCTTACTCGCTCATATTTAAGAATCATCTCATTCACATCACACACACTCACAAACGCACACAAACACACACTCACACTCCCTCACACCACACCTACTTTTTCTCTTATACTTTATGAATACTCTCCATATACATTTTTACATGGCAATCTAATAATGTTTACAACTTTAAACATGGCTACTAAATATTCACAATTTATTTATGGGGTCAAATGTAATCAGAGATACTTACCACCTAGTTCGGATGCAGAAAGTCCCAAACGTTGTATATTACAAACTTTAAGCCATTATTTACTGTATATTGTCAAATATTCAATTTTGTAATCCGTGTTCTTATTTTGGTGAATAAATTATTATTATTATTCAGCTGCATCTGGTTAGACTGGAAGCTGACCCCAACATAGTTGAGGAAAGGCTAGACAGATGATGAGTATGCTAAACCCATCGATTGATTTACATCAATGGCTAAACCATGTTGAAATCAGTTAGAGCAGGGAAACTAAAATCACGTTTCTTAAGTTAATTTTTATTGAGGTATAAATAAATGTTTTTTTGTATAATAGTAGGTATATTAGGTATTCTTAAATCTAAAATTAAATAATAAACGTGTCCATACCATTGATTTAAATTTTCAGGTAACTTTTGAAAAAACGCTAGAATATAACCAGGCTCAATGAATATTTAAAAAGTCTTAAAAACCTCTTGCGGCCCGGACTCCACCAAAGCGGAGATGAGATGCTTAACAGCTAGGGTGTATGTACCGAAGCTGTGCGGAGATACGCACTGGCTAGACCGGAGCAGAGATGTGTTCTGGCTAGAGTGGAGCTGAACTGCGTGCGGCGAGCGTTGAATGTTGAAATCAGTTTAGCGCAGCGCGGCTGGCGGGATGTGCGACGCGGGGAACTAGCGATGCCGCTCACATCTCTCGTCTCCGCTGCGAGCCGTCGCCAGCTTGCGAGGCACAGCTCACATCTGTTTGTTTCGCGCTAAGCAAATATGAGACATCTCCCCTCCTCTCAGCTCAACCGTATTCACTAAAGCTAAACGGAGGGGAGATATTTACAGAACGAAATCTTATTGTTTGTTTCCAACTAGTGATGGGCGGAGGATAAATTCTCGGAAGATAATTACTCGAGTATTTATCCGAAATGGATAAATACTCGTTTTCAACCATTTTTATCGGATATTTACTCAAAATGATGGATATTTATATTTTTCGCGAATCGGATGGTTATTTAAAATAAAAAAAATGACTAGTATTGTTATTTGGGCTTTCCAAAATACTACACTATTACATTATTACTTTTGATTTCAAAACGAAGCAACGGGGTTCTCACTATACCCTATCCCGGCCACCTTTTGTCCCGTTTCTTTTGTTTTGCTTATCTTCTGCCCTCCACCCCCGCGCCGCATAGTGTCCGTGCAGTACCCAGGTTCGCGTCATAGAGAGCGCACGCGCGTGTAAGTTTTACAACAACATAATATCTACGAGAGATTGTTTATTATTTTTGAATTTGCGTTATAACGTTTCAAGGTAAGTTTACTCATTTTAATTGTACTAATCCAAATGGTTACTTTGGTAGTGTTATAGTGATTGATAACCTAATTTTATTGTATTATTAAAAATGCTTTTACAAACTCTTACCAATTTGTGACTTGCTTTCTTCCCGATGAGCTAGAAACTTGTAACTTCCAACATAACTTAGAACTAGATGACAATACAATTAATAGTTGTAGCAATCAGTGTAGATTGTTGCATGTTTTTTTTCAGCGTTTTAACTTGATGTTTCTTTGTTTTAGGTATCATGGGAAGACCAAAAAATGAACGTGTTTGGAAACATTATCGCTTTGTTGATTCAAAATCTGTACAATGCAATTATTGCGACAAAAAATATAAAATCGGAAACGTAAACAGGATGTGTACGCATTTAATAAAATGCTTTAAGTGCCCGGAAATTATTCGAGCAGAAATGAAGAAAAATAACTTGAGTTCAAAACAAATGCCGTTGCAAACAAGATCAGAAAATTCGCCACCAGTGGACAATTCGTCTTGTGATCTTACTAACGAAGCACCAAGTAAAAATAGTAATAACTCAAATATGAGCATCGAGAGCCAGAATATGCCTTCCACAAGTTTTTCTTCAGGTGTTGATCAATCTACCCTCGCTGAAAAGCTTGCCATAGCTATAATTGTATCAGGAGCCCCACTGTCACTGATGGAACATCCTCTTTGGATAGAATTATTTGGTTATCTTCAGCCATCGTTTAAGTTGCCTTCCAGAAAAGCCCTATCAACCAAATATTTGAATAAAATCTACAACGAAATAAAGAAAGAAGTGAAGGAAGAACTTGCTACCGTTAACTATATGCATCTCCAGTTGGACGGATGGAGTAATATAAACAACGAAGGTGTTATTAATTTTATTATTTCAAAACCAGAACCATTCTTTGTTGAGAGTTTAAACACTGAACAGAATCGCCACACAAGTGAGTATCTCCGGGACGAAATTTTAAAAGTCATGAGAACATACGGCGAAGAAAAGTTTGTTGTTGTTATTGGTGACAACGCGAGAAATATTCAAAAGGCTTTTCAATTAGTCAAAGAAGTACAACCACATGTTGTGCCTCTTAACTGCGCAGCACACACTATTAATTTGCTAGCACATGACGCACTGAAATGTGAAGGTTTCAACAATTTCATTAAACTCTGCATAGATGTAATAAAATCTATAAAAAAATCGCAAGTACTGGGATCAAAGCTACAGCAAATCGTGAAACTAAAGAAATCAGGAGAAAAATTAAAGCTGCCTTGCTGCACAAGATGGGGCAGTTACCTTAAGTCGCTAAGGAGTTTGAAAAATACAAAAGCCGCTCTCTTAGCGTTAGCTATAGAAGAAAATACCGTCATGTCAAATGACACAAAAGCAGCTTTGCTTGATGATAATTTTTGGAATTACGTAGATCAATGCATATCTGTACTTGAACCAATAACAGAACCTATCTTTCAACTAGAGTCCAACAAATGCAATGCCCATAGAGTGTTTATGATCTTCAAGGATATGAAATCTAAAATGAGCTTCATTTTACCTAGTATCACCATTCTTGAAAATGAAGCCAAGAATCAAATTCTCTCAGCGGTGGCAAAAAGGATGAAAGACTGCGTAAAGCCTTTACATTTATCCGCTTATCTGCTTGACCCAAAGACTCAAGGTATCGAGTTAAATCAAGACGAAGAACTGGAAGCAATGGATTTTATTTACGAAATGGCAGGTTTGTTGAATGTGGAAATAATGCCAGAATTAGCAGCATATAAGGCCAAGGAAGGTTTTTGGCGAAAACCTTTTATATGGCAGAACATTAACGAAACAAGCCCCTTAACCTGGTGGAAAGGTATATGTTCTTCGACAAAGTTAAATAAAATCGCAGTGCGTATTCTTTCAGCACCGTGTACTTCTGCCGCAACAGAACGGTCTTTTAGTACACATGCAAACATTCACAATAAAAAAAGAAATCGCCTGACCACAGAAAATGCGGCAAAAATTACATTCGTCAAATATAATTGGAGTATTTATAACAAAATCCAAGAGAGTGCAGACAGCGACGGTGACGACGAAGACTTTCCATCACCATGTCCAGTACAGACAGATACTGATGAAGAATCAGTGGATTTGAGAGAATCAGGAAGTGAGTTCCAGTTTGTAAATTGCTTTTCTGTTAATGATGAACAAGCGTCTAATAGTGATAGTAGTTAATTTAAGAAAATATCAGTAATTGGCAAAATATTCATAAGTGTAGTGAAACCATTGTTATTATAATATTGTCTTATTGTTAAAGTAATTAAAGTAACGTACTAATCTATATTTTCATATTATATTGACATCGTTTGACGAAAAAGATTATGATTGTATGGGTCTATTGTTATTTTAGTATTTTTCTTTACTTATTATGTCATTTTCTTAATATTACAATGATTTAAGTAACTAATTTTGCGATTAATAACTTTATCACAAATTAATAATTTTATTTATCTTTTGATTGAGTATTACAGGCTTTTTGTTATTATTAAAGTGATTAATAAAGCACAGTACAAATCGATATTTTCCGATTTTCATTTATTTCAATCCTTTTTCTTGTAAAATAACAACATTTACGTTAGATAACGTAACTAGAACTGTAAGTAGTATTTATCAGCTTTTTGGATAAATACTCGAGTAAAAACGGACATTTATTGAGTATTTATCCATTTTGAGTATTTATCCGGATAAAATCCCAACACTATTTCCAACACATCTCACCTCCTCTCCTCTCCTCTCGTCTCAGCTTTGATTTGATGGAAGTCGGGCCTTAGGGTCTATCCACCGTCAGGGTCAGGGCGTAGACAAAGATATAGCAATACCTTCAGAATAGTTGGTAAGTACAGTAAAAATTTACATAATACAAAATCAAAACCATATTAGATGAAATAGTAAAACTTCACAGATCAACCCCACCACTTTTTTAAATTATTATTGATAGGCTTGCGTTTCATCAATATTTCACCTAATGGTAAGCGATAATGTGGTCAACATTAGTGCACTCTTGTCTAGTAGTAACCTATTCACGTTCAGCTTGAAGAGATATAATCCAAGTATTGTCTTACCAATCTAATCCTCCACAATAATATCTCAAAACTTATGCTAGAATATTCTAGTTCTTATTATAATTATCCTAAGGCTGTATTTCCAATTCAGGCGGTAAAGGAATGTTTTTCATGATGGCAAATCGTTTCAAAGCGTCGTATTTTCCTTTTAGAGCTTCTACTTCATCCCGAATTCTGTTGTTTTCGTCCTGCATTAGCTCCATGTCGTTCCATTCCTGAAAGTTTAGGAGGAATGATAAGAGATGGCGCTAGTTGTTGTTGAATAGTGATGATAGATGGCGTTAGGGGTGTGGTTTTTAGGAAGTAAAGGTAGATGGCGTTGGTATATTAAGTCCCAAAGGAGGTTTTCAATTCGACACTTTTTGAGCTGAATCTACAGGACCTACAATAGGCTGAGCTTCAGAATACAGGAGTATTTGATATGATAGGCATCTGGTCCAAATCTACATAGAACATTAAGCTATTGCGTGATAAAGAATAAAGTATAAAACTTTGATGTAATATAATTTTTACCCGACTACTTCGGATGGTTATGATTTTGACCGGTATGTATGCATGTATCCGGAGTCACACGTAATCTGTTCACTTTACGCCACAAGATGTGTGACTTCGAATTTTTCATGTGTCTGTCTATGATGTCTTGTATCATGTTTCTGTTTTTTTTTTTTGTCGTAGTGTGTGTGATTAGTTTTTTAATTACATTTTTGGAAGTCGGCTGAACATCAAGAATGTTTAAGAAACCTTGATGTTACACAATGATGACAACGATATGGACGAATGTTTGAATGTGTGTTTTGTTCATACCTGACTCTTCTCAGTTTCCAGCTCATCTTTCTGCTCTATGCGTTTGATGCGGCACGAGGCAGCATATCCGCGGTTTTTTAGAGTTCTCCGACGCTGTTTCATCCTGGAATAATAACCGGTAAAAACAAATATATTTTTTTTCTAAGATCAAAATGACTGTATTTATTACATACATACATAACATCACGATTGTATTCCCCGAAGGGTCAGGGAGAGGTGTACCTATACAGGGTAAAAAAAATTAGCCAGCGAAACTCCGCAGACATGACGATCGACATCTAAACGTGTTATGTTATGCAATATGGAAAAAAACCTGTCCGAAAGAGACACAAAGGTAGTGCAATGACATTACCTAAAAGTAATAAAAAATCTTATTTTATTATTATTATTGAAATTTAAAGTTATTGCGATTTAAAATTCACATTTTTAGTACCACAATTACCCCAATTCCATTTAAAATAAGAAAATTTTCAACAGGGGTCATTAGTTATGACTTGTAGACACCCGCTAAACGACTGCCGCCCGCGCCCCATGTAATCCGGTAAAAATCCCCATTGAAAAAAAATGTGACGATTTTTTTTTCCCTGTAATTTTACCACATAAATAGACTCTCAGTACGATAACTAAAATAACACCCCCACGGATCGGACTCGGTTTTTTTACGTTATTTTTTTGTATTTATATATTTTTTTGTATTTTTGTTTTTTACATTTTTTTTTTAATTCTCTTTTGTCTCCTCTTTATTTATTTTTTTCTTTGTGTTGTCATAAAACAACAAAAAATGTGTGTCTTTTTTTTTACGGGAGGACGCCCCTGCTCCTGCAACACAGTTATAACTACTAGCGCAGCACGCGTAGCATGAGCAACTTTTTGTCGACGGAAGAGTAGACAAAAATGACCTTCCGTGTAAACAGTACGACGGCAGCAAAGTAGAAAGAGTCAACTGCACTTTTTACGAAATTCACTCTGCCATAATTCGACTCGGAATTCTTTGTTTTGTCATAGGACTTTTTTTCTGTTTGAACACACACACAACATTTATTCTTAAAATGACGAAGTACTGTGTTTTGGAACAAAAAAAATTACAGTAATATTGGCCTTAACCATTTCCTTGGTAATGCCCTATTAACTAAATGATGTAAAATAGAATATAGCTTTGTTATTCTATTAATTATCACAATTTTGCATTCAAAACGTTCTTCTGTAAAATCATAATTTTGTAGATAACCGTATATACTTTATGGCCGTCGAGTAGAAAGTTTTCTACTGTCTTTAGCATGGCGATTACAAAATCAAATTGTCTTTACTACCTTAGACAACAGCCAGTTGTCAGTGTGATTTTGACAGTTTGGCATAGAAAACTTTCTTCGGAAATAGTCTACATGTAGAAGGACCTAGACAAAGATTGTTAGAAACGTAAGACAAAATGACAGATTGTGGAAAGATTTCTACGGTGCGATGTCAAAAATGGAGAAACGAAATGTCAGTTTGTATAGAAAGAGCTGTGTCTATTCTTCGTAGAAATCGAAAGCATCATGCTACGCGTCAAAGAATTCTTATCTTTGGCTGTAAAAGTTGTTTCATGTCAATATTTTTTTTTCTTTTGAAAGATAGAAAATACATTTATTTAACACAGACTAAAAAGGCACACAACACAACATATTGTACTACAAATAATAACCAAATTAAAAAAGAAAGAAAACAAATAAAAAGCGGCCAAGTGCGAGTCAGACTCGTCCATGAAGGGTTCCGTAGCAACAAGTAACACAATATAAAAGTTCTTGTGTTGATTTAATGAAAGGTAAATTGCGGTTTACGATTTATCTCGTGTTAAAAAAAAGCACTTATTAGATCTCGTTCAAACCAATTTTCGGTCGCAGTTTACATGGTAATGTACATCATATATTTTTTTTAGTTTTATCTTTCTCTTATTTTAGAAGTAAAAAATTATATTAGAAACCACAATATCATTTTTGAAGACCTATCCATAGATACCCCACACGTATGGGTGTGACGATTTTTTTTTAGTTTCAGTTCTAAGTATGGGGAACCGCCAAAATTTATTGTTTTTTTTTCTATTGCTGTGTGAAGAATACATCTACATACCAAGTTTCAACAATATAGTTCTTATAGTTTCGGAAAAAAGTGACTGTGACATACGAACGGACAGACCGACAGACATGACGAATCCATAAGGGTTCCCTTTTTTGCCATTTGGCGACGGAACCCTAAAAAGTGTAAAGTGCGTTCTAAGATATTAGCAGGAAAGTGTGCCTTGCGGCTGCGCCAAATAGGTCCAGTTCAGCAAAAATGCCAGATAACTAGTGCCTGACGCTGGTTTTCAACTAGACCTAACATCACGACAAATAAAAATGAAAAAGGCTTGATGATTTTTTTACATCCCCTGAATGGATTGCCGACATTTAACCAATAACCCTGTATATTGTTATATTAAGTATAGTTTTTTTTTTAAGTGTGGTACAGTCTACAATGAAGTGAGTAGTACGATAAAAGGCGAAGTAAACTTACCTAACAATCTGATCCCTAGTCAAACCCCTCATCTTCAGCTGCCTGTTGAGGTCCCTGACAGAGATGGACACCAGCTCGTCATCACTGATCTCTGCGCAAGGCGTTGGCGACAAGGGAGCCTGGAACAAACATGTGGAAGTATAGCATTTGAAGTGTGCACACGGGCGTTATTTTATCGCGGTGATTTCTTTTTTTGCACTGGATTTTCAACGCTCTGCCTAGCACCGTGAATTGAAAATCCAACAGTGTGTTTTCTTGACGCTCTGCGATGCGCTCTGTTGAATTCTCAATGCTCGGCTCAATACTGAGAGATGAAGATCGAGTGCGCGAAAAAAAATCGCCGCGATAAAATAACGCCCGTGCTACCTGGGCTAACAGAGTTATGTTGTGTAATTAACAAAGATCGCAGTTTTGCCCCTCTAATGAGGAACACAGGACCTACACTCCAGCCTATGAGAGAATGCGTGCCTGACACAAAAGAACACGTGTTTGACGCATTTAAACTTTATTCGTTCCTAATCTTATCCAACTGACAGGTGTCAGGAATTGTGTTGCGACGCACAAATTATTTTTGTTTAAGTAAGCGTTTCTCTTGGTATATTTCATTGAAAAAAATAAAGAACGCAAAAGTAACATTTATTTGGTTTATATTTTAGAACATTCTGAGCATCCTACCAAAAAATATACACGTGGCCGGGCTGCAGCGTATACGCCCCGGCCACAAACAAGTGCTTTTTTAACAAGATATATTTGTGGCACATTTAATCTATTCATTGGTATTACAAGAACAATATAAGAACATTTAATTGATACGCCTATAAATTACGAAACCGATTGTGGCCGGACTGCGTCGCAACACATGTCAGGAACGCAATCTCTCGGTGGCCAGACTATACTTCTGACTACAATTTCGTAGACTTATGAGAGTTACATCGTTACTTTAAAAGAGACCGACCCAATAAAATCTAATGAACACTATCCTATATCGAATTATTATAGACCAACTTTAAATGTAGGACAGTGTGATCACAATTCAGATTAAGAAAAAGCCATAGCTAAGCCGTAGCTAAAGTGCTCTCGTAGTCGTAAAGGATAAATAAATACTGTTCCAAGGAATTGTTCAGATAGGTAGGTCCAATTTCGAGAAAGAGGTCAATCGTCGAATACGACTCCGGTGGGCGGCGTTCGGGAATCTGCGTAGGTACTATTTTCTCGTCTCATATACCACACTGTCTCAAGACGAAAGTTTTTGATTAGTGCGTGTTGCCAGTGATGATTCATGCCACTGAAACGCGGTCGCTCACAATGGACCTCATTAGTCACTCAAAGGGCAATGGAGGGCTATGCTTGGAGTTTCCCTACGTGATCCAATCCGAAATGAAGAGATTCGTAGGAGAACCAAGGTAACAGACATAGCCCGAAGAGTTGCCAAACTTAAGTGGCAATGGTTAGGGCACACAGAACAGTTTTCCGATGGGGCCGAAAGGTTCTGGAGTGGCGACCGCGTGCCGGCAGACGTAGCGTTGGCAGGCCCCCCACAAGGTTGACCGATGACCTGGTGAAGGCCGCAGGGATGTGCTGGATGCGGGAAGCACAGAACCGGTCGAAGGGGCGGTGCTTGGGGGAGGCCTATGTTCAGTAGTGGAGTTATTTCGGCTAAAATGATGATAATGATGAAGGAATCTTTATGAAAATAGTCTTGAAGACGACGCACCTAAATAACCATTACAGGATGCAACATTTTTAAAAGTTAAATTAAAACGCTCACCTCGTCATCCCAATTTATATCCATGGCTCTTCCCTGTTTATCAACCAAAAAATTTAATATTACAATTAAATTAAGAGTAAAATTTCCATTAAAATCACACTGTCTGACTCAAATAACAACTAAGATATGAGCCAAAAAATAATTTGCAAGCATCACGGAGGGAATTTTGCAAGTCATCATGATGGGATAAATTCTATATGTATGCTAGAAAATTATCATGTTTTCGTGTCCAAGTGTATTCGGAAAGTCAACGATTGAATGAAATTATAATTGATTTGTCAACAGAAGATAAATAGGGAAAGGTGGTATTTTTAGCTTTAAGAGCGAACTAGAATATTGATCATGACATGTTCGCTAGTTAGCCACATTTCTTATTTTCATACAGTAATATTGCCAAATTAAGCAGCATACCCTAAGGTAGCCCGCGAAATTCAAATTTTCTTTAGTTTTTGCAGGTCAGTGGGAGGTTTTATATTGATTAAAATATGATTTGCGACAAATATGGCTTTACATGATTATAATTATTTCAATCAGCATTACAACTCCATTAGTAAGCAGAATCGTCAAATGTCATGATTTCATGAAATAGTCATTCAATGCGATTATAGGAACTTGGAGAGTTGTATTGATAATTTTTATGATTATAATTCTATAAATAAACATTTTATACGGCCGCAAATCATAATATTTAGATCAACATACAACATGATACTGACCTGCAAATTGCAAAAAACGTAAGAAAATTTGAATTTCGCGGACTACCTTGACGATTTCGCCTTAAGGGGCATGCGCTAAGGTAGCCCGCGAAATTCAAATGTTCTTTAGTTTTTTACATTTTGGAGGTCAGAGTGAGGTTTTATGTTGATTAAAATATGATTCGCGATAAAAACATGTGTAGTGTCCTGCCTGACTTTCTGGCGAATGCGGTTGCCAGACAGTCAGGCAGGACACCACACAACTTTTTATGCAACCCTCGGTCGGTCGCCTATGCAACAAAATATCAAGTTTGGTTTAGTTGTTCATCATAAAGCACTAAAGAATCAAATTGCGACGAACGAGTTGATCATTGCAACTATATTTTAGCTACATCGCAACCGTTCCACTGACAAGTTCGAGATTCAATCGCAATATTGAAACTATATTGTGTTTATGCACCATATCTTTGGGAAATCAACACTTATTGGCCTGGACTAGTGGTCACGATTGATAGCTTGAAACGCAGCGGACGGCGACTACAGACAACCACAAACCTACTGTCTTAGCTTGGATGTGGCAACTGGAGTACCAAGAAGATGAATTGTGTCATACAGAATTACTCGCAGAAGAGATGGCCGATGGGGCCGAAAGGTTCTGGAGTGGCGACCGCGTACCGGAAGACGTATCGTTGGAAGGCCTCCCACAAGGTAGACCGATGACCTTGTGAAGACCGCAGGAATCCGCTGGATGCGGGAAGCACAGAACCGCTCGAAGTGGTGGTGTTTGAGGAGGCCTATGTCCAGCAGTGGACGTCTTTCCGCTGCAATGATGATACAGAATATGTTGACTAGTCGCCTATATCGTATGCAGCAGGACGTAGAAGAGGAAAGTTCGCTTGCTATGAGTGACTGCGATAGAAGCAAGTCAAGAGAAGTTTCATTAGTGTTTATCCCTCAAGATCTAAAAGTTTCATTAGAGTGTTTATCCCCCAAGATCTAAAAGTTTAATTTGAGTGTTTATCCCCCAAGATCTAAAAGGCTTCTAACTGACTGACATGACACTGAATGTTTCCTATGTCCTAATCCAGGTCATGGTCTACCCATGTGCCGAATTTCATCCAAATCCGTTGAGCCGTTTTAGCATGAAAGCGTAACAAATAAACATACATACACAAAAAATCAAGTCCTTTCTCTTTATTACAATTTAGTGTTTATCCCCCAAGATCTAAAAGTTTCATTAGAGTGTTTATCCCCCAAGATCTAATAGTTTCACTATAGTGTTTATCTTCATGGATCTAAAAGGCTTGTAACCCAGGTCATGGTCTACCCATGTGCCAAATTTCATCCCAATGCATTGAGCCGTTTTAGCATGAAAGCGTAACAAATGAACATACAAATAAGAAAAATCTAATATTTTCTCTCTCTAATATTATAATATTAGTTCAGAAGTTTAGATTATGAGAGTGATTTCTGAGGTACATTACAGGTTTATCCTAGTTCGGATAACATTACATATAAAACCTCTAGTAGGCCGTCATATGATAAAAAATCCATTACTTTTTTTAGTTTAAAAAAATATCCAAAGCGCAGTAAACCTACTATGCTGTGTACTTGTGTGACCTGAATTGCATTATATTGTGTACCAAGAGTCGCTTTTTATTTAAATTATTTTGTGGAGTTACCCATCTGTATTTGTTTGTGGAATGGGTAGCTAGAGAAAAATAGGCACTAAAACTCTTTGAAAATCTTTCCTTAATCGTGTTTTGTTGCAATAGAGTGGCAACTGGATAGTGACGTAAGCATGTGTTAGTCCCGGAATGCCAGACCTTGTTTTATTAGACCATGGACTAATTAAAATCATATATTTTTTGAATAGATACTAACTATGACTTTGTTTAATCACAGATGTGACAATGATTTGATTTGACTTTTTCAGATAAGATTAATTTCTAGCTAAAATAATAAATATTATGTGGCATGATACATGCATAGGTATATTTTTATTAGATAAGTTGCTATTCGTCTATGACAAGAAAATAAATTCTTAATAGCATGAATGGTGCAGTGATTTAGCAATGAACTCTTATGTCCTGAATTGAGTTAGTTAGATATTATCCAAACAATATTTTTTTTAATGACCTACACATCATAGCTGCTACCTAGCCCATTTACAAATCCAGACTTAGTTGTTACTGAGAATTTTCATCCAATCTGATATCACTCATTTTATAACATGGATAGGTGATTGCATTTTTCATGATTAATTAGCCAAAAATGGATGATGCTTACTATCCTTCTGGTTTTACTAGGAATTCTTGATTTTAAAGATAAAATGTAGATACATAACAAAATTTTGTAATATTTAAACTGTGTTAAACTTTACACAGGCTACAAGAGATGAATCTTACAGGATAATAAGATTCCGGGGTGCCTTGTTTCAAATGATAATTTTGAGTCTCATTTATTGATGCTGTATTTTAAGTAAAATCATAATATGGTATAAAACATAAAAGCAAGATCACTCTATCTGGAGCATCGCACAGTATGTTCTTTTGTACGTAGGAAGGTTACTTGCTAAATTTACCACCAAGTTCTAAACTTCTCTAGACCTATTGCGGAAATGGCGCTATATAAACAGAAATGTAATTTCAGGGTTAATCTTGAAATTCGAATGACAGGCAGGATACAATGAACCTCTTCTACGACTTGTGAAATACGAAGGCCAAGGACAAATCTGATTCAACATCAAGATAACGACGTAATGCCAAAACATAGGTTATTTACACTAATAACACAACTGCTCATATAATATTAATAGGACTTCGACTTACCATGACTACTGGTTTCCTTCCACCCAACTCCTTTAGATCATGAGGCATAGTAAGTTTTTGATGAAATTGTTAGAATAACGGGAGACCCCGTTACAGCCTAGTTTCTACAATGATTTGCACTTTCACCCTCCGAATTGCAGCAGCAACTGACGTAATATTGATAATATTACACAAATAATAACAGGAAACAGGTATTTTCTGGAATATTTACGATAAAAAATAAACAATGGCACAATCCTTGTTTCGCAGAAAATAATTTAATAGTGATGTTCCTGCGATAGTTTGTTTATTTTAGAACTCACTATTTCCTACTATTAGAACTTACTTTTCACTATAAAATTATAAAATCAAATCCAACTTATGTATTGAAGTGTTTTACAAGATAAATTTAGTCGTGTGATGTTTTAAGTGAAAGAATTTATATATTCTAGAACAGTCATAATTTTATCTTTTACTTTTTGTTACGTGTAATCCTGTCGTCAAAAGTAAGAAGGAAAAATTAGTTTTTTTCTTTTTAGTCTGTGGTTGATTGACGACTTCGAGAAGAAGGAAAAAGCAAGCAGACGCATTTAATTATCGTTTTCCAGTTTTATATTAGTGCAAAATGGCAAAAAGGAAGAATAAACCGTTGATAGACTCGGACTCCAGCAGCGAGTGCTCAGATTTGGACTCAGTGAGTTAATTTTCTTTAAAAACCTTAGGTTATAAGTTCACGTCCGTACGTAACGATTTTGACGGCATTCTTCATTAATTTGACTGCGTAAATAGGCCAAGATCAATGTTCCTTCGTTCTAAATTGATCTTTTGCGCATTACATGCAAAACAAGTGTATGTAACATGTTTCAGTATCCAAAATATCTCCACAAAATTGTCCCTTATCTTTTTCTTAGAAAACGTCGTTGTTTACGTTACAGCTTTATTAAATGGCTTCTGTTGCGTGAGTCATGTAAAAATGAATGAAAGTCAACATTCCCGCCTTTATTTTTGCGATAATTCAGTAGTAAATTCAAATGAAATTGAAATAGATCCAAAACAGATGTGTTAGAACTTATTTCAAAGTTATGGCTAATAAAAAAAAATTGTTCTTGTCATGGCACTGTTGCTAAGTTATTCAGCCAAGAAATGTCCAATGCTTATATAATTTTGGGTCTAGACTTTCTCTTTTGATCATTCAACTGATGTATTATTCAATTTTATAGCTTATTCTTCCATTAGATTATGTCTTATTTGTATGCATATTCATAGTGTTTCAAAGATAAATAATGACAAATCATTTTATTTATTATTCATTCAAAACATTATCAATAAAATATTTGCGATTAGAGAATTTATCTCTAATATTTTTTTTATGATTAGGTACCTATGACCCAAATAACCAACCACACCTCTCCATTCTGTAAATCCATTGACAAATAGAGCTGTTTAAAATTAATTGTGAAATAAAAATAATTAGACTATCATGAGATGAGTCATGAAAATAAAAGAGGTTAATGTTTTAACAAGGATGTGAAAAATGAATATTCACACTAATTAGTTTCATACACAATAATTTTTTTTAATTGTTTAAATCAGATGTCTGACTTGTCTGTCTTTAAAAGATAGCATTTAACTGTAATACTGCCTATTGTAACACCCTTTGTGGCTTTCTAATACAACAAAGAGTAATAGTTCTCGTTGAATACATCTGTAAGCTGGAATGGTCAGTTTCATGTATCTATATGACCTGATATGGTCACGACACTCATGACTTTGTTAATAGAAAAATTAGAAAATAAATCATTTATTTCAATAATTGAATAGTAAGTAAAATTGTGGAGTTCTTTCTTTCTAAGTTACACTCTGCTTGGTGCTCATATTCTTATAATCTAACCATGATAATGTCTGGACTTTACAAGACACTATGACCTCTGGGTTCTATGTAAATGGGTTTGGTTTCCGCACTCAGTCCGTCAGGTGGACCATTGTGGGTGGGCTATAGTGGCCATTTAGTGGTTATTCCAACCAGCCCACCTTCCTCCAGAAGATGATTAAATCTCCTGGTCTGTTCAGAACATTTGTGTAGGATCTGGGTCACCCAAGGGTTTCTGTTCTAATCCTCCTCTGAGTTTGTTTTGGTGATTCTACTCAGAATAGTTGGTGGGAACACCAACCTCATCTCGTTAATTTAAAGAAATAATTATAATTTATCATTTACACTACATTTTTTTATTTTTATAGAAAAGCTAATTTGTTTTATACATTCTTCCTGTTGCCATGGTTTAAAATATTTGCCGGACAGCGACAGCAAGCTTGTAGTGTGACTGACTGATTAACAGTTAGTACGACATAGTCATCACTTCACAAGGATATTGTAAAAGACCTCAAAATAACTAATTTAATTCTTTTATGCCCATTTTGACCTATAAATAAGTGACACTTAAATGAATTCCTTAATAAAATTGCACTGTTGGATTTCAACTCACAGTGCTGAGCTTAGTGTTGAAAATCCAATAGTGCACTTTTATTTAGGAATTAATTTCAGTGTCACTTAGTGAAGGTGAAAACGGGCATTATTCATTTATTTTATGTGTAACACTACAGTCCTTTGCTGGTTGAAATAAATGTTTATTATACTTTTTTACAGCAATTCCTAAACTTAGCCAAGAAAAAGAAGAAAACTGGAGACTCTCCACCTCCATCTAAATCTAAGAGATCTGGATCAGGATCTGACAGTGAATCAGACTGGGACGATGATGATAATAAGAAGAATAACTGTAAGTTTCTTGTTACAAAAAAAAAATCCCAGTAAAGACCATTTTGTTCCCTCTGCAGGTGTATGAAATACTGGCTTATATCGACTTTCGTCTGCATGAAATTTCTTGTTTTAACATAAAATATTTCCTATGACACTCGGCAATACTATAGCTTCCCATTACTGAAAGAATTCTCGAAATTGGATCAGTAGTTCCTAAGATTACCCTCTAGCTCTCTACAAACTAAATCACTTATCTCTTTATAATAAATATAACTGGGGGTTAACCGGGTATAGGTCATTCTATTTTATATTATCTTATTTGTAAATTTATGAAGACATTGTAACATATAACATCGCCTTGGATGAGTCTGTAAAGGTGTTATAATTGTGATTTGAATAAATAAATATATACATTTTTCCATGAGGCTTGTCACATTTCCTGCCAACCATGTCATTCCATTCCCACCAATTTTTGGAATTGGAATCTATTTAAAATTTAAAAATATATACAGTACACGCAGCATGAACAACTCTACGCTATGTGGCCATGCTATGCGTACTGTAGATGTTTGTGGGATATAAATGATGATCATGATTGACATGATGATTTGTTCTTGTTAGTTTTAGTTTGAAAATGAATAACTCATCCATGACAATAGAATGACAACCTGCTATCTAATTACGCAACACATTTTTGATTTACAATTGAGTCAACTTGGTTTCGTTTGACTAGAATTGCTTTCAATTTACAACTTTTGAAAGCAATTCTAGTCAAAACGAAACCAATTTGACTCAATTGTTTTCGTTTCTTTCTGGGGTTGAGTTAGTAAAAGCAAAAATATCCATTTAGGTTTTATAAAGTATATGAGTACTAATAAAACCTTACTGTTACCATGAGAAGATTAATACAGATGGGATACTCCGCAATATCATTGAAATAAAAAGTGACTCTTGCTACGACACAATAAAGTGCAATTAAGGTTGCACAGCACTAATCACCTACAGTTATTTTCACCCAGAAGGTGCCTCTCCTATCGCGTGACTCTTAGATCTTCTGACTACGTTACACTCACTGAATTGACCCAGCAAGACGGGCCCGCCGCGTACTTGTAGGTTCATACTTGAACTGCGGAGTGTCCCTGTATTAATCTGAACCGTAACTCTGCATTCTAGACTGGAAAAAAATCTACAACATTGTTGCTAAAAGGCTAGTTAGATGATTATTACAAATTAATCCCTTCTTCTTCCAGCAAAATCCTCATCATCATCAGGCTCAGATTCTGAAAGTGATGCCAGAAGTGATACTTCAAAAAAGAAAGAGCCAGCTCGGACTAGCAGAAAGACTTCCTCGGACCATTCAGACGACAACAGGAAAAGACCGGAGCCCAAAAAGACAGAAACAAGACAAAGTACTGACAGTGCGGGGTCTGGGAAGAAGAAGGAGACGTATAGTGAACCAGAAGAAGGTATGTTGAATTGAAGTTACAGTATTTTTATTAATGGCATCTCGCTGGTCAACCTAGAATATTGTTGGCTGCTTAACCGGACTTTCGTGTGGGGGGTGCCTCAATAAACTAATTTCCTCCTGCCAGGTCATAAAACTTAAAAACAGCAACTACACGCTAAGGGCACTCCCTGTGGGGTACAGAGCTGAGTTTAAAGCGTTGCTGGGGGAGGGCAGTAAGTTACAGTAATGGATACTGTTTTAGATGTCTCCTTTCTACAGGCTGTAATTGAAATAACTACAAATCCGAAAAGGAAACATTTAACTTATCATTATCAACCACTTTTACAATGGGGTCAAACTTGAAATCGCGAAAGAAAATCAGCTGCTTCATAAATTTTGTTGAGGTCTGTAATTATAAATGAATAGAGTAGCAGATATTTTTTTGCTTCCAATTTTTTGTATTGATATAGTACTTTTATCTCGCGAAGCGACGCGCGTTTTACTTATGGTTACCAAGTATACAAACACGCTGTGAATGTATGCGTGAAGATGAGTAGCATCAGCCCATAAAACACACACGACACTTCCGACTTCGCCATTGTCTCGGACGGACGGTAGCGAGAGCTCCAGCGCTTACACACACATTCACAGCGCGTTTGTTCATGGTAACCACAAGTAAAGCGCGCGTCGCTTCGTGAGATAAAAATACTGTACCTGAGTATGAGTACCAGGCACCATAATATAACTAGTTTCATGGTGTGACTTGCAGCACCATGTCTATGTTGTTTGGATGCTGTGCCTTGCTCTCAACAGCCTTGGGAATTGCCCAAGTAGTCCTACTGTACTTTAGACTAAATATACTATTATTTTTCTTTTTTTTTAGGCGAAGTATCATCACATTCATCAGACAATGATTCCATTGATTCTGAAGAGGAATTTGATGATGGGTGAGTACGTTATCACCAATATAGTCCTATATCTACACACAATAAGGTTGATTTTACAGTGACACCGCTTCTCCAAAGCGCTCTAACGAATTGAACATTTTTAAAAAAACTTCTGAAGGCAATTTTTTTTATGGCTTCTGATGGAAAAAAAAATGTTATAACTATAAAGCCCACAAGGACAATTTAACAGACAACTGAATGGTGGAATGCAGCTTCTTCTAATTTAGCATTTCAAACGAATATGAACCTTATTGAACCGTTAGAGAAGTGCTAGCGTTATGAACTGAGTCGTCTGGCCATAAATGTCAGTAGAAATTAGCCTACGCCTGACGTCTTATCGATAGTTTGCTACCTGCTACATAAGTGCAAGCGAGACAGACTAATAACAATTAATTATGGCCTGACGACTCAGTTCTTTATGCGGCGACTGTATTATGAAACGTCTGCTCACATTCGCTTCAACGAATATGAGCTTTATTTGCTTAATATAAGGTTCATATTCGTAACTTAGCAAAGTAAAGTCAAAGAAATCTGTGAATCTTGCCCTTAGTAACGAAATATTTGCGGATGACGACAAGAGGGTCTTCAAGTGTTTTTTCAAGAAAATTAGACGACGACTTAACTACCAGTCCATCTAATTTATTTGCACAGGGTCAAAATAAATTATCTAGCAAAACTGCTAACATCGGGACTGTCGATATGTAAACATGATAAAACAAAAAAAAAACTTTTTTGTTTTATTATGTTTAGATAATTATCGAAACCCAACACATCTGCCGAGTTTCGCTAGATAATTTCATTTCACCCTGTATTAGCAAATAATGGTCGGAAAAAATAGAGAAATACGAAAAATATTACTACTTTTTATCACTGATAGCATGCTTACCCTTTATCACTCAGCTACGACGAAAACCTCATGGGAGATGAAGAGGACAGAGCTCGTCTGGCCGCCATGTCCGAGAAAGAGAGGGAACAAGAGATCTTCAAACGTATTGAGAGGAGGGATCTTATGAAGACCAGGTTTGTAGACAAATAATCTTTATAAAGCTAAAGAGTTTGTTTGTTTGAACGCGCAAATCTCTGGAACTACCCAGTCGGATTTAAAAAGATTTTTTTTTGCATTTGATAGTCCAATCCTTGAGGAAGGTCATAGGCTTTGTAATATCACGCTACGACCCTTATTACATGCTTGGCAAACGTCTTCAAGCCCCAAGCGTGCACAAATCTCGCTTGGCATTTGGAAGTCGTTTTCATGCTTGAGAACGCGTCAGTGTGCTACATACACCCAAGCATGGCGGACACCGAACTTGTGTCAGCTATTGCGTTTGGTTTAACATACTTTTATTTGAAATGCAAGCAAACTAAAACAAAAATCTTTATGGTTAACGTCTTTGGGGTTCCAGATAGACGATTCGCCCTGGTAATATTCCAGAAACGATAAACTCTCTTCGTTCGACCAGCCACTCATTTTAAACAAAGAACTAAACATGCGCTCGTCGCGAGATCACAATGGCTACTAAACGCGCACCAACGTGTGAAACGTGGCAAGCGCTTGCCGCAAGCGCCCTTTGATCTGAGTCCAAAAACCGACACTGGACCGGATCGGAGACAAGCGTCCACAAGCTCACGCAAGCCAAGCCAAACGCCCTTTACACGCTTGTACTTGTGGACGCTTGCCGAGCCTTGGCAACCATGGAAAGGCACCTTTAGGGATCGAGCAAAAAGAAAAGACAGTCAGAAATAACGCAACGAGAAAACAAGCACGGGCGGGTGATGCGAAGCGACGTGGTGGGTACATGCTTGAAGGCATCTGGCGTTGGTAAATGCCATTATGTAGGGCGTTGTGCATATGTCAACCAAGCTACCATAGTCTAAAACGCTGTCATGTCTTGAACTACGGTTTTTCAAAGTATGAAAAATGTTCTCTAAGCTATCATTTGCAGATCGAGATGTATGTTCTCGCTGTCACAAAGCAGTATAACGTATGTTACTATATTAAAATTCGGGGTTTTTGTGCCTTCAAACTAAGCAAGATGTATTTCCCGAGCTGTCATAGTCCTAATCGGGACCTATGTCTCTGATACCAAAGTTTAATCCCAAACTAGAAGAAAGAAAGAAAAACTGTTCATTCTACAAATAATAACGTATATATTTCAATGCTCGGTGATTGAGCTTGGAGCATCGCAGCGCAGTTTTCCGTCGATCACCGAGCATTGAAATATATACCATATTTCGATTGTATAAGTATTAAATTCAATTGATAAATTTCAAATTCTCTGCCCTCCTGTCCACCAGTCTGCGCAGGCTATAAGACTCACATTAAAATCCAAAGTCTGTCCCTAGCTGCCATAGTGTACATAGAACTCTTTCCCGTAATTACCTTCTCTATGGTAATTAAAACTTTGACATAACACAGATGGGAAATAGAACGCAAATTACGCTTAGCGCGACGCTCAGCGGCCGAACGATCAGCGTCGCCAGGAGAAATACAAAGGAGAAGAGAAGCGAGGCGAAGGAGGCGAGCTTTGAGGGAACAGCGGCAAAGAGAGAGGGAGAGGGAACGACAGGAGAAACGAGGTAAGTGAGAGAGATAGTAGAGACATTTCGTTGCTGGTACTGCCGCTTTGTCATTGTCAACTAAGCGCTAGGAAGCGGTTCACACTGTGGTTGTGTCGCCCGGATGGTTTGGCAGAGGTTAACCTACACCAAGGCGTAAGGCGTAATACAGGCGTGATATATGTGCTTGTATATAACGCCGGATTACGCTCAACTGGCCTCTTCATTTCGAAGCCGACTTGCATTGCGTATTTACAATATGTAACTAATTATATTGTATTTACAATATGTTACTAATTATATTGTATTTACAATATGTTACTAATTATATTGTATTAATTAACAGAAGCGGAAGCAGAGCGACCTGAACCTAAAGAGCCTGAAAAGGAGAAGGAACAGACACCTCCAAGTCCTGGGGAGATACTGGATGACCCTAAGGACGCAGGTGAGAATATAGGTAATAGCATTTTTTTTTATTACTTTGGTTAATATACAATTACACAACTCCCAACACCGCGTGCGCTCATTGGTCAAATCAAATAGCGCTCTCTTCTCCGACTTCCTGTTACACACTTCCGTCCCTTTTCACGAAACCACCCCCACGGGTTGCAGGAAAGCGAGGGGAAAGATGTCGCACATCAAAAAAGATTTCAAATTCACAACTCAAACTCAAAGGATTTAATTAAACCATTTGCAGGTACTTTTGAACTGTCAAAGAGTCAGTCAGTTTGTCAGAAAGTTGAATCTAGATTGATTAAAGATTACAGATTACACTGCAGGTCTGGATCTTAACAAAAATGATCATGTTACGGTAAATATTTACTTCTTACTTCCCTGTGTTATCGTTATGCCGGAGACGTCCACGATAATATCGTCACATTAGACGATTAGATGCTGCATCATTTAATAATGGGCAAAGTAAAGGGGGTATTCAATCCATCTATGTTCTATATAATATGTTATTGGGTTAGGTTTCCGCACTTAGTCCTTCAGGTGGACCATTGTGCGTGGGCCATGGCGGCCGTCGGTGGTTATTCCAACCAGCTCACCTCCTTCCAGAAGTTGATTATATCTCCTGGTCCGTTCAGAACTCTGTGAAAGATCTGTGTGACCCGAGGATTTCTGTCGTAATTTGGGTCACTCCTGAGCAATTAAAAAGCACATGCGCGACGGTTTCCTCAACCGCCATGCACAGAAGACTGTCCGTTATGCCTATTGTGTGGAAGTGTTTGTTTAGCGAGTAGTGTCCCGTGATGTCCTCGTCACCAGGCGCAGGCCGTTCCGTTAGCTTGCTTTCCAAGGATGGCATTGCCTCCCAGGGACTGCCTGCAGCCCGGTGTCCACCAGTTCCCCGCTTGTGTGTAGGTGAACTCCTGTAGCCACCTGCGTAGTTGGTTGAAGGGGCTGGGTACTAATCCATCTATTCACCCATGGTATAATAATATACTTGGCCAGGTATAGCATTCCGAAACACAGTGGTCACGTGGGCAACACAAGTCTACGTCATCACATCTGTGTTACCAGAAGTTTGTAATAATAACTCCCCAGCCACCTTTATTACCTGTGCGAATCCGATAAAACAATGAATAACAATAAGTTACGTTATTTTATGTTTAAATTGAATTGTTTCGTTTGATTAGACAAACGAAACAACAATTTAAATGCTTTGTACATTTTTTTTTACAGAATTGTGACTGAAAATCTTTCCTTAATTCGTGTTTTGTTGCAATAAAGTGGAATGCCAGACCTTGTTTTATTAGACCATGTATTCAACCATGTTTTTTTTTAAATTCCAGACCCGTCGGAACGTTCAGCCTCCCCCCTATTCGGCGCTAAAACGGAGCGCAAACGTAACGTGGATGACAAACGACAAAATGCGATGGCTCTGTTACGAGCACAGAGGGATGCTAAAGCAAGCAGAGTGGAACAACATAAGCAGAAGAGACGGCTTGAGGAGGAAACTAATAAGGATAAAGATGACGATGATGTGAGTAGACGTTTTGTATAAGATTCTCTATGCTGCGAAATACGTTTTGCGCGTAATTTTTATTTTTTTGAGGAAATTTTTGCGATAAAAGATGGAGATCTGAGTAAAGTGTAGAGGCAAGTCAGATTGGCCTTGTAGGTATCAAAATCATAAATAATAAGGATATAAATCAATCACTTTTCAAACATCAAAAGAACCATAGACCGAAAGGCTACATTTTACCACCTCGCGTAACAAACTCACGAACAACACTCCTAGGGGGTCGTCCATGAATCACACAATGTTATTTTGAAACTTTTTAACCCCCCTCTCTCCCCTGGTGATATGTGGTGAGATTTTAGACTTAAAAATCACGTGTATATTTTTGGTCCAAGGTATCTTAAAGAAATCTGAATATTTCATCTTTAAATACAGGTATAATCGTTGCCTGGCACTGCGAGTCAAGGTCACGCGCCGCTTGTCGGTTGAGAAAATGCGCGTTCAACGAAAAATAAATACACGTGATATCTCACTATACCTTTGTGATATTTCGTACTTTTTTAAAACAAAACAAGACGATAGAACAAAGATAAAAATAATAGATTACATGCATTCATACATATAAACACGCCTTTTTCGCATTGGGGTAGGCAGAAACTACAAAACGTCACTTGCTACGATAATTACATACTCCTTTTATATTATTTTAGATTAGGTACTAATATTATTTTCCACAACTTTATTCACGTGTACATTAACGATAGTTTCGCGATGGCCCGACTAATTTCGAACTAAAGCGGAGTCGTCATTCACGAAAACGGCGACAAAAACACACCATACGGATCACTGACACATACCATCTCAAAAATCACCTACAAAAAGCAGTTATTTATTATTTTCTGCCCTTGTTGTAACCTCGAAGGTCAAGGTCAAGGTCACCGCTTGTTCTCAGGACGCTGACGCTGAGATCATCGGCGGCTCTAGCAAACAGAGCGTCAAGTTGAAAGCCTCAGATATCTATTCTGATGATTCCGGCTCTGATTCTGATGATAATAAGTCTCAAGGTAAGTGTTTTATTTTTATTTTCGAAAGGTTTCGGGGAATCCCCCGAAATGTAATATTTGATCAGAAATAATGACATTTCCTATCCTTGGTCCGATTGATGCAGTGGTCTTCAGAATTTGGCTAAGATAAGAAATATTTCTTCAATTAGCCCAACATGATAAATGTTTTCGGAATCCCTTTTTTTTTTCGACTTTAAACTTTAATGCAGATGTTCAAACTGGCGCGATTAGTCGCGTGACTTCTTAGTGCGGATTTCATTAATGAAATTGAACGCGTTCAGCACATTTAAGCGCGTTCAAGAGCTGTCAGTGTAAAATATTCCATAATAATTTTGACACTGACTGCTCTTGAACGCGTTTTAGAAATTCTGATCGCGTTCAGTTTCATTAGTGAAATCAGTCCTTAGTCAAAAACCTATCGACCGCTTGATTTTATATCCATTGCCGTGCCCTCAGCGTCCACCTCGTAAATCGACAAATAAATACCTGAGACATACAGAGTGGTGCAGTGAAATTAAAAACAAAAAATTAACATAAGTTCTCAGTGATCTATGAAACCTACTGGGGCGGCTGAATAGGTTAAAATATACGACCCGCGCGAGATTCGCCTCAGTGTGGCCATAGCTTTATAGCCGTTCGTTTGGAAACCGGAATACTTTACGCTATTTAGTCCGTCAGTCAGATAATAAAAAAATATTAGACACGTATTTTTTGCTTTATCAAATTAATAAAAAATGGTTTAGATAATACTCATTAAAGTTGGGGAGTGGAGGGTCGCTACGTCACAAGTCAGTATAAAATCTACCGGCCAGTGACGTTATGCCACATTTTAACGCATTGCCTACTCAATGTATTGCCGTAATCTTTTGATTACGTAAAAAAAGAAAAAATACGTGTTCAATATTTTTTAATAGTCTACCTGACGGACAAAAAATATTTTTTTTTGTAACATCCCTATTGCGTTTTTACAAGAAACATTGTTTTACTAAGGTATAAGTATAAACGAGAGGTCCGATTTAGAATCAACAAAGTTAGTTTATTCTTAGAATTTGTTCCACCAGAGTCGCTTCGCACCGTCGCCTCGCGCCTGTCTGCGGAAGCTTTAAGTGGGTCTAAGCCCACTTAAAGCTTCTGCAGATAACTGCATAACACACAGTAACAACAAGTTAATTGACTCAGGCGTGACGTTGCGGAAATCCATTATAAAAAAACAATAGACGACGAATATTTCGTAACCTAATCCGCGTAACTGTTCTTAAAGAGTCATAAAGAACCCTGTAAGAAATCGACACATGTTTCACCTCTCAACGAGGCATCCTCAGGATGACGATTGACTTGTTGCGAACCCGGACCCGACGTGTTGACACGTCAACCGTCGAGAACAGTCTGCTGCTCTCGTTGAGGGGTGAAAAAATGTACTTTAATCAATCTCCTAATATTTCGCTTTCCAGGCCGTCGCAGTTCCTCAAGTTCTTCATCATCAGGTGGAGAAGAAGTAGTGAAAAAGCGAGAACGTGAAGAAGTAGAGATCAAATACGCAGACACCAAGGAACAGATAAACAAACTTAGACTTAGCAGGTAAATAATGTTTTCCACGAAAAAAATATAGATATTTTCGGTGTGTGTTAACGAGCAAAATCGGCTAAAAAACTAATCGTTTTCTTTCCTATAGTAGCATTTTTAGGGTTCCGTACCTCAAAAGGAAAAAACGGAACCCTTATAGGATCACTCGTGTGTCTGTCTGTCTGTCCGTCTGTAACAGCCAATTTGCTCCGAATCGAATGAACCGATTAAGTTGAAATTTGGTGCACAGATGTATTTCTGTGGCCCAAACACGGACGTTTAACGTAAATAAATGAATTTTGAATATGGGGCTCACTTTTAGGGGGTATATAAAAATAAAAAAGGTTTGCAAACTGTACCGTGCGACATAAAGAGCTTGTTACGAGGATCCCATTTTTTTTTTTTTTTGTTAATTTTGTAATAAATACTTACAAAATTAACAAAAAAAAAAAAAAATTGGGAAAGATATTTAAGAAAATAGATGAAAATTGACCACCTTTATCTCCGAAACTATAACAATTTTTATTTTTTTAAATAGTGTGATTGGATTATTCCTCATAGATTACATGAAAATTTATAAGAAGTATATGGTCTTAAAATAGCATGGTAAATCTCTCAATATTGTAAGTACAAACTTACATTGCATTTGGAACGTATGGGAGAATATGTTTTTCAACTATTATGTTAAGGTTGTTCTTGGGGTAAATTCATCTTGGGACGAATTGGCTACATAGTTGGCTACGGAAGCCTTCATTGTGCGTAGTCCGACTCGCACTTGACCGGTTTTTTTATTGTTTGTAGTCTATCCAGCATGTCTGCTTCCATACATCTCGTATCAGCCTTCTCAGTAGCCATATTGTATATTATCTTTTATCAATTTATACCTCATTTATATTCATTACATTCTGGACATCCATATGCAAATAAATAATTATTAGTATCATGAACGCTTACGCAGACACCCCAAATCGCCCCTCTACACACACACGACACACATCTCATATCACACACTCATGCACACATCACACACATCATACATCACACACTTATACACTTTCCCCATTACACCACATCACACGCGCTTACTCACAAACTATTGCTGCTGTTAAACGTTTTAGCTTCCCTAATTTTGTAAAATTATTTATTTATTTATAAATACTTTATTGAACACCACAAAATACATAACAAAAAAATAATATTCAAACACTACAAAATATACAATGGGCGGCCTTATCGCTTTCTACAATCTCTTCCAGGCAACCTTAGAATGGACAGTGATTTACCTGGACATAAAATGGGGCTGTCGTTGGTGCAAATTATAAGTACACAATATACTAGAATAGATACAAAGATAAATACATATCCTACATAATAAATACAAAAAAAAAAACTTATCGGACGAATGGATGGCCCCTATAACACAGGATTTTCCTAGCATGTATACATATTTTATTTTCACTATTAATAAAACGTATCTTAAACTTTAATTGTCCATCTCAATACTCCAAAATTGTAAGTTACGTCCCAAGCACTATGTAACCTTTACGTCAATATATCTTAGGGGACCGGACTTCTCCTTAACACAGGTTTTCATAACCTGACTAGGAGAGCAGTGCTCACCCACACATTTGTAGATATAGTATTTATTTAGTAAACGGTTTTTATTTTTGAGTAAAGAAACATTTATACATATGGGTCATTATTCAAAAATTGAGCACAAATATAATGTAACATGCATTGTATTTCTTCTTTTTGCTAAATAAATTATTTCTATTCCATCAGGTTTAAACTGGAGCGTCTGGTGCACCTGCCGTTCTTCGCGCGCGTCGTCAACGGGTGCTTCGTTAGGATCGGCATCGGGAACAATAACGGGAATCCCGTTTATAGGGTAAGTTTGTTGAAAAAATAACTTTATACCATTCACCCTCTAAAAAGCTTATTTTATTCACTGAAAAAAGTGAATAAAAAGGTCTTTTAATCACTGTTTTGGTGTTTGAATTTAGAACACACCAATATATTGGAACTCCATCTCAATGCTATACAACCTCCTTGTTAAAAAATACTCGATAAACAGGACATTAATATCGCTTCACAAGTTGACCATCCTAATAATAATAAGAAAATTGTTCTAATTATAATGTGCATTTTAATTAATTTAACCTTGCTTCTTTCTTCATTAAATGTATATTTTCGCTTAATCTTTATTTTTCTCGTAGTCATGGTATAAAGTATAGTATGCAACTCTTGAATAAAACGGATTTACATCGAGGGCCATGAATCACTCGCGACGCTCAGGATTCTAACACTTGAATCACCCCCTACGGTCGTGATTCAGTCGTTAGAATCCTTCACTTGCTCGTGATTCATCTATGGCCCTCGCTTTAAATCCGTCCTTTATTCACTAATTGCATAATATACTATTATCTATATAAGACGTTAATTTTATCTCTGCACAAATTATGTACTTAATGCTAGTATTTGACAATAGTGCACGACCAAGGAGCTATCTTTGTGAGGGGCTGGTGCCTGAAGTAGGTTTAAATAAAAAACCTGTAGGACAGGTCACCAGGGCCCCCCCGCAGCTAGATGCCTGTGATTTGGACCATAATTACAATATATACTTAACTAACGTTGAATAAAATAAAAAAATATATAAAATTAATTAAAATATATAAAAATACAAAAAGAGTTTGTGGAAATACGAGAGTGTGTGTGAGTATCTAGAGGAAGTGTAAAAAGATATGTGTAAGTATATCGGAGAGGTTGCTTGAATGTGATGTGAGTATGGATGATGGTGGGTGGGGGTGAATTAGCAGTAGAGATAATCTATCTGAGGGGGATCAACAAATTCTCCGTTCCGTCGTATTTATCGTACTGTGTGCCGAATAACTATCTGGTTTATGTGAATGTCTTATTAAAAAAAACCATGTATTTATTCTGTATTCCCAATGTAGTATCGAAACATTTTTTTTTATAACATTAAAACACGTAACATAAAGTTCAGTTTGCGCTTACAATTTAAATTTTGTATGACTTTTCAATAGGTAGTAAGTACATCAAAGAAGTTCATATCTAACCAGTTTCAAAACAAAATCCCGTGAACACGATGACCAAATCTGTTACCGGCCCGGTTCTATAGCCGCCGAGCGCTGCAAGCGCTAGCACTAGGCTGCGAATCAGCTCTTTTCGAACGTCAAAATAACATAAGACAGTCCCCTAAAACGCCCACCCTTCACCACTTCCTAGTGCATTAGCTGGGAAGAAGAAGCGCAACAAACTCCACAGAGGCACAGCTGTCTGTTCAGTTAAATAAAAAATGATTATATATAATAGTATGCAAAATAACTTACCTACATTACGCAACACAAAACATAATTTAAATTATTAGCCATCTAAAAGCTAGCACACGCCAATATACCAAACAAAATCATCGAGAACTATACTCAGGCAGAAATAAAAGCTAAACGTAAACAGAACTTAATATCTAAATAAAAGCCTCCAGGCATACAGGGCGTGCCCGCTTACATATAGTTGTAACTGAAAGTTATAAATGATAAACTAGGACCATCGAGGTAAAATAAATAAAACAAACAGTGATTTACTAATAACAATAAATAATATGATCAATTGTCCAGGTCACTAGCTAACCACATATTGCAATACAACTCATTAAAAAATCATTGTAATGAGTAGATTATGTTAACAATAAATTAAAATAGTTTGACTTATAAAGTCAAATAAAAAAACAATTATATAAACTCATATAACTTGTCAGTAGATAATCTGAAGAAAGAACATAAACATTGTCTTGAGTTAATCACAGCGACCAACTATTCTTATCATTTAAGTAGTCGTTGATAAAATAGTATGCCTTTGAACAAAGCTTGGATTTTACTTTCGTTTTAAACGCATTAAAAGGCAAATCTACCAAAGAAGAGGGTAGCTTGTTATAAAAGGTTATACTAAGCCCAACAAATGAGTTATGAACCTTATGAAGCCGGTGAAAGGGAGCTCGTAGTTTTTCCTTATTTCTAGTGTTAACATTGTGAAAATCACTGTTTTTAGTGTATAAGTGTATATTTTGCCTAATATATAAGATGTTGGCGAAGATGAATTGAGACGCCACCGTGAGGATACCAATATCTTTGAAAAAATCTCTCATAGAAACTCGTGCACCTAGCTGGTAAATAGCTCAAACAGCTCGTTCAGCTCTTCACCGATGGTACTAGTCATTCTGAAATCAGCTTATTTACATCAGAATAAAGTCGATATTTGTTTAAACTTTATAAAAATGAATTGGAAACAAAAATTTGTATGGAAAGAAAATACATTTATTTAGCACATAATAAAATGCCACAATATAATATACAGCAAATAAAAATAAAAATAAAGTTTGAAGTGCAATGCGCCAAAAAGGCCCAGTTCAGCAAATATGCCAGACAACTACTGCCTGACGCTGGTTTTCAACTAGACCTGTATATGGAATAGTTTGATTTATTTTTTCGTCCTCAACCAGCGTATTCGATAACAAGCTTAAGTTACGGCAGTAGCGCACTAGCGGCCAGGGCGCAGCGGCCAGGTCGATTTCGCTGTCGAACGCACCTGCCCGCGTGCGGCGTACGGTACGGCGTATATACCGCGCTGCAGAAAAAACTTATCTGTGAACAAGCTTCCATAGTGATCCATTCCATACAACCGTGCCTACACACGGCAAATAAACCGTAGTTTTTTACGGCAAGAAAAACACATAGGACCTAAAGAACCTCATTCTTTTGAAGTGTCCAAAAATGTTGTGATGGTACTGAAATAGTTATTTATGCTATAAGTGCGGAAGGTAGGTGATTTCCGACGAGTGGCATTTTTATTCACGAGCGAGCGAAGTGAGCGAGTGTATAAGTCGACACGAGTCGGAAATCATCTTACGCACGTGTATCATACAACGTTTTACTATGCATTGTGCGAGGAAAAAAAAAACGAGCGGGCTTGACGGCAGTCGCCTGCGATGTGTGACATCTAACATACGACGACGTATATAAATGATAAAAACAAAATTCATGACTTTGACTTTTGGCTTTGATATTTACTTCCACTTCGATTTTGACTTCGACTTCGACTTTTTGATTTTGACCATCGCCATAATCATCGCCATCGTCATCATCATCATCAGATTTGTAAATACTAATTTGTGAAAAACTTTTCTCAAATAATAAAATCTCTGAGACGAGACGGGCTGACGACGGCCTCAAAAATTAAAAAAAAACAGAAATCTAAAAAACACGCGCAGCAAACACTGAAAAAAAAGTGACACTTTCCGCACAAATTGACTGCTTGGAAAACGCTCTTTTCGAGCAAATGCATTGTAAAGAAATATACAATCGTAATAATAAAGTTTTTATTTATTCACAGGTAGCAGAAATCATAGACGTATATGAGACGGCGAAAGTATATAATTTAGGAAACACTAGAACGAATAAGGGACTTAAGTTAAGACATGGGACACAAGACAGAGTGTTCCGATTGGAGTTTGTTAGTAATCAGGTGAGTTTTTACTATTTAACATAACATCATAGACATAATCAGACTTGAGAAGTATGGAAGAAAAAGATATGTTGGCAATTTGGGCTGGAACATGATGAGACATAATCAGACTGCAATATTC
Organism: Agrochola lota; assembly: GCA_947364205.1. Taxonomy (NCBI): domain Eukaryota; kingdom Metazoa; phylum Arthropoda; class Insecta; order Lepidoptera; family Noctuidae; genus Agrochola; species Agrochola lota. The sequence goes on along the minus strand of OX376244.1, from coordinate 13,009,832 downwards.
CCACTGCTAGGACACCACACACACAGGCCTCTGTGTGAGAGGAGGTGGGCCATAATCTGCCACACTGACCCAGTGCGGGTTGGTATTGACTATTAATATATGTAAATAAGTAAGTGTATTCAGAGCCTCATTTATTGGGGTTCGAGTACGAGATCGGGGAAAATGTTATTGTATATTTACATAAGAAAAATATCAGTTACGGAGTCTGGATTTGTGCCAGGTTGCTGGCTCCCATTTCGCAAGATTTGAAACATAACTGGCGAAATGTGGGTGGGACATATGCGGGATTTTATGTTATGCGTCTTGCAAATAGAAAGTATATACGTTTATTTGTGTCATGTTACCACATGAACAAACAAAAAAGAAAAAAAAACATATGTGCAATTCACACGTGGTAGAAGTGATACCTTCAAAAATGTAGGCAAACTCCCACTATGCCCTGGTAAACACGAGTGGAGGGACGAAGCAGGGGGCCTTCTCCCTAAGCGAAATCCGTTCGTTCGGCCGTCGTTACGGGCGCTTCGTTCTCCGCCTCACCTACGGACATACCGTGAGTTAGACAGGGAGCGAAGCGCCCGTAACGACGGCCGAACGAACGGATTTCACTTAGGGAGTAGGCAACCAGAGCACAAAGAGAACCACGAATATAAGAAACACTGAATAATACTTCCTATCTCATATTCTCCCACGTTATGAATTTATGTGTCTGTCTCTTTTTACTGTCGCTTCGTTCGCTTTCGTTTCATCGACTTTCAAATCACAACGATGCCAAAGAAGTTTTCACTTCAACAAGTTGGGGCAAAATAAAATAAGTTTTCACTGCTAGACCCATCATTTAATCATATCATATTTTCAGGAATTCACCGAGAGCGAATTCCAGAAATGGAACAAAGCCATCAAAGACGCGAACAAGAAACCACCGACCATGGAGTTTGTTAGGAATAAGATACAGGAAGTTAAGGAGGCGCTTATGTATGAATTTAAGGTAAATAAACGTATGATTTTTATTCTTAAAAAAAATACATACAAAAGGTCAAAGTCAAAAACGTTTATTGCAAACTAAGTGTACAATGTTGGTGTTATCTTATGTTAGTACTTATGACTTAGCAGCCTTTTACAAGCATTGCAATTATCATTCGCCTGCTCTTATCATCCTTAATTAGCATGCATTAAACATTATTAGTACTTAATTGTAGGTTGTGGGTTTAGGTGTGTATAGTTTTTCGCTATATGAAGACATATTTTAGTTTGTGTTTGTTTGCTTATTTTATGGGTTAACTCTAATGAATACGGACTCAAAACAGAGCTCATAGTTTGACGAATAGCAGCGCCTTGGATTAGTCTCTAAGAGTAAGGATCAAAAGAAGAAAAAACCACTGTCAACTACGCTTTTGTAATAAACTTCTATGAATTAATGAAATGCACCAACCCCAGCGCGGTTAAACCAGACTCAATAAATCGAATGAACTCCAAGCAGCTCCCTTAATAGAGCACTTGATTTAATTATCGCATTTCTGGGCTTATTCCTTTCCCATTAATTACTTTACCATTTGCTACCATATATGCTACTCACACTCAAAATTAAATAAGTAATATAAAGTTTTTTTTTAAAGCATGTCTATGTATCTAATAAAAATATTTCAATATTTCAAGAATACCTTTTTCAGGAAGAAGATGTAGAGAAGATAGTCGCTGAAAAGGACCGCTTCAGATCGCACCCGACGAACTACGCCATGAAGAAAACACAACTTATGAAGGAACGAGATGTCGCGCAATTGAGGTAAATAAAACATAATTAAAGTAACAACATAAAAATATGACTTCACTCCTGTAACCCGCAAGAGTTAGCACACGAGGACCTACAGTACACCCACATTTCGCTAGTTATGTTTAAGTCCCATGTAACGGGGCGAGCCTATTGTCTGCGCCCAGTTTACTGAAGTGCTCAATGTGAGCGCGCTAAATTTTGTGCTGAAGGGTGCATATCCCAAAAGTTTACAATAAAAAAAAAATTGTAGTTGCAAAAAAGTTATAATATTAAAAAACAATATAATATTTAAAAAATAATAATATAAAAAAAAAATATACAAATAAAATAACAATTTTGCAAATGTACGGAGTTCGATATTTCAAGTTCAATTACAACATTTAAAACTTGTTTCGTAAAAAACGTCAGACAAAGTTGGAACTTTAACCTTCAAAATGTACGTAACCAGAAGGTTAGGTATGGTCCCGTACCGGTGCCGCTTCATTAAGCAACTTTTTCACCCGTTATTATTAGTGAAGTGCCTCGAGCGTTAAAAACATGAAAACCTCGGATTTCTGTTACAATGAATGAAATTTAAAAATTCTAGCAAATAATAATATATGTAAAAAAGTTTACCTATTAAAAACTGTCTAGATTTGTTTTTGAGAAGTGTAGCTCCTACATACTATGCCGCCGGGCAAGCCGCGACACGCCCGGCCCTGCCGCACAAAGCCGCACAATCGATCGCAAAGAAAAATGAAGGCGCAATAGCCAGGGGTACGTGCCGCGCGGCAATAGCCAGCGGCCATGCCGCCGGCATAGTGTGTAGGAGCCATAAGATTCTTTGAAAAAAAGTTCCAAATAAAACGGCCAAAAATTTGCGTTTATATTTCAATAAAAAAAAAAAAACATTTTATAAACATATTTTGCAGTATTGCAGCCATTTCAGTAACGCATCTTTTGATACCATTTTCATTTCTCTATCTTAATAATTGACAATGCTAGCGCCCCGGTCGCACTTTTCTTGAAAACGGGTACCCTACTGCAGCGATCGCAAAAGCATTTACAATGCTTTTGCGATCAAGCAAAAAGCATAGAAAAGCACAAAAAACAAATTGATAAACATTGCAATTTATGGTATAAAAAACAAAATCCCACCTCGATCTTAAAAATGGATTCACTGTAACAAAAGCCCGAGGTCAAAACCCCCAGGCGCTCCACTCCAGTGAGCCACACTTAATTAAAATAGCATATTTTTGGAATGGGAACACCCAATTTAATCACCTCTCGAAAAGTTGTCAATGAATTGAAAGTCAGCCTGTATTTTGCTCTTGGCGTTAAAAGTCAGACGTTATCTTTGACTAAATAATAAAAAGGGATGTTGACTGGGAAAAAAAAAAACAAAAAAATATTAGACACGTATTTTTTGCTTTATCATATTAATCAAAAAATGGTTGTGAGCCCCCACTCTCCAAGTTTAATGCGCTTTATCTAAAAGCGCATTAAAGTTGTAGAGTGGGGGCTCGCTACGCCATAAGTTGGTATAAAATCTACCGGCCAGCCGCCCTCGCCCTCGTTGCTAGACCGGCCTTTGTTGGGCCTTCCCTAGGGAACTAGGGATCTCACCCGGCAGGGGCCTGGTCGCACGGGCGCCGTGAAGCACTTAGGGTGCTCCTACAGATACACCCCAGAAACACACCACAAGGCGCTGAGGGGAGGCAAGCTGCCCCCCTCTTGCGAATAGGTGTGCATTAAAGCACTCCCACCCCGTCCTCCCTCCTAGGAGGGGGAGGGGAACCCAATGACGGGCCCCCGATTTCGTGGGCCGAGAGAAATATCCCTCGGGCAAGGGGCCAATAAAGCCCCAAAACCGATTCCTCGCAGAGACGACTACTCTACCGCCGTGCCACATTTTAACAAAATTTAAATTCAAAAGTCATTTATTCAAACTAGGCTGAGAATCAGCACTTTTCGAACGTCAAAGCGCGTCTAACGTATTGCCTACTCAATGTATTGCCGTAATCTTTTGATACGTAAAAAAATAAAAAGTACGTGTCCAATATTTTTTAATAATCTACCTGACGCACATAAAAAACTTTTTAGTCAACAAACAATAAATTTAACTAATAGGTGTCAAAATCATATTATTTTCGTTTTACCATGTTAACATACCCAACACGTTTGTGAGGTTTCGCTAGCTAATTAGACTTGACCTTTTTCAGGGGCGACGACGAAACAGTACTAGAATTAAACGCAAAAATCCAAGAATTAGAAGAACGTGCAAATCAACTAGACAAGACTCGGACGTCGTCCATACAGAGCATTTCTTACATCAACAACAGGAACCGGAAGCTTAACGTGGAGACTGCCGAGAAAGCCATCATGGAAGAAGTAAGTCGTATAATAATAACTAGTAGTGCCCCGCGGTTTCACCCTCATAAGTCTCGATCCCGTGGGAATATCGAGATAAAAAATATCCTATAAAATAAACTATAATATGTGCCAAATTTCATCCAAAACCGTTCACTGGTTTTTGCATGAAAAAGTAACAAACATCCATCCATCTACTCTCACAAACTTTCGCGTTTATAATATTAGTAGGATAATACCAGCCTATAAAACATTTGTCAGGCTCCTGCCAGTCTTTCCAAATTCCTACCTAGATAACAAGTTCACTTCAGCCACCCATAATCCATTATCTTTGGTTCCATATCCTACAATAGTCCTAAACCAACCGGAGGTTGTCCTTGGGTGCACTTACAGTGGGAACAGGGATAGTCGTCGGTTGGTGGCTCATTATAATATATTATATTAATATGTGCAGCAAAAACTTTGTACCCCTATACGAAAATTGCGCGGATGGAGAAGTATGAAATTTGGCACTGATAACGTTTATATGGAAAAGGAGTGCAGAAAGCTAATATTTTTTATATAATAATATACAGTAGAAATAAATTAAATTAATAAAAAAAACATTACACACACTACCATGCGTTTGACACAAGATGACTACCTTAGAATCATGAGATTTAAATGAATTATGGTCGACTTTCGACCTCTGGGCGACCACTAGTTTAATTAAAAACATCTAACGGGCGTCTACGAGATGGCTTCGGCTCCTTGTACGCGGAAATAAATCTATGAAAACTTCACGGAAATTGTTCTTCTGTCGCGTCGCACCTGTCTAGTCTTCAAGCATTCAACAGCAATTAACGTAACAATTTATTTATTTTAAAGGTAAAAGCAATGAAAGGCAAGAAAACAGATGACCCGTTCACGAGGCGGCATACCAAACCTGTGATGAACTTCAAATCTGGAGGAAGTAAAACTACTGTAAGTTATTTCAACACTTTAAAATGTTCATAATTATATTATCTGTAATAAGGACTTCCTAGGGTTATTTTATAGAAATATCGCCACATTTATAAACGCCTTTTTTTTTGGGTGTGAAATATCATATAACTTCTCGCGCTCCGGGCGGAGCGGGAGGGCGTGTCAGACTTTTACTGACTAAAACCCACCCGTGTTTCTTCCGTTGCCTGTGTGCCGGGGCCGCGATATCCCTTGTGGACAAACCCGCAACCCCGGCAGGCATTTCTAAACGCCTGATAAAGACATTCTTTGTCAGGCTTTTCGAAATTTTAGGATATTGTATTAAGGATTTAATCTATTTATTCATCTTCAGGACATCACAAGAACCGAAGAAGAAATAGCCGAAATATTAAAAATTAAAGAAGAAGAGGAACAAGCACTCAAAGAACAAAAAGAACGAGAAAGACTCGTAAGTATACCACACTGTTACCTCATCGTGTGAGTGTAGCGACACACGCCACGATATGACGTCGCGTCAGTCGGCGGCGGCGGCTACATGTAAATCAAAGAAGTTCATATCTAACCAGTTTCAAAGCAAAATCCCGTGAACACGATGACCACATCTGCTACCGGCCCGGTTCTATAGCCGCCGAGCGCTGCAAGCAAGAATAGTCCCTACGGTGGTTAGATATGAACTTATTCGATAGTACACACAGCTTCATCAACTAAATACCCCAGCTAAGGATATGCAAGTTCAAATATAAAAAAAATACAAAACTCAAAAGTTAAGTTATTTAAACTAGGCTGAGAATCAGCACTTTTCGAACGTCAAAATAACATAAGACAGTCCCCCGGCACGCCCACCCTTCACCACTTCCTAGTGCGTCAGCTGGGGAGATGTGGCGCAACAAACTCCCCAGCAGCACAGCTGTCTGTTCAGTTAGAAGAACAAATAAAAAAGATTCTATATACTAGTATTCAAAATAATTTACATTACGCAACACAAAACATAATTTAAATTATTAGCCATATGTTAGCTAGCACACGCCAATATACCAGGCCTTTAGGGATCCGTGGCTGAAGGGTGCAAAACGAAACCCTGTTACTAAGGCTTCGCTGTCCGTCTGTCTGTCAGCAGGCCGTATCTCATGAACCGTAATAGGTAGACACTTGAAATTTTCACAGCATGTGTATTTTCCGCTATAACTACAAATAATTTAAAAAACACAGTCGAATTGAGAACCTTCTCCGTTTTGAAGCCGGTTAAAAATGTAATAAAGTTTATAAATTAAAGGGGGCATAAAAGAAACATGTTTTTTGGCATATTTTGCCAGTTTTTTTCTAATTTTACTGTAACATTTTATTATGAGTATATCGACAAGCAACGATTCTGAAGAATATTTAATTATTTTTTGTGTTAAAAAAGGCCTCATGAAAAATAAAGCTATTAAAAAAAAACCTCGCTGAATATTGCTTGACCTCCTCATAGGTCATTGATCCAGGCGTGAGACCTTGCAAAACTCCCATTATAAAATACAATAGACGTAGATATATTTTGTAGCCTATTCCGCTTAATTATTCTTGAATAGTCATAAAACCCCCTGTAAGAACGCAGTGTCTGCGTCCGGGTTCACGATGACGGTTGACTTGTCAATCGTCATCCTGAGGATGCCTCGTTGAAAGGTAAAACACGTGTTAAAACACGTTCTTACAGGGTTTTTTTGACTCGAATAGGTTACTAAATATACCTAGGTACGTCTATAGTATTTTTTTTTTACCTTTTCTGCAAGCCTCCTTTTTTGTAAGTCGGTTAAAAAGATGTTAAAGTATAACTTTTATGTTTTGCAGCAACAAATACAAGATGAAGAGAAAGCTAAGAGAGATAAGCCGGCTGCGAACGACACAAGCTTATACTCTCTACATGACTTCGATATCAACATAGAGTTGGATCTGCCTATTGCTAGTAAGTATATTTTCATACTGGAAGACGTAGAGTTATAAGACCTCCCACATGGTGGACCGATGACCTTGTGAAGGCCGCAGGAATCCGCTGGATGCGGGAAGGTTACGCCTGAAACAATTAACAAAAATACTAGTATTTTGCTGTGTCCGGTTGGACTAGAAGCCGCCCCCAACTGCTGAGTGTACCGTTTTTCCAATATCTGCAAATGCAGTTGACAATTATTGAAAAACGTATGAATGGTCTCCTAATAACGTTTTCCTGTAGCTGCATGTGTTTAAGTATCTGCCCTTGCTGCCCCATCTTGACTTACCACCCTCTATACCTACTCTTTCGGAATAATGTTTTAATCCTAAAAATATATCCCTGTGTGATGCTCCCAATACTAGTAAACCTACATGTATTTCCAGAATCAGTTTCAAGCCAACCGAAGCAGGTGACAACTAAAGTGAAAGAGACGGGCCCCAAGCGTTCACTCAACTTAGAAGAGTACAAGAAGCGCCACGGGCTCATATGAGTGATGTTTACGCACAGACAGACTAAGTGCATGTGATCTAGTGTCCGGAGTATTGGTGAAATAGTGTTTTTGAAGTGAAGAAGTGAAATTTTGTGTTTTATCGTCATTGTGGTGAATTACAACTGTCATTGTTTGGTAATTTTGGTAAATGCTCTACACACAATGTTTGGTAACGGTTTGTGGTGAGACAAGGCTACATACAGCTGACAGAATGAAATGAGTGCTTACGGTAATGTCGGAAAGTTTGTCACATTTAATGTAAGATTTGTATTAGAATAGTGTGAAATTGTTAACAGTATAGGAATCTACATTCAAATTTTCTTAGGTTTTTTGTAATATGCAGACCAGTTTCAGGTTGTATCTTGATCAAAATATGATTCGCGACTATAACAAATGATGTATTTACAGAATAACAATCATTAGAATCATTAATACATCTCTCTTAGTTAGATTTGTTCTCAAATGTCATGATTTAATGGAGAAAAAACGTAAGAAAATTTGATATTTTCAGGGTACCACTGCGGATCCTCCGTAAACAAAATTGTATATGATTTCTTGCTATTGGACAAATTGCCAACTATGGTGTAATGGGAAACTAAAATCACAAACTTGCAATAAATATCTTTACTTACTGTCGACCACAATGATGAAGATGTTTTAACCTTAAATCGATAATTTTAATAATTAAAAATGTTTTGTAAAATTGTTAAGATCAAGAAAAATCATGTGAGAATTCTTTCTTAATAATGTTTTAATGTGATTTTGATAATTGCACATTAAAATATAGTACTTACACCCCGATTCAAACTTAATTAATGGCCGCTCGGAACATGAGGCGAGTAGCTGCGCAGTAACGAATGAATATGCCCGCGGGCCGAGCGGGCGGGACTGCGCAGCCACGAGCGCACTTCAGAGCGGCCATTAAGTTTGAATCGAACTGTAGCTGGCCGTAAATATGACACTTTGTAGAGCGCTGTCTCTGTCACTCATATCTGTGTGACTGTCTCTTTCTGAAGCCCAATTTACACGATGCAAGTTCCTTGCCCATGGAAAATAATGAAATTGAAACAGCAAGATTACTTGTATCGTCTAAACACTGTTTAGAAAGTGCAACTTTTACTATTGCTCCAACTTGTGGTATTCCACAGAATAGTACAGAAAGCGCACGCCGCATTTTAGGTATGAAGCTACAAGTACGCGGCTGGCTCGTCTTGTCGGGCCAATTCAGTGACCATAACGTAGTCAGAAGATATAAGAGCCACGCGATAGAGAGAAGCAACTTCTAGGTGAATATAACTGGAGGTATTTAGCGCGTTACGATCTGAGTTGAACTTTATTGTGTCGAAGTCAGAGTCGCTTTTGCGGAGTGAACCGTCTGTCATCTGTGGGTATGCCACAAGCAATAGGGATGATGACCATTTTTTAATTGTAAATCTATAAAATATTGTTTGCACATAGTGCATACTGGAAGTATGTAATAATAAAAAAGGCATTTGGAAAGATTTCAAATACTTTTGTTCATCGAAAACATAATATTCGGTGTGACGTTATTAATTTTTCCATTTCATTATAAATAGTTCACTAGTTAGCCATATTTCATATTTCCATACAGTAATATTGCCAAATTAATCAAAACAGATAAATATTTGACAGCTATTTGCAACGTTGCCCACTTTTAGAATGCACGCTCTTAAAGCTCGATGTGTCATTAACGCCTGAGTTTTGTAAGTAGTATTAAAATAAGTGTGATGAGATTGGTAATAAAAGCAATTGATAATATTGCCACAACTCGAATTAAAATAATATTGTAATCAACAAGTTTCGGCAAAAAAAAGTAAAAACAATGTGCTACCAATACTCCCGGACAAATATTAATAATAATTAATGTACGATAATTAATACTGTTTTTCAATAATAAAACAAGATATGCTGTTCTTAATTTTACCCAGAAAGTACAGTCAATATAATAGTTCTTTCTTTTTTTAATTAATTAAGGCGTAACCGTCAAGGTAGCCCGCGAAATTCAAATTGTCTTACGTTTTTTGCGATTTGCAGGTCAGTATCATGTTATATGTTGATCTAAATATGATTTGCGGCCGTATCAAATGTTTATTTATAGAATTATAATCATAAAAATGATCAAGACATCTCTCTAAGCTCATATAATCGCATTGAATGACTATTTCATGAAATCATTACATTTGACAATTGTGCTTACTTATGGAGTTGAATTGCTGATTGTAATGATTATAATTATGTAAAGCCATATTGGTTACGGTCGCGAATCATATTTTTATCAACATAAAACCTCACACTGACCTGCAAAATGTATAAAACTAAAGAAATTTGAATTTCGCGGGCTACCTTAGCGCCTTAACCCGTATTGGCATAATACTTACAAAACGGTTTAATACCTGCCGGATACGCAGCGTGAACCCGACGCTAACGCGATGTAGTTTTCCATACTTAAACATACGCTGAATGCGAATACTCTTCTAGTAATCATCAAATCAATGTGTAACGTTTAAGTACCATTCTTCCGATGCGAGAAAGAGATACGCGCTATACAGGATAAATCAAAGATTTAAATCATTAGATTTGCCCTCATCGTGCTTAGGTCGCGCGAAAGTGTCTATACTGAGAAGAGTGAGCCACATCTCGCGTGGAATGATAGGGACGATTTTCTTTAGGAACTAGCTGACCCGACAGACGTTGTCTTGTCCAATTTTCAATAATTGATACGAAAATCCCATAGACAAAAGAAAGTTCAGTTTTTCTATTACGAAGATTTTAAAACAAGTCGTTGGTAAGCGCATCACTTGAGAACGGCTGTTCTCAAGTGATGCGCTTACCAACGACTTGTTTAGCGAGCGAGATAATAGTATTCAAATGTGTGACCATCTTTTGACGCGATGGGGAAATTAACGATTTAAATCTTTTGAATAAATAGCACCATCCATCTCTTGTTCGCAACAGAACATTTACTCAGACACTTCAAAATACGGCTCCAGTTCTGCCCAACCCACAGAAGAAATTAATTTTATTTTTCTAAAAATTCTTGCCTCCCTTCAATAATCAGTAGTCAAACGCTAGGTCCCTATAATAAAACTGCTGAAATAATAATCTATTTTGACTCTTTACTTGGGTAAAACTTAAGTTTCGCGTATAGAAAGTACCTAAATGAAATATAGAGTGTAGAAAACTTAACAGGACAGTTTTTGCGCAAATTTTGACGGTCTCACTCAGAGAGAACATCCAATCTTCTCTCGTATTGGCACGAACTAAATAAGAATCAGTCAGTAACGTCGGTCTGTCATTTCGGATACTGGCGAGAAAATGTTCTACAAACTTAGACACTCTATATTTTTTACCACAGATTAGTAGCAAATGGAGTGACAATACATACTGATTATTCGAATCAAACTCTCTTAATTGGAGCGGTACATTTATGTAAGTTTCTGTTATTGTTAGGATGGCCAGACCGGAGATATACAGCTTTATATTAAATAAATACAGATGATTGTGTTAAGACGTCCGCTTAAACTGTTTATACAAGATGTAAAACAAACCTGTCGGATCCTTGAGGGTGTTGTTAGTTATCGAACTGAGATTATGAGGTAATTTTCAGGAATAAAGAAGAATAAAATCGTCACATTTTTTCTTTCAATGTGGATTTTTACCGGGTTTTTACATGGGGCGCAGACGGCCGTCTACAAGTCATATCTTAAGACCCCTGTTGAAAATGTTTTAATTTTGATTAGATTTGGGGTAATTTTGATACTGAAAATGTGAATCTTAAATAGCAATAACTTTTCAATTTCTAAAACTATAAATTACAAAAAAAAAATTGGTAATGTCGGACACGATTTTTTTTTTACATAGTGTATTGCTTAGCAGTGAAGCATTCTACCATTTTGTATTTCAATACCATGCAGGCAAAATTCGAATGAATTTATACAACACGCATATGGTTATTTCGTGAGCATCTGTACTTGGTCCTAAAAATGTATGCGGAATAACAGTAGAACGAGACATAATAATATCGTGACAAAGAGAGACTAAATTCAACCGTTCGCATTCCATTTATTACTCATCCGTGTCACAGTACCCAGCCGTAAATATAACACATGCAGTTTAAGAAAAACTTCATCGTATATCGTCTTCTCTGTCACTCCTACATGTACGTAGACTGTCTCTTTCTAAAGCCCGATGTGTTATATTAACGCCTCGTACTGTACGTAGACTTAGGATATAAAAATAATTAATTACCTCCAATACGGCGGATGCCTGTTAGCCTTAATTATTATAAGTAGTTGTTATTACTTATTTATTATTGTTCCTGTTCTTGTTAGAACGCTGGGATGACATACAAAGCCATCTTGTATTGGTGTTTGCAGATAAATGTTAACTAAATATGCTTGGTATGGCCACATCCAGTTTCGGAAGATTCTGGGTAAAATGACTCTGTATGAAAACGTCCAGCGTACTAATTAAAAAACAGTGTTTTAGTATTCCTTTTTACTGTATATCATTTAAATTCAAGTTGCAAAAGCAATAAAAATGTAAGAAAATGTATTTAAATAAATGGTAAAAAAAAATATAGCCTCGTTTAAAGACTAGACGTATGATTGCATACGCCGTGTGCCGCAAAAGTTACGGAAATGAACTAAACATATGTAGTTCTCGAATAGATTATGTCGGTTTTATTCGTAAGCGTGTATTTTACCCCTAAATTAGAATAATACCCAATAGACAAAATAGTTTTCATACCTTTTTAAAACTACGCCAATACGGAATACGCAGACCCGTAATTTTAAACATAGCACTAATTTTTTACTTGTTCACACCACACACAACTTTTAAGCTCTATGCTTTATTTCTTCCGTACGATACGGAACTGCGTATTCCGAATTGGCGTAGTCGACAGTTCCTTGAAATACGACGATTCGTATTAATTTGTACCGTTGTAACAGTACTTTTATTTATTTGACTATGAACAAATAGATAATGGTTAATACTTAATTCATTGTAAATGAGAAAGCTCAAAGGCTTGAATAAAATTTGATAAAGCGATTACTTGCGTTTTAATTATAATACATATAATCACGGTTTTAACCCTTTGGGGGTAGGCAGAAAATATAAAGGGCTCCAAGAGGAACACTATTAGTAATCTCCAGGGTTTAAAAAAAAATTGTATGGAAATAAAATTATTTATTACTTATCTCATAACAAAATACATTTACTTTATATGAATCTTTTATAATTATTTTTACAATATAATTCAAGTAATAAATTATAATTTTAATACTTATAAATAATGTAAAACTAACCACTATTATAAAATAGAATAGACACTATTATTCCAATGCGTGAAATATTATAAACAGACAATTATACAACAAGAATGAATGGATCTGGCGAAGCGCAGCTTAACGTAGATTCCACTGCCAAACAAATATCTACATTACCTTCGTTGAAATAAGGACGAAAATAAATAAACCACGCGCATCTGATAAGCTACTCGTCCGGAGTAGTGGTAGTTATTTATTTTAGACTTAATTGCAACTTAGTGTTAATATTTGCTTGGCAGTAAGAACAGACTGCTGTGCTGCGCTTCGCCAGGCCTGCTCTGGCCCTAAATATTGTCCAACAGTTTCTTCTGTTCAAAACTTACGCTCGAACTCTCTTCCCTTCAAGTTACATTTGAACATTCTAGTACTTAGCTAATTTGTATTTTTTTTTATTTTTTTATTTGTATATTTGTATTTCACACACCTTTTTATTTTTATTATATTTATTTGTCTGTATCTATCCGTGACATCACTGCGGGCCCTATCAGAATACCAGCGCTGTGACATTTTTATTTATTTTTAAATGTCGCGGCATCATGCTGAGATAGGAGCCTTTTGGCCTCGCACAGGACTTCCTTCTTTTTATGTTACTGTTACTTTGTTTTTTATCGTTTTTATTTTTTTCCTGTGCGAGTCACAATAAATACTTTTTCTTTCTTTTCTTTCTTTCTTTCTTATTTGAATGTTGTTTTACTTATCCTGACTAAAGCCGTATGCAGATATAAGTGATATCGCTATCTCGCTCGGTAGCGATACTGGGTCCAATGTGAATAACGAAGATCGGTACCGAGCGCGACAGCGTTATGTCTTATATCTGAATAGGCCTTTATCGTCAACGAAATTATGAGATGGATGACGGAAAAAACCAGCCAAGTTCGTGTCGGACCACGCACAATGAAGGCTTCCGTAGTTGGGGTGAATTTATCCCAAGAACAAACTTAACATTGCAGTTTGAAAAACATGTTCTCCCATACGGAATGTATGGGAGAGCATGTTTTTCAAAATGCAAATTTAAGTTGTTCGATTATTACTCGTTAACCTGTAGAGCCTACTTAGCTGTGATAGTTTTCTTTTTAATTTCGTTATATATACTACTGCTGTGAATTTTTTCATAAATCTAAGTACGACCATTTAGCTAGAAGGGGGACACTTGACTCTAACAAAAATTTGCAGTTAAAAGCTTAATATTTCGCAAACGGATCCCTGAATCCTAAAATGGTTTTCGAAACTCACAATATTTTTGAACGACCTTTCTAACGATAGCCCACACCATGGGATAGATGAGAAAAAGAACATCCTCACTTTACATGTAGGGGAGGTACGCTAAAAAAAAAAAATCCATGCCAGATTACAGCTTTCTAGTACTAACCGTCTCTGAGCTAAGCCGCGGACAGACAGACGGACATGGCGAAACTATAAGGGTTCCTTGTTTACTACGGAACCCTAAAAATGACGAACAAGATTACGCAGAAATATTATTTAGCTTTTATAATAGGCATTCATCAAAATAAAATAAGGGCCACGGTGATATTTTTTTGTTCATGGTGTTAAAATGTAGCGGTTGATTGATTGAAATGATTAATATACATCTGAATGATTGTTTATAAAAACTGTTTACTTACAGTTAATTTCTAAACAGTGCAATTTCACAAAACTTAAACAAACTACCGTCACATTACAGAACAAGAATCTTACTATAACTCAAGCTGATAGTTGTTACATTTTGAACTTTATTCTGACTTTGGAAAAGTTCTTGATACAAAATTGACAACATATGACTCTGTTTTAAAGTCATTTTCTTTAAATTAAGAACTTTACCCCATTCGGAATAAAGTTCAAAATGCACTTATACCCGTTTTTGCTAACACTATGGCGACATCTAAATTAATGCGTGAATAAAAGCGCGCCGTTGTATTTTCAACCTTCGGCACTAAGCCAAGCGTTCAAAATCCAACGTCGCACTTTTATATAGGTGTCGCAGTGTTAGTGAACACGGGCATAAGGGTGCGTTTCCACTGAAGCGAAGCTGAGCGGAGTTGAGCGGAGCTGAGCGGAGTTGAGCGGAGACGTGCAGGAATCGTCCAATTACAGACGAGACGAGAGACGCGATGAGGATTTCAACCATTGTGATTGGTCGATTACTGCAGGTCTTGCTCGTCGCCGCTTCCCTTAGAACTTGTTTTGTAATGAAGATGTCGATGTTTTTAAACAAGGGATTTAACAGAATTGGATCAATTTAGTTTTTCGCCTTTCACCTGTTTGTGGTGACTCCTATCCCCATTCTTAAATTGTTTAACTCTGTAGCTTCTGCAAAATGATTGACACTTGGTTTTCAAAATCCTTTAAATTAACACGGAAACCAAAAAAGAATAATCGTGAAACCAATTATGTCCTAAAACGGAGGTTTTCTGAAAGGGCTAATCAGCTCAAAAAAATTAAAATTCTAACAGACTGTAAAACTCATATCAAGCGAATTGATCAGCGAGTTTATCGGTTAGCCGATCAAATCAGTTAACATGAATTTGACAGCATTTTACTCAATTCTTGTGGTGATTAGCTTTTCAGGAACCAATGTGTTAGTATACAATGTGTGATTTATATTAGTCAAAACCCGAAAACGGGTCATTGAACTAAGTAAGTAGTACATTATGGGACCAAACTTTTACTGACCTGCAAATTGAAAAATACGTAAGAAAATTGGAATTTCGCGGGCTACCTTTGCGCATCCATCTTAAATGCATAAGAAGGTTCCAGACATGTGCGACGCGACACTGGTAGAACAATTTCCGTGAATTTTTCATAAAATTGTTTCAACAGAGTCGCGTCGCGCCTCTTAGGTGTATGTCCGAAAAATATTGGAAAAAATATGACAATCATTCAGAAAAACTGCGAAAGCATATTAAAAAAAATATGGGATGGCAATCATCTCAAACTTGAAAAGCGAAAACTGAAATGGATTAAAATCTGTGAAATCCCTTTACTACATTTTGTCTACTCTCATAAAATTAAGATTATCAGTTAAAATTGCCTAAGTCTAAATTAATCATTAAAGATGTTTATTAACCGTTTCTTCACTTACCTACACTCGGTTTCTGATCAACACAAAAATGAACTAAAAAACTGTTACTTCATTTTTGTGTTGATCACAGCCGTTAAAATGAGTTGTAACTCATTTTAACGGCTGTGATTAGTTGAATGAAAGGACGATAGCCAATCAAATCACTTGTACAAGATTTTGACAGATTTTTAGCGAATTTGTGTGTTCATTAGGACTTTCAGAAACCGGGTGTACCGATAATCATCCAATCATTCCATTTTAAAACCGATACCTGCCGGGTCTATTCAGTAAAAATATCTCCGTGAAAGCTTAGAGTGAGCCGTAATTCCACCTGATGATAAAGATTGACAATAATGGCTCACTTTAAGCTCACTTCACCTAACATTTTCATAGTGAGATTTCTATAGAATAGAACGGCTTACAAATATTACAGTACGAGTAGTTCTTATTTTGTTTTGACCATTTTGTGTATGATTAATTGTATGTGATTTAGATCGCTTTTTCTATTCGACAAAATTGACACTATTAAAATTTTACACAACATGATATGACAGGGAATTCATTTGTAAGTGATTAAAATTTAATTAAGAAACTTTTAAGTGTCCGTTTTACCCATTTCAAGTTCACCACCGCATACGAAAAATGGAACCCTTCTTTAAACAATCAGAAACGTACAAATTCGTTTCCAGTAATTATAGATTAATGTAAATTACAGGCATCAAACAAATACCCGGTTTCTGAAACAAAAATCAACGACGTGTCAAAATTAAACCCATGTCAAGTGATCTGATTGGCTGTTAAGAATTCAGTCAACAAATCATAGCAGTTGACATGCGTTTGACAATTTGTTAAGGTGCGTCCACACTATTTATCATAACACGTTATTTAACATAGTTATGTAACATATTTTTATATAGATATTAGCAATGTAATAATGTGGACTTGTTATGTAACAAAAGTTTATGTGTTAAATAACATAATCTGGACGCACCCTTAGCAAATTTTTGTTTTCGTGTTTACTTTTGTAACAGAAATTGGATGTTACTGTTATAATAACGAATTAAATACCAAAGAAATAATCTAGTAAATGTAAAATGTATTTTTACGTACTTAATTTCAATAATAATGTCTCAGCAATACATCTCACAGTTTCGTTGACAGTTTAGAAATCTGTCTGGTAAGTTTTGAACGCACTTTATTAAAAATCCAAATTTCTAGAATGATTCGCAGGCACGAATCTTCATTTAGAACCTTGATTTGACATCCATAATGCCACACATCTTGTTTTAAATCCAGATTCATGACTGAGTTTCTTTCTAGTTTGTTTTCAACTATTGTTAGGCCATACTTTGTAATAAGAGCAAGATTTACAGACCCCACTCATTTACCGAGTAAAGTAACCGTGTCATAGGAATTTGAACTTTATTCCTATAAAACTCATGTTGATTTCCGTACAAAACGCTTACGCTTATATGAATATGAACATTATATGCGTGAGGAAAAGGTTCATTTTCGTATGAAACGCTAATTTTACTTAGCTAAATAAAATGCGATCTGTGAATCTTGCCCTAAGACCAAAGAATTAATCCTCTCCATACAAAGTTATATTTTTAAAATCTTACTCAATACACATATTTAATTAAACGAAAGATCAATTCACTATTAGTGAGTTGATAAAACTATACTTGGCTTATGTTGGTATTTTAGAAATTTAATTGTAAAGTTCTGTATTCATGGTAAAAGAAGTTGTACTGCGTTGTTGCTGTAACATGATTTTATGTTGTTGAAAACATGTTGCATAAGTACATACAATAGGGATGATGCGTGGGTAAAAAAAAAAAAATTCTAATAAGTCCATCAGTCAGATAATAAAAAAATATTAGACACGTATTTTTTGCTTTATCATATTGATAAAAAATTACTTAGATAAAACGCATTTTAAGGTTGGGGAGTGGGGGTCGCTACGTTACTAGTATGTATAAAATCTACATACTCGTGACGTCATGGCACATTTTACCTCAATATATCGCCGTAATATTAGATTACGTAAAAAAAGAAAAAATACGTGTCCAATATTTTTTTTATAATCTCAAAGACGGACTAAAACATTTTTTTTGTCATTGTCCCTATTACACATACTTCCGACTTGCTGTCACCGAAAGTAGGAACTATGTGAAATTGTGTTGCAGCAACAATTTTGTGCAACTTTTGTCCTACCATGAATATGAGGCTTAACTTTTGTAGTCTGAATTGTCATCAACCTATTCTTTACTTACAGTAAAGAAACCTGAAATAATAATATAAGTACATAGGGTTCTTAAAATAATAAATAGAGAATTTATATGTTTAAAAAAAAAAAAAAGAAATTGATGATTTGGTCAATGTTATTTTATACAGCCTCATAACTTAGTAATTATGTAAATCGAGTTATTATTAATCCCATTCATCAGTAGCGAATTTATAAAAAAAAACAAAATATTTTCAGAAACACAAAACTTCTTTTAACAATATCGCCCCGCAATTTTAATTTTAGTATTTTAACACCGGTAGACTTTCTATAAAGAAAATTGTTTATTTTCAATTTCTCTAAGACACTCTAATTGAATAAAATAATAATAATCAAATTAAAATTGTGTACCAATATTCTGAAAAAAAAAAACAACTGACCGAAAACATTTTACTTTTTTTTTAATTTTGTTACTTACTATTTAAACTTTTTTTAAGTGATTATAATAACTGGAATTGGATAATTATCCTGTGATAAAGACGTATACCTACCTACCTATTTAAACACCTAGTTATAACATTAAAAAAACGATTTAGTTCTACAGTATACATAAACAAGACAAATTTTTGAGATGGGATTGAAGAGCAAACCTTTAAATATGAGAAAAAGAGAAAACTAGCCAAACGAGTAATTCTTTTAGAGAAAACTAAAACTTCATTTTTGTTTCTTTGTGAATTGGTAACACCGTTTAAGCCGAGAATCGAACACGACGTTTCGTGCAAAAAAATAATACCACCCTTCCGATTAACAAAGTTGCCATTAAGGATGAAAAGCTTAAAAAAATAATTGTATGTGGCTAATTAAAGTAAATACCAATTTTTAATAGAATTTTCATATCCTATGTCATAAAATATTTTTTAGAAAACATTCAATTTGAAGATTTTGAATAACAATTATTTCTAGTCACCAACATAAAACATAAGAATTGAAAATTGCAAAAAATATAAGTATATCCATTTGCTCTGATTTTCCACACAATATTACTTTGTTTTGCACGATTTTATCCCTATCTATAAATTGATAACTATAAATTCATTAAAGACTAATAACTATAAATTGGTGCACAACAACATGGTAAGTATTTATTTTTTTGACAATATCGGGTTTAATTTCTGGAAAAATAAAGAGCTTTAAAAAACAATAATAGGCTGTGTTAATTTTCTAATACAGGTTGTACTAATTAAAATCATTGGTATCTATCAGGGAGCGTAATTATTTACTATACTCAGGCATATGAAGAAGTTGTACTAAGAGACCCATACAAAAATAGCGAAATAAATTCTATCTGTTTCATACATAGATGGTATACTTTCATTGTATTTTTGTATGAAACACCAGATATTTTTTTCGATCTTTCAGAGTTGGTCCCATATTATAAGTTGATAATATTCATGAGAACTGTCACCCCCTGTAAGGATGCAAATGATTTTAATTACTTACACCCAAATTCATGAAGTAATAACTCCCTTGGCCACTTTTCTCCATTTCTTTGCATTCCTGTTTTCGCTCTGCAGGCCAATCGCATAAACTCAAAGATTTGAATTAAGTTATATTTCACAGATAGTGAGGTACGTACTATGTATATAATATTCCATAATATTAAAATCTTATACCTTCCTATCTACAGGATGCCTACCACGAGCTCTTAGCGCGATCCATTTTAGGACCTAAACTGAACTGTTCTTCTAATTCGTACCATGACGTTAGTTTAACGATTCAATTTAGGCCATGCCATCTGACAGCGATTGTCCCAAACTGAGTCGCAAGTTTTGGTTTCATTCATTCTTGTTTGGTACCATGACGTCCATATAGCAGCTCAACTGAAACGCTCAACTGTCAAAATAAGCGATTCAATAAAAGTTACTATTTCTCTAACATAAACTGAAACGTTTGGTGAATTATTGACGAAAATAAAGTTTTTTAGTGCTATTTTAGTGGAATTT
This sequence comes from Agrochola lota, assembly GCA_947364205.1. Lineage (NCBI taxonomy): Eukaryota > Metazoa > Arthropoda > Insecta > Lepidoptera > Noctuidae > Agrochola > Agrochola lota. The sequence goes on along the minus strand of OX376244.1, from coordinate 12,989,657 downwards.
TACAAAAACCAATGTAAGTGAGCTTTAATCTTTCTTTTAAAGTCTAAAATACCTATTTTATATGCCTTTTTTAACCGCATTAGTTTTTGTCTAACAGATTTCTGATGAACTACTTTTATTTGCGTTTTTTGAGGAAGATTCTGCCTCACACTATGCCCACTATGCCCCAACTCAACTCACACAACTTTGTTTACTCTGGTACGTTCGAAACAGAAACATAATTTGTTTTATTAGGTCGAAATAAAAAATATATTTTCCTATACTTAATAAATAGCAAAAGGTAAATAAATATCTACTTTGACTAAGAATTATTTTAACAATAGTTACCGTATTAACGTGGAATCTTAAAAAAACTGTTGAGTGTCTGTTTTACTTTAAAGTAATGATACTGAGTTAAGAACAAATAAAATTTTACTTGCTTCTGAACGTGTCTGACACTAAATAATGTGCGCGAAACAAACTTATTTGACAATAATAGCGTTGTCTCGTTTTCACCAAAAACGTTCCAAACGCGGCCGCGCGGTTCAGCCACAGATTGCGATCTTTCATTCACTTTTAACGATCCAAATGCCGCTGAGTTTATTGGACGTCATGGTACGACTTTGAAGCGATGCAGTTTAAGAACCTAAACTGAAATGCCTTGCTTTTGAATCGTTTTTAATTAGATCATGGTAGGCATCCAGGACCATTAACACGAAGCAATTTAGACATTTCAGCATTATCCTGTGATGTTGAGGTGCTTATTTTCTTAAATTACAACTACTCAGCAAAATAAAAATAAACTATTAAATTCTATAGAAAACAAGACGAGTTTTTGAGATGGGAATGCAGAGCAAAAGCTTAGAAAACTTGCCAAAAATAAATAATTTATGTTGTTTTAGAGGAAACTTAAACAGCACTTATTTTTTTCGAAAAAGCATTTTGTTTTAAGTCAGGAATCAAACACGATGTTTTGTGTAAAAAAAAATATTATCCTGTAGCGTGCCACTGATTGGCGATGTTGCTGATATGAACGAAAAGCTAAAATACAAAGTAATTTTTGTGTCTAATTAAAGTAAATACCAATTTTTCATACATATCCTTTGTCATAAAATCATTGTTAAAAAAAACCTTCAGTTTTGAAAATAAGAAATAACGATGATTTCTAGTCAGTTAATAACAAGTATGAAAAATTAAAAAAAAACTATTTGCTTTGATTTTCCACACAATATTACTTTCTCTGTTCTTCGTCATTATCAGTACAATTATTAATTAGTATAAAATTGGATGTTATATTTTTGTCGAAAATATCAAGTTCGATTTCTGGCACTATGATGATTTATCAAAAATAAAATTAGGCAGTGTTAATTTTCCATACAGGTTGTACTAATCAAAATCATTGGTATCTTTCAGGGATTGTAACTATTTTCTCAGGAATAATTATGAAGAAGTTTTACTAAGAGACCCATAAAAACTAGCGAAATAATTCACAGCTGTTTCATACATTCATTGAGATTATATTTTTGTATAAAACAGCAGATATTTATTTCGATATTTCAAAGTTGGTCCCATAGTAAAAGTTGATAATATTCATGAGAACTCACCTCCTGTAAGGATACAAACGATTTTAATTACTTACACCTAAAATCATGAAGTAATAACTGCTTTGGCCACTTTTCTACATTTCTGTTTTCGCTCTGGAGGCCACTCTCAGATACTCAAAGATTTGAATCAAGTTATATTTCACAGATAGTGATGAGGTACCTACTATGTGTGGAATATTCCGTAATATTAAAATCTAATACTTTCTAGGACCATTAACACGGCGCAATATGGAAATTTCACTATTATCCTGTGATGTTGAGGTGCCTATTTTCCTAAATGACATCTACTCAGCAAAATCAAAAGCCCAATTTCGTTTTACAGCACCTTGACAAGACAAGTTTTTGAGATGTGAATGCAATGCGAAAAGTTTAACTATGACAAATAGAGAAAACTTGCTTAAACAGAAATTACTTTAAAAAGCACTTCGTTTTAAGTCAGGAATCGAAAACGATGTTTTGTGTAAAAAAATACTATCCTGTAGCATGCCACTGATTGACAATGTTGCTGATATGAATGAAAAGCTGAAATACAAAGTAATATTATGTGGCTAATTAAAGTAAATACCAATTTTTCGTAGAATTTTCATACATATCCTTTGTCATAAAATCATTGTTAAAACAATCTTCAGTTTTGAAAATAAAAAATAACGATGCTATCTAGTCAGCTAACAACACGTATGAAATTTGTAAAAAAGAAAACTATTTGCTTTGATTTTCCACATAATATTACTTTCTTTTGCACGATTTTGTCCTTATCAGGAAAACTATAAATTTTCCTGATAAATAATATATAATAATATAATAATATACAGGTGGTATTTTTGTGGAAAATATCAGGTTTGATTCTTGGTTAAACCAAGTGCTTTTTCAAGAGAAAAAATAGGCAGTGTTATTTTTCCAATACAAGTTGTACTAATCAAAATCACACAAAACCACACCTGTGATAATTATTTACTCAAGAATATGAAGAAGTTTTACTAAGAGACCCATAAAAAATAGCAAAAGAAGACCCATCTGTTTCATACATAAATACTTTTATTTTATTGATTCTATTTTTGTATGAAACAGCAAATATTTTTTTCGTTATTTCAGAGTTGGTCCCATAGTTAAAGTTGAGGATATTCATGAGAATGTTCACCCTCTGTAAGGATGCAAATGATTTTAATTACTTACACCTAAAGTTATGAAGTAGTAATTCCTTTGGCCACTTTTCTATATTTCTTTGAATTCTTGTTTTCACTCTGAAAGCCAATCTCAAAAACTCAAAAGATTAGAATTACATTATATCGCAAACAGTTACCAAGTGTACCATATTTCATCATTCAAATCCTACAGCCCTTCTACTTATACAGGACCCGAAGCAATTTAGTTACCCGTTGAATGCAGTAATTTGAAGCAATATTAAAAGGTGCTCAATCGCAGAACATTGCGTATGCACTTCACTTGGCGTATTTGCCCAAATAATTGCGTTATTCGGCCAATACAAAATACACCCTATTCGAATGAAGTACATTTTGTATTAACGAATATACGCGGATATTTGTATAAATAAGCCAAGTATAGTACCTACCCATTTGCATTAAAATTTTACAACTTTCATTATTGTTTCAAGTTTCAGCATTCAAAAAGCAATGAAATTGGTCAAAATTAACGCCCATTTACACAAAGCAATTTGGTTGCCCGATTAATGCAATAATTGTGAGCAATTTTAAAAGTTCTACCATCGAAACACTGTTTCAACGCTACAAATTTTATTATTGCTACAACTTATTGCATTTATCAGGCAAACAAATTGCTTTACAAGCATCTATTTGGTCGTTAAAAGTAATAATTATAGGTAAGCAATTTCATCATTTGTACCATTGAACCACTGTTATGGTACAAGTTTTAAAATTGCTTCAATTACAATTGCATTTTACAAGCAATGAAGTTACTCCATGTAAATGAGTCTTTAAAACTAAATTGCTTTTCACCTACCTGTCCCAAATCATAAAATTAATTAACTTACAAATGCTAGGTGCTCTTCAAATCCAAAATCTAAAATAAAGAACTTACTCTGTTCTCTCTTCATACACGATGATAACACATTCACACTTCACACAGTTTTCAATAAGTTGAAATGTTAATGTAGCATCACTATTTTGATGCAATCTTCAGCATATATTATGGCTCCCCATAATGTCGGTTCAGCACAGACCTGCTGCTCTGGCGTTTACATCGAATATAACCCGGCTATCTTCTTTAGCCTTTGCTAGGGGTTTCTTTATTATTTCTTCTCCAAAAATAGAGTAACTCTTGGGTTCTACAAGAGTGTTTGACTTTCAAGTCATTTCAAATGATCACTTCAGCCGGAATATAAAATTCCTAGCCCGGTAGTAGATCGAAATCGTATGTGGTCATCTTCCAATCCAGTTGGTCTTGCAAAAAGATTGTCATTTTTGCTTTGAGAGGTCGTAGCATATCCGTAATAGTATGGTCTTCATAATCGTGTAGTTCCTTCATTTTCAAGGGTTTCAGTTGGCTGGTTTTAACAGCCATCATAATCAGGTCTTCAAAATCAAGCAGGGTTTTGGCAATAACGGGTCTTGTTAATATGGTCATTGCGATGCAGAAAGTCGCCAGCATAATTGGATCCTTAAACACATTAAGAATCGTTTCATCAAGGGTTCCTAAATCTCTGGTCTCGTTATAACAGTTTCCATCTGATATTCCGTCTTCATTATTGCCCACATCCTTATTAGAATCTTGATTTATCATTGTAAATGTGTTAAGGACTTTACAGGGACACACTCCAGCTTCAACAGAACAGTCACAGGATATACCTGAACTGTCCATCTTATCAAAATTGTAGTTTCGTATGTTAACTATGTCGAATGATGTTTCAGTGGCCATGTTATTGTTCTCCTTTAGTGGTGTTAAACTGTAACAACAGGAACGTTATTTAGTTATAATAAAATAATAGTATATAGTTTGAGTGAATGATTAAAGTCAACGGATGACAGGGCAGGATGGAAGAGTACCTAAATCATTTGCGTCGACCGCAACTAACGTGAGCAGAATTTTACCTATAGTACACCCACATTTCGTCAGGTATGTTTAAGTCTTATGTAATAGTGGTCGAATGTATTGCCATCAATTGAGAACAAATCCAGGGTACGAGAAATTCCTGTTAGAAAAACCTAATAACACTTTTTACAACATGGGAATTGCACCCACCTGCGACCACTTCACCAACGAGGCAATTTCTGCGTAACCCTTCGGAAAATCAGGCGTGATGTTATGTTATGTAGCTAAAATGTGATATGGGATTAAAATAATAGTATTTTATAAAGAATTTTAGTTGAGGAATCAGGAAGTACTATTGAAGGAGGTAACCCGACCTCTGACGCTGACCAAAACAGTGACATCTAACGGCGCATAACCACAGCATAACGAACTTGTCTTTGAGATTATAAAAAAATATTAGACACATATTTTTTTCTTTATCATATTAATAAAAAAATACGTTTAAATGCGTTTTATCTAAGTAATTTTGTATTAATATGATAAAGCAAAAAATATGTGTCTAATATTTTTTTATTAACTGACTGACGGACTAATTAGTTTTTTTTTTTTTTCCATATTGTCGAGATCGCTAACAAACCACATATATATTGCAAAATACAACCCATTAAACAAATCATTTTAATAAGTAGATTATGTCAATATATGAAAATGAAATAAAATAAATTGATAGAGAAATAAATGGACAAGTAGATGGGCTCATCGGTTTATCCTAAGATGACGCAATTTTATCAAAACAAATAAAAGAGTAATCTTATCATAATACCTACGATAAAAAATACGAATTATTGCAGGCACTGTAGGCAGCCGAGATATGAAACGTAACAAAACAAAACTACTAAGCTATTTATATTTAGATGAACTTTTGGAACACCACGACTATGTTCCCAAGGGTTAGGCACAGGTGTACCTACAGTAAACCTATATTTCGCCAGTTAAGTTTTAAAGTCTCATGTAATAGGGGTCGAACCTATTGAACTTGTATTACTTACTAGCAGCGCCCCGCGGTTTCACCCGCATAAATCTCGATCCCGTGGGAATATCGGGATAAAAAGTATCTTATGTGTTAATTCAGATTATAAACTATCTGTGTGCCAAATTTCATCCAAATCCGTTCAGTTATACATCCATCCATACTCACAAACTTTCGCGTTTATAATATTAGTAGGATAATATTTAACAAATTCTTGACTTTAGAGAAAAATAGCTCCACAAGGTAGAGCTATTTATGTATAAGTTCACATTGATTTTTCCTTGCACTTATAATAAATTCGATTTTCCCTAAATCAACTATGAAAAAAAAAGAAAATTATTAAAAAACAATGTTACTCACACAAGATATTATTATAACACTATTTCCAAACACTTTTCACTTAACAACTTTTAAAAGAATTTAATCAAAATGCACTTTTTAAAACTCAATATTGAAGTACTGTTCTCACTGCTGCTTCTACGGGTCTCAGTAAAGAACTGAATGATTTACCGAAAGACCGTTCCCTTTTTATTCAGATGATTGCAGTGAGGTTAGCAGCTTGACTAACTAGGGTGGCCATGTTTTGAAATTCACGAGATACATTACTACATGCAATGATGCAACATACTTAAATAAACTAACGCCGTTTTTCCTTGGGAGTAGGCAGAAGTATATTCGAACAAGTCCAGTTGAATATTTAAAAGTTAAGCTGTTTTATAAGTGCTATATTATCTAATAATTGTTAATAGCTACAGAAATTAAACCTACCTATTTGGATATTCATACATACTTGAAAAAGCCCTAATAACATTAGATATATTTATTTTATTATTTATGTACACACAGTAAAATTGATACAGATACGACATAAACATAATTATGAGTACAAAGGTACTGCTTATTTCTTAAGAAATTTCTTCCAGCAGACCTGCGAAAGGAGAAATGAGAAAGAAATGTAGATAATAGTGTGTGAGAACAGGAAGAGAAAAATATAAATACGCAAAGTATTAAACTAAAATATCATAATATACCTATAGGTATAACGTAAATAAATACATAAAGCTTAAATATATAAACGTACATACTACAGGTATATAAATACTCACAGTTGAGAGGAAAGGTAATGCTCTTTTACTAAAAAAAATAAAAAATAATATGCTTATTGAATTATATACTTACCTAATCTTTAATGAATAACGATGAAATGTAATTTTGATGAATATTATCACGGTTTATGCACCATCTCTTCCTACCAATTCGTACGCCACGATATACGTTAGAACTTTTCTGTATCCCATTATTATCCTGCATGCAATGTATCATGTACACCATGTTTAAACAAATAAATTTTACTTACTTACTTACTTACTCTATATTTAAATTGAGAAACAGTTTTTAAATCACGAATGCTAGGCGGAAGTGAGTTCTACAATCTTACTGCATGGACAGAGAATGAATAGGAATAGTAACTTGTTTTGTGAGGATGAGATTTAAGGAGTGATCTAAGGTGTGATTTACACGGTGCGTCGCTAGGGCGAGCGTAGGTAAAACGCTCACGCAGGTAAGTAGGATAAGACGGGTTGTGTAAGACGTTGAAGAGGATACATAAAATCCGAGTGTTCCTGCGAAGGCGGTTTGGGAGCCACTTGAGTTCCTTGCGAAGATGAGAAACATGGTCATATTTTCGAAGACCGAAAACAAAGCGAATGCACAAGTTTTGCAAGCGCTCAAGCTTGTTTAATAGGTCCTCAGTAGCATCCAGGTAGCAGGCGTCGGCATAATCTATAATCGGCTGAATAAGTGTTTGTGCCAAAGAAATTTTAGTCTTCAGGGGCAGGAGACTTTGAAGGCTTTTCAACGAATGAAAGGAGAAATGTATGTGTATGTAATATATATCTATTCGTGTACTTATTTATTGTATTTCGTACCTACTGTAATGTATAATTAAGAAAACTAATTTGTTAAGTTTTAAAGCTTCCTTTCTTCTACTATTTTGCTGTGCCCGACAGGGTCCATAATGATCTCATCAAATTTTAAGTTACCACCTTTTTTTTTTTTTTTTTTTCAGGATGGGAAATCATCAAATGACTTCTCCCGCTCTGGGCAGAGCGAGAGGGCGTGTCAGACTTTTACTGACTAAAACCCACCCGTGTTCCTTCCGTTGCCTGTGTGCCGGGGCCGCGATATCCCTTTCGGACAAACCCGCAACCCCAGCAGGCATTGGTCTTTCGACCCCGTCGGTTGGTGCTGACATCTCTTTGAGGCGCGCGTGGAACACAACGCGCCGTCGACACGGGCCTGGTCCTTATCGGACGGCGAGCTGCCCATTGCTCACCGTCCGCAAGCCCGCGCCTAAGGTGGCCGGAAGTCGGCTCTCGACTCCCGACGCCCGGGGCGTCTCCTGCGGCGAATAGGGCCGCGAGGGCGTGCAGCTTGCATCTCCCTCGCGCGCTCCGCCTCCTCCTTCGCGAGCATAACTGCTTCGCAGAAGGAGGTGACGGCCTCCCATGCACTCTCGCTCCGAACCATGGCCTGAACCAGGGCCGGACGCGAGAGATCGCCGCCGCCGATCGCCTCCGTGAGGACACGGCGGTGCTCCGCCCAAGCTGGGCAGACCTCCACCGTATGCTCCACCGTGTCCTCCGGGCGATCCACACAGTGGTGACACCCGGGCGTTTCCTCCCGCCTTACGCGGAACAGGAACCTCCCGAAACAACCGTGTCCGGTGAGGACCTGCGTCAGGCGGAAGGTGAGGACGCCACGGCGCCTCTCAAGCCACTCCTCAAAGAGGGGACTTATCGCCGCAATTGTGGCGTGCCCACAGTTAAGTTACCACCTAAGTTCACATTGTGAAATGCAATAAATTATTAAGCGTTGAGCATTGAAACTTCAGAGCGCCACCTGGTGCGATTCTTACATATAAATAAAAAACCGGCCAAGTCCATGTCGGACCACAAACAATGAAGGGTTCCGTAGTTGGGATGAATTTATCCCAAAAACAAACTTAACATTGTAGTTGAAAACCATGTTCTCCCATACGGAATGTATAGGGGAACATGTTTTTCAAACTACAAATTTAAGTTGGTCGATTATTACTCGGTAACCTGTACAGCCTACTTAGCTCTCATAGTTTTCCTTTTAATTTCGTTATATATACAACTGCAGTGATTTTTTCACAAGTCCAAGTACAGCCATTTAGCTAGAAGGGGGGACACACTTGACTCTAACAATTTTTTTTTGTTAAAAGCTTAATATTTCGCAAACGGATCCCTGAATCCAAAAATGGTTTTGACAAACTCACAATATTTTTGAAAAACCTTTCTAACGATTCCCCACAACATGGGGTAGATGAGGAAAAAAAAAACCCACTTTACGTGTAGGGGAGGGTACACTAAAAAAAAAATTTTTTCTTGATTTTATCTAACCACTTTGTCGGCATGATTAATATGTATACATATGCCAAATTACAGCTTTCTAGTACTAACCGTCTCTGAGCTAAGCCGCGGACAGACAGACGGACAGACAGACAGACGGACATGGCGAAACTATAAGGGTTCCTTGTTTACTACGGAACCCTAAAAAAGGAGGAAATTCTCGTATATTTGTTTTTTTTTTTATAAAGAGCATTAGTGCGCTTTGTGAAAAAAGTTCGTTCAACCGATTTCACCATAGTACTCATGTGTGAAAAGTTTGGGTTTCAATGAAATAGCAGGCACAGGGCATTTAGTTAACTTTGAGTATAACATGAGAATCTCTCAAATAGCGTTGTAATCACCCAAAATGAAGGTTTATCGTCCAGATGCTACGTAGTTCAAAAAAAGATACGAAATGCTAAATGCTTAATTAAGGGTGCACTAGTCGACGGCTCGAACTCGTTGGTGGGCGTGACTAATATGCATGCTAATTAGTCTAATTATTTATTTATTTTGTATTTATTTATCCAAATTTTATTTATTAATTTTAGACGATGATTTATAACGAAAACGAGCGCATAAAATTAAATGAGCAGACCTCCCAAAGGTATGCTCATGAAATTTTACGCGCTATAGATATTATGGAAAAATGACTGTAAAACTATGTATTTAAACAAAATAAAATAATTTAAAATTCCGAAAAAATTATCTATCCCGGTACGATTTTTATTTTACAAATTTTTTTTCATTACTACATAAGTTATTTATTTACGCCCAAATTCTAGTTAAAATTTGTATTGTAATATAGAAGTTTCGACACTCATAACTTCCAAACTAATTATTATATAAATAAAAAAACTAATTATTATTTTTTACAGGGGCAGATAATAACAAGACAAATTAATATAAATTTTAGTTTTGAACATATAACTTCCAACAGACGAGTAACATACATACTACGTTTGTATGGAAGAATAACCGAATAGCGTACCCTTAACAAAGATTGTGCTTTGGCATGTCATAATCTTTTGGTGCAAAACAGTTGAAACCTATTGCAAGATTATCCTGAATTTATTATTTTTCACGGTAACACTACTAATGCAGATATATTCAACTACTAATGCAAATATATTCAACTACTAATGCAGACAACTTCATGCCAAACTTCAACAAAAATGATGCAATGTACTCAGATATTTTGCTACAAATTCCATGAAGAATGATTCAGAAAGTTAATTATTTTCATCAAAACATTATGTCATGCAGTAGACTGGATTATATAATTAATACGTCTTATGCAATTTATATATCTTAACATAAGAACACTTATTAAAGTGATGTAATTTTTCATGCTTTTCGGGTAAAGAAAAACATGAATTTATTCTCCATCGATCAAATTTAAAATATTTTATTTCACATAAACCTTCACGAGCACTTATGAAACGTCAGAAGCTCGGTGCACAGTCCCAATCGGTCGTTACTTATGGAGAAGAGCCGGCAAGAATATCGGCTACCTACTCTTTTAAAAATAATCATGAACTGATGGATGGCTGACCGCCCTGGGTGCCCCGCAAGTAGATAGATGATATTCATGAAGACCAAATGATTAATAGATACTTTTTCTCTACTGTCCTATTATCTTTGTGTGGAAATCCGTTGACATGGTGTGGGGTGGGATTTTTGGTACCTACTTTCAAACTCAAATAGCAGCCAGGGGGTTAATTGTAGACTTTCGTTCCCATAAGAAAATTGCATTTATTATTTCTGGCGTTTAATTTTTGGGTACGAAATGAATGATGTCCTTTAGGTAAGTAGCCTACCTAGGCACTGATTCAAAAACTAAATGACGTAAACAGCAATATTGTGTAATAATGACCTCAAGCATATTTGTTTTGGTTTTTTGCTAAAGTTGGATGCGTCATTCGAAAATAATCAAAAAGAGTTAACTAAACAACTTTGGTTTTAGTTTTAGGTAAATGTGGTGAACAAGCGCTATAGGGTTATTTCTAGATTTTTCCTATAGGTTTTGATGGGTCTTTGTATCCCTTTCTGTATTTAAGGTAGGTACTAGGTTTTTCTGTTACAGCACAAGTAGCCGGATTGAAGGTATTCGTGTTATATTGATTGAATACAGTCAGCATTATTACACAAAAAAGGCTCGTGCAGACGAGCGTTACGCGACTCAAACAATGCAATTTCTAAGAAAACTGTACGGACAAGTCGTGAAAACTTTTTGAATTATTCAATTCGGACATTCCATTCAAAAGATATCACGAGTTTAAAAATATAATAATTAGAAAAAAGTTGCGTGGTAGCTGCTCACCCTGCTCGGCTAGCTAGGCAGCACCTTATGCAATGTAGGCGTCACCGAGGTACGGGCCGTACGGGAGGAGAATCAATCCTTGCCTTATAAAGAACAGTCATGAAATAGTGTTATTTGCAGATGACACATCACTTATACTTAAGCGACAGCAGACAGTTACTGACGATGTAAATAATGCTGTCTCTAAAATAGTGCATTGGTTTAGTGTTAATAATTTACTTTTAAACGAGAAAAAGACTAAATGTATTAGATTTCTGACACCTAACGTTAAGCAGGTGAAAACCAATGTACTAGTAAATGGGACAGAATTGGATCTTGTGGACACCACTGTGTTCTTAGGTATTACTTTGGATTCGAAGCTGCAGTGGGGCCCACATATAACCAAATTGTCGAAGCGGCTAAGCTCTGCAGCCTACGCGGTGTATAAAATCCGTCATTTGACTGATGTAGAAACAGCTCGATTAGTATATTTTAGTTATTTCCATAGTGTAATGTCGTACGGCATTAATGCAGCCGACTTTCAGGCTATATTTGTGCTGCAGAAACGAGCCATTCGAGCAATATATAACCTTAGTTGTAGGCATTCACTGAGGGATAAATTTAAGGAAATAAACATAATGACAGTCGCATCTCAATATGTTTATGAGAACCTGATTTATGTAAAAAAGAATATTAATCTATATTCTAAACACAGCGACATTCATAGCATAAATACTAGACACAAAGATTTATTTATTGTGCCCAGGACTAGGCTCCAAAAAATTAGTAATTCATTTAAGTGCCAAAGTATACGTTTTTACAACTGCTCCAATGTACCCCCCCCCCCCCCCCCGAAGCAACAAAAAAGTGTTTTAAAATCAACGACTAGATGACACTATATGAGTTCATATAATTGGTTACTTCATTTTATTTGACTGTATAAGTCAATTTATTTTTTTAAACTTATTATTGACAACTTATTATTACATATATAATCTACTCATTACAGTTTTTTTTTTAATGAGTTGTAATGTTTTACGTTGCATAATGTAAATTGTTTTGCGTAACTGCTATTGTATAGAATCAAGTTTTCTAACTGAACAGACAGCTGTGCTGCTGGGGAGTTTGTTGCGCCACTTCCTCTTCCCAGCTAAGCACTAGGAAGTGGTGTAGGGTGGGCGTTTTTGGGGGACTGTCTTATGTAATTTTGACGTTTGAAAAGTGCTGATTCTCAGCCTATTTTGAATAAATGACTTTTGAATTTGAATTTGAATTTGAATTCAATGTCAAGAACTTAAGTGCTGTAGGTAGCGTAGGTAGCGTAAGTAGGGTAGGTAGGGTAGGGCAGGTAGTGTAGGTAGGGTAGGTAGTGTAGATAGGTAGGGTAGGCTAGGTAGATAGGTAGGGTAGGATAGGTAGATAGGTAGGGTAGGATAGGTAGATAGGTAGGTAGGTGCGCTGTAGATAAGTACTTAGTGCTACCCGTGCGAAGTCGGGGCTGTCAGATAGTTGATTATAACGCAGATGAGTGGAATGAAGATTGATGACAAAAGATGTGCATTTGTTAATGTTCCTTTGTGTGTGTATAAGTTTAGAGTAGACTATGGATGTTTTTTTGGTTCAGGATTGAATTCAGTTTTTTTGTTTTATAAAATAAAAAATGTTTAAATAATAAATGCATTCATTAAAATGTACCTACCTAACCTAACCAAATCATAATTTGCAGTAAACCTGCGAAAAAAAAATGTCTGCTGGGACACATAGTAGAAGTGAAACTTCAACGGACAAGTGGCAAAACGAATTACAACAAAATTTTAACTTGAAGTTTTACGGGCAGATTGTTAATGTACTTGTCCAATTTGAACACCTGCCCGTAAAACTTCAAGTTTTTTTGGTATGGCACCTAAATTGTTTAATAAAATTCCTGATGACATAAAAAATATGACACTATATAAGTTTAAAAAAGCTCTCACTTAATTATTAATTGCCAATTGTTATTATACTGTAGACGAATTTTTGAACGACCAATTATTATAATAATGCATTTTGATATTATGTACTATGACTACCTATTTATTGATTTAATTATATGTGATGTTTTTCTTTTCTGGACATTTAATTAATTGATTTAAAATATTGTTTTTTTCTAAGTCACATAATCTAATGACACCTAATGTGTCACTCATAAATTTGTATGTCTTATTTATGACAAAACATAGCGCACCCTCTATTTATGTAAACACATATGTTTCACAAATGAACTGATTGATTGATTGACTTTTTCTTTCTTTCTAATTGAAAATGTTTTTGAAGGGGGCTCGTGGCTAGATAATAACAGCCCCACGGGTCGATTGAAGGCAAAGCTACGCTTGCCACAGTCGGTTCATGGATGAATGGCCATCCATTACATACCCTCCGTGACTCGGAAAGCACGATAAGCCGTTGGTCCCGGCTGACATCCGGATGACACTCGTTACGAGTAGACAGAAGGCCAAAAATCTGACAACCAGTCCTACCAAGGGGTATCTTGTTACCCAGTAACGGGGTTGTGGAGGTCAGATAGGCAGTCGCTCCATGTAAAATACACCTAAGATCCAGGATTAAACCATCGAGCGAGTTTTAGATTTCAAACTTTATTACGACCAGGATGCCTACCACGAGCTCTTAGCGCGATCCATTTTAGGACCTAAACTGAACTGTTGTCCCAAACTGAGTCGCAAGTTTTGGTTTCATTCATTCTTGTTTGGTACCATGACGTCCATAGAGCAGCTCAACTGAAACGCTCAACTGTCAAAATAAGCGATTCAAAAAAGAATCCGAAGGAAGGGACGACGTATTCAAGAAAGAAATCCGTTCGATTCTGTAAAAATATCACCGTGAAACTTAGGTGAAGTGAGCGTGAAGTGAGCTGTCAATAGTGTTAATCCCTAGCATCCTGCCGGTCCATTCTGTGGCAGTGACAGCTCATTTCACGCTCACTTCACCTAAGCTTCACGTTAATATTTTTACAGAATCGACCGACAGTTTAAGAACCTAAACTGAAATGCCTTGCTTTTGAATCGTTTTTAATTAGATCATGGTAGGCATCCTGACATAAACTCATAAAATGTGTTGCTTTAAATCAATACTTACTAAAATAGTAAACGAGGACAATCGTCTACAACCGCTAACCCACACTTTAGTCACTGTTTTCAGTAAACACTAATGTGGTTAGGCATTCACGTGATAGCTTTAAAACGCTATCACTGAGGTAAATTATGAAACGTTACATCATGTTCTATGAAAACTGTCTGACGTAATTGTTGTACAATCTCTACATTTTCAGAAGAAATAATGTGATGCAACTGTATTGTATTGCAATAATGTGAAATTGTGATATTTTTGTAAAGGTTACTGAGAATAAGAGGGGCTCTTGGCTAAGTTAGCAGCCACTTGGTTCGATCGATCAGGTAAAGCTACGCTTGCCGAGGTCGGTTCATGGATGGGTGGATCATCTTTACGAAACCCCCTCCGTTGCCTCAGAAAGCACGTTAAAAGGCATACGTCACCGGGACGCCATGGCGGCGCAGTCAGGTCGTGCCAACAAAATGTATGGTTGGCTGCGTAACCAAGCGGACGCCCAGGTGAGTCACCCACTATTCAGCAGCTTTATAGCGGGTGACTCACCTGGCGTCCGCGCTGCCAACCAAATATACAGGGTGGGAGGGTATTCTATTTTTTGTATATGGGTATTTTTCCTGAAAAAAAACTCTTTTTTTTTTTAAATGCGCAAAACTCCAGACTCGCCAACAACTTTTTTATTTAATTCAATTCTTATTTCAGAGAGAAAAAAAAACATTAAAAAAATTGTAAAGGTTTTATGTGCTGTTTTAGTTTTACTGGCAATTCTGATCGTTTCTTGCGTCTGCGACGACGCTCTACTCGAGGGAGGGGTCGTCACCGGGCAGTTTTAGCGGGTTTGCGCATGTGATGGCTTGACCTATTAATAAATAGACACGGCAACGTTTTTAATGAAGATTTTTTTTTAAATGTGACCTATATTAAAAAGTGGTTCAATTGATTCTGCTCGATAATCTGATCAAACTATTATCAGGTTTTGCGCATGTAACGTTACACTTTGTATAGCTGTATTAAGGGTGGCAGGGATATCGACGCCAAAACTGTTACCATGGATTCAGTACATGATTCTGAACCCCCCTGCGTTGAAAGTTTTCGTGGGTTATTAAAAAAAAGTTGCTGTTCCATACATTTTGACCGCGTAGGTATTGCACTTTTCTATGAAAAAGCTGATAAAAAAAAAAACCGACGAAAATTTTCAACGCAGGGGGGTGCAGAATCATGTACTGAATCCATGGTAACTGTTTACGCCTCGATATCCCTGCCACCCTTAATACAGCTATACAAAGTGTAACGTTACATGCGCAAAACCTGATAATAGTTTGATCAGATTATCGAGCAGAATCAATTGAACCACTTTTTAATATAGGTCACATTTAAAAAAAAATCTTCATTAAAAACGTTGCCGTGTCTATTTATTAATAGGTCAAGCCATCACATGCGCAAACCCGCTAAAACTGCCCGGTGACGACCCCTCCCTCGAGTAGAGCGTCGTCGCAGACGCAAGAAACGATCAGAATTGCCAGTAAAACTAAAACAGCACATAAAACCTTTACAATTTTTTTAATGTTTTTTTTTCTCTCTGAAATAAGAATTGAATTAAATAAAAAAGTTGTTGGCGAGTCTGGAGTTTTGCGCATTTAAAAAAAAAAAGAGTTTTTTTTCAGGAAAAATACCCATATACAAAAAATAGAATAAAAAAAGTAGGAAAAAATAGAATAAAAATAAAATATTATTAAAAATTAACGTTACACGTTGTAAATTATAGCTGTATACAACATGTAAAAAAACCTGTCAGATCCGTGAAGGTTGTTATTAGCTATCGTACTGATACTATTCTATCGTACTGAATTTTCAGGAAAAAAGAAAAAAAAAATCGCCTCATTTTTTTTCAATGGTAAATTTTACCGAGCTATTAAATGGGGCGCGGGCTGCTGTCGTTTAGCGGGTGTCTACTGTCTACAGTATTAATTTTTTAATGGATTTGGGGTAATTTTGGTAGTGAATTTTAAATAGTAATCGCTTTATTATTTTAAAGAATAATAAAAATAAAATTGTTGGTAATGTTATTGCAGTACCTATGTGCCCCTTTCGGTTCGGTCCGGGTTTTATTTTACATATTTTATATTTAGTTGGCAGCGCGACCTGGCCACGTCATCATGGCGTCCCGGTGAGGTAATGGTTCTAAGGCTTAGAACTCCCTAGGACACCGTAGTGGTGCAACCATGGTCGCGCTGCCAGCAAAATACACACAGCTTCATGGTGGGTGGCGTCCGATCGATTGCGCAACCGACCATAATTTTCTAGGCAGTGCGACCATGATTGCGCTGCCATTGTTGTCCTAGTAGGTAGGGCTCTTAAACGAATTATAACGCTGCTACCATAAATCAGATCGAAGAGACAGTCACCAATAGCTAGTCTATTAGCACGGAGCTGACCGTGGGCCAAGAGATAACTTACTTTGTCAACAGTCAATACTATGTCGTTGTTCTGTTACTATGTCATGCTCACTTAAATGTCTCGCTGATGGTGGCGAGTGTGTTGGATCATTCGGTTCCCTACAAAATGGTTGACCTGGATGGTGCTGATCCACGCGTCATGTTCGTGAACGGGCGCCGTCAGTTGTGACTGGTCATCTCTTATCTGCCATGGCTTATTTTTAATCTTATATTTTGATTATTTTTTGTACATTGTTCTCACATATAGAAGCAACAAGAATAATGTACCCAGGATTTTGTAATTTTCTATATTTAAAAGAGTGTCCTTGGAGTTTCTTGCCCGTTCTTCTCCATAAAGATCTACGTTTTGGAATGGGCTACTAGCTTCAACTTTCTGAATAACTGACGCGACTATTTGACAATTCAAAAGTGCCTGTAAATGGTTTAATTGAAATAAATGCTTTGAGTTTGAGTTTGAACTACGCAGCAGGAAATATTGGAGGGACAACCAGTATTTCTCTTACAGCAACCTGTGGAAATGACACGAGCAAAGCCAAAGCAGTCACCCTAGGAACTACTACGAGTGTCGAAGTTGAGTTACCTCCTGGACAAGCAGTAATAGCTACTCTCTCTGCCACACTCGGTGCCTTACAAATTGAGGTAGATTATGAAGCTTATCTTATAGGGATATATTTGCGAACTATCACAGAAAGTTTAGAGATCATAATTGATGGAGTTATCCTATCCGATGGGTGATGGTGCAAGGTAGTATTCAGAATGTGAATTCTATGGAGAAGATTTCGATTGGTTTCTATAGAGTGCTAGGGTTGAAGTTGGGTTTAAAGATCTTTATTTATTCTAGTTAATGATAAACAGACTAGCAGTAATGTCAAGATGGCTCCGGCGATGATCATTAGTGAAGGCAACTTTTTATAGTTAGGTACGTGCAAAACAAAAAAATACTCGTGAACTATAGAACGCTCTCTAAAGAAACTTGCGTGCACATCACACATCATCAGTCTACAGCAGTCCACTGCTGGACATAATAGTATAAGAGATACCCGTACTTTTGGTAACTATCGCTAGGAAGCCTGATGCAGTATTTGGTGGGTGTAGGACCCTCCTCTGGTGAGAATGGTGATGCTCTGCCCGGATGCGGCTGGCCAACTGACTACCTATTGCCGATCAAAGACGAAGTAATGTTACCAACGATGAACAATAACTAGGAAGGCTGATACTAGTACGGCATTATGATGTAAGTAGTACCTTTGTGAACAGTATTAAAACTGTCAATATTCATCGGCAGGTTCATTAGATATGGCACCTCAAAGACGTGATATGGTTACAAAAAAAGAACGATCACTAGGAAGGCTGATACTTGTATAGTATTAAGGTATGCTGCTCAATACCTAAGCGAAAAGTGACGATATTCGTCGGCCGGTTCAGGAGCCAATTCAACATGTAAAGATATTAAGTACTAAATTACGTATATATATTTTGTGATTTACTTCCGTCGTAATACTTTTCTATCATTCTTATCATGTTCAGTATCGACATTAGGTATCATTTGGTAGGTATTTATTATGGAAACATTTAACTGAGATATATATACCTAATGTGTTGGCTTTTAATGGACATAATTATAAGAAAATACCACTAGTTTTGTTTTATTCATTTTAATAATAGCATGGAATAATGCGACATAGGTAGGTTCTTCCTTTGGTACAAAGATAATAATATTAATCTTTAAATGTAATGGTAACGTTTCTTATTAGGAACTAAGAATGTTGAAACATAAAAAATATGTAATTCTAAATAAATGTAATATAAAATAAAATCAAAATCAAACAAAATAACTAAAAATATAAAAGTGTTTAAAACATTCAAAATAACATATATGGCCTGTAATAATAATTCAATCTAAAATAAAATCTGAACAGAAAATTAATAGTAAAGGGATATAAATCAGGTAAACTAAATTTGACATAATTAAACAAGTGTAATAAGAATAGGATAACAATTAATTATATGGCTTCAAAATATTTATTAGCACATCAACGCGATGACGCTTGATCTCATTCTTCTTTACTATCTTCATACTGATGAAGATAATGAAGAAGAATGAGATTCTACAGTCAAGGACAGTAGGTGGCAATAATTGACACAAAATTGTGAATGCCAAGAACTAAGTAACTGAACTTAGTACCTTATTAAGTGCATTGGAGTACTTATTATCTAAGATATAATTCAGTATTGATTAATTCTGTTTTTTTCACAAGCACTTACTGTCTATTAAACTGCTCTGTAAAATGCCGGCCTCTGTGGTTATCCTACCTCAAAAACAAGGTTCAAGGAACACATTGACCGAATGAACTGTAATCTTTCAGATATCGTTGCCATTAAACCGAAAATGCAACTGGCACAACAAATAATATTTATTTTTATAAAATCTTTCTTATATGAATAAGTATTTAAATAAATAAAAACAGTATTTATTGCAGAACAAGTTCATAGCATTCAATTTCATTTAAAATAATAATATTTATTACATTTATTCATAAAAGTAAATAAATTCTATTAATAAATAAAAAAAATCTTCAATATTTTAAGAGGTCGATACTATTCATGCCTACGGTATACCTACACCACTTCTCTGGATAAATTTTCTATACTGCCGTATAGAAAATTTATCCAGAGAAGTATTAATACCGGTATTGAAAAAATCCGGTATTCGAAACCCCTAGTTACTATCTCTAGTCGTTGATCGCCGGCGACGGGTCTGGTGCTTCAGGAGATGACACTTTGTTGTGCTATGTGCTGTTATGCTCATAAACGTCACTGTCGCATCCAGGGTGGTGTGAGTCAACCTCGCAGATAGATCTTTGTAGTGTTCATCAGTGTCAATCAGTTTGTCAGTGCTGCGGTGTGACTCGTGCTCCGGGTTGTCTTGGTAGTGTGGTCGCTTGTCGTATTCCTCATCTTCTGCTTACTTTTTTCGTGACTGCACGATCTGTTCCAAGGCCAAGAGCAGAGGTGGAGATTTTTTATCCTCTTTTTTTTTCTCAATCTTCTGCTTATGCCGTGCTTCCGGTATGCATCTGCAGGATGTATGTTCCACGGTCATCTAAAAAAATAATAACATTTAAAACGCTACAAGGTTAATTGGCGCGTGTCCAAAATCGGAACGTAACGCTGCCATCTTGTTTGATCAATAAAAAATTACAGTGATATATTTACAAATGTTTGCCAACAACGCCACCCTATTAATGTCATTCAAGTGCCAAAAGATCCTTTAAAACTCTTAACGAGTAAACAAATATATCTACCTCTTTCTTAGTGGATACTTCGTTCTGGTCCCGTATATCGTTCCTGCGTTGCAGATCTGAAATGTTCCGGTGCAAGAACTCCGATTTGTGTCGTTCCCGAATGAACATACAGTAAGCTATCCATATGATGACTACCGCTGCCTGCAAAGAAGAAAATAATATCTAACTTAGAAGTCATTTCATAGGTGGCGTTCTGTTGTTTCCGCATAACCCCAAGGGAAGTTGCGAGTTTATGTCATATGTAAGTAATTTGTCAGTAGCAGCTCGGAGTGTGGACTTGTGCCCGGTCGATGGCAATAGGCTCGCCCCCTATTACGTGTGACTTACTTAAAACAACAACACAACATAACTGGAGAAATGTGGGTGCGTACTACAGGTATACCTCTGCATAACTCTTTGGGGATTACCGGCGTGATGATATGTTAAGTAATTAAAATAAATTCTTCTTAGAATGCCGGTGGGTAATCATCTTGAACAACACTGTCGACCAGTATCAATGATAATAAATTCACAATTAAACATTTTAATACGTTATGAATGGAGTTGCAAATGAATACGGATTATATCCCTAAAAGGAAAAAAAAGTATTAAAAAATTCTAAAGAAAATTGAAACGACGGCAAAAAAATTACACTACGTAAGTAAAATGAATAAATCAACAAATAAAGTTAAAAGCATGTTGAAAATAGTTAAACAACGAACAAAAAAGAAAACCATAAACAAACAAAATATATTATGACAAACGACGAACCCAGTAAGTGAACCTCAACAAGTAGCTACATTGGGAAAAATACCACCCAAACACTGGGCTCCGAACCGAGAGAAACATCAGTGATTAATCCCATTGCAAATATCATGTTTCTTAGCCCAGTCGATGGTTACGAAGTAAACAAGGTCTTCAAAATCCTAAAAAACAAAAAAGTCGCGGCATAGACGAACTGTCCCAACCAACTCTTTTAAGGCAGTGTGCTGACGAACTTTCCTTACCATTTTATAAATTAATAAATCAATCAATCGTTCGAAGATGGCATATTCCCCAGTCAACAAAAAAAAAAGCTCTAATATAACCTCTTCATAAAAATAATGATAAAACAGACCCAAATAATTATACGAGTAGACCAATTTCCCACTGCATCTAAAGTCTTTGAAAAAGCGATGTGCGAACGCGTTAAGGTTTGTGCAGACCAGCGCGACTTGTCGCGCGACGCGACACGGACAATAATATTTCTAAGAAAACTTCACAGTATAACAATAACCGCTGTCGCGTCGCGCAACAAGTCGCGCTGGTCTGCACAAGCTTTTACTCCTTTTGTGAAAATTATGAGATATTCAACTGCCAAAACAGATTTAGCAAAAATAGATATACTCGTACAACGCTAGCAGTTTACAAGTAGGTACATCCAAGAAGCTTTAAATATTTTAAATAACAAACAATACGCAATAGGAATATTAATTCTGACTAAGGCCTACGATAAAGTGCAATTTAAAATACTCTTAAATAAGCTATATGGAATAGGAATGTACGGGAAAGACCATGACTGGTCCGCATCATATCTGAAGGGTAGAGAGCAACTAGTTGGGATTGAAAATTACAATAAAAAAAATAGGCCAAGTGCGTGTCGGTCGCACAATGAAGGGTTCCATAGTTGGGATGAATTTATCCCAAGAACAAACTTAACATTGTAGTTGAAAAACGTGTTCTCCCATACGGAATGTATGGAGATCATGTTTATCAAACCGCAAATTTAAGTTGGTTGATTATTACTCGTTAACCTGTACAGCCTACTTAGCTCTGATAGTTTTCCTTTTAATTTCGTTATATATACTACAGCTGTGAATTTTTTCCCAACTCCAAGTACAACCATTTAGCTAGTCTAACAAAAAAAAATAGTTAAAAGCTTAATATTTCGCAAACGGATCCCTGAACCCAAAAATGGTGGTGACAAACTCACAATATTTTTGAAAGACCTTAATAATGATACCCAACAACATGGGGTAGATGAGGAAAAAAATAGTTCCCCACTTTACGTGTAGGGGAGTATTTTACCATGTTGTCGGCATGATTAATATGTATATATAGGCCAAATTACAGCTTTCTAGTACTAACCGTCGCTGAGCTAAGCCGCGGACAGACAGACGGACAGACAGACAGACAGTCGGACATGGCGAAACTATAAGGGTTCCTTGTTTACTACGGAACCCTAAAAAACAAAAGAAACACAACTCAGACAAATACATGCTTCAATTCCCCAGGGAAGTGTTACAGGCGGCCTCCTATCCCTTATACATAAATGACCTCCCTAAAACCATAGATGGGCCATACCATTATGTGCTATTCGCGGATGATATTTCGCTCCTCACCTCATGCCAAACAAATACTGATATAAATGAAAAACTTACCACCATTCTTAATAAGAGAATAAATTGGAAGAGTGAGCATAATCTCGAAATAAACTTTAACAAGACCAAATTAATAACTTTTCATCCTCGACAGAAAAACCGAATAAATATAAACTTTACATTTAACCAACATAACCTAGAAACAGTTAACAATGTCGCTCTCCTAGGTTTGCAAAAGATACACATATAAACTGCTATCTAATTACGCAACACATTTTCGATTTGCAATTGAGTCAAATTGGTTTCGTTTGACTAGACTTGCTTTCAATTTACAACTTTTGAAAGCATTTCTAGTCAAACGAAACCAATTTGACTCAATTGCAAATCGAAAATGTGTTGCGTAATTACATAGCTGGAAGGCGCACATACAGAAGGCTATTTTTTTTATATCTAACGGAAATATATAACTGATTAAGTAAAACAATAAAAATAAATGAGTTAAAATATATGAACATTATAATTATTAAACTAAACTTATTAATTATTATTATATACACTAATAGCAATACAAGATATTTAAACGAATAATTCAATAAGCAATAATAATATATAATTGAACACAAAAAAAAATATTTAAATAGTTTGACCTACACATATTACGAGTATATTCAGAGAATAAATAAATGAGCGATAACATAAATATAATAAATAAAACTTTCGTAAAAAATATATTTAAAGGAAATAAATTAAATATTTAGCAAAAAGCTTAAAGCTTCCTCTCTGCTACTTATTTAAATTTTGCTGTGCCCGACAGGGCCCATAGTCTCTTTTTTTAATCTTACCACCTGTATGTACTCGTATACATTATGGATTGCAATAAAGATAAATTGAAAATTGAAATACACAAAATATTCTTAAAACAACTCACCACAACCAGGACGACGACAATACCGAGGATGAAGGCACTCATTTAAAAAAAAAAAATATTTTGCGGCGTATTTAGTGAAACGAGTGTCCCGCCGACGAGAAAGAATTGGTACAGTCTAAGCCAGCCCCCGTCGTCGCTCTTAATTAATATTTTGAACTTGTGGTTGTTGGAGCTATGATTATGTCAATCAATATTATTGAAAGATCACGATCAGAAAAGTTGCCTACTACTAGCTACTGCCGGCGACTTCGATCGCGTGAAAGTCGTAAGGCACCACAATATACTAAAATAATATAGTAAAAATTTTATAAAAACTTTCCTGTGTCAATGAAATATTTATTACACTTAAATCAGCACGTATAAATACAAATACTACAAATTGCATAGAGCACGTCCGTCACTTATAGAGAGGAGGGTGAACTGTCGGGTCGCGGACGCACACTGCGGCCTGTTCTTCCCTGTATGACGTCACGAGGCTGCCTGCTCGGCTCATGTTGTTAACACGGCCATACTGACAACTGCTTCGTTCTCGAAGCTGTTACTGACATAAAATACATATAGGCAAGGGGTTATAATCCTCTCACCATCTGCCTTATGCCTGAATTTAGTCAGATTATCTGTTCTACCGGCCAACTGTGCAGTGCTGCCATTGGGCCTCGCGCCCAACACTTCACACCGATAATTCTTTATGACCTTCACAACCTTATACAGGATACTACGAAATATGCCTTTTATCTTCTTGTATCCCAGATTCATTTTACTTATGCGAATCAACACCATATCCCCGATTTTGTATGGGGATTTCACATAGCGATTGACATTCACGCTGCATGTGCCGCTTTTGATCTTCATCCAAAAGCTCACGAGCTTTTGCTCTTGTGACTCTCAAGTTCAGTTTCTCACCCGCCTGCGTGAGATTATTTACCAAAAGTGCCTCACACAGCTCTGTGGCCTTGTAACCAAACAGCATCTCATTTGGATTTCTGCTAGTGATTTTATTCACGGAATTATTCAACGCCTGCTATGTGGCAGCCAGGACTTCATACCAGTTCTCTTCTGGCTTATCCGTCGCGCGCGACGCGACTCGAACAATACAATTTCTGAGAAAACTTCACGGTGTTGCGGTTTACTGAAATGACGTTCACTAGGTGGCGGCACTGAAATGTCAGCTCCGGGCACCTGTCAAAAGTGTCAAAACGCCTATACTTTCTTTAATCGTGACTGAATGATGAACGAATGAATGAAACAAATGATGATCGTCATCATATATTCCATTTTCATTTCGATTTATCCATTCCATTTCGACAATGAATATAAATCATTGTGGAAATGGAAGACCTCTTGTCAAAGTGGCGCCACCTGGTGGTGTGAATTTTCATGAAAACCTGCATTGGCAATAGGTAATTAATAAGTTATGTAATACATAATACCCTTATTAAATGGGACTAAACATAAAGGCTTGTGCAGACCAGCGCGACTTGTCGCGCGACGCGACACCGGTCATTGTTATACTGTGAAGTTTTCTTAGAAATTGTATTGTTCGTGTCGCGCTGGTCTGCACAAGCCTTAACGCACCTTTGTTTCTGGATGTGATTTTATGATATATCAACATATTTATTGGAATTTTTGTTTTAATAAATTGTAGATCAGATCCTGTAATTAAATTGGAAAATTTGAATTCAGAATCTTCAGCAATAATTGTGACCATGATTTAAGCAACGAGGATACTTTCCTTTATCATTTTCCTGAAACACAAATATTTAACAGCCATGTTTATTACTAAACCACATACCTAATAACTGTAGCCCATTCTTTTTCGCATTATTTCCTGTTAAGAAGTTTAATGGAGTTGAATAATATAGTTTTAATAAATAATAATACCACCCCGGCCGCACTGGGCCCGCATGGTAGATTACAGCCCACTCCCACTCGAAGACAGGAGGCCTGAGTCCCAGCAGTAGGAATATGATAGTCTAATTATGCTATGCTTTAAGTTGAATAAACATTGTTACTTACAATTTATGCCAAACAATTAAAACCATAGAGACGTGTTGAAAGAAAGAAAGAAAGAAAAACATTTTATTTGGGACCCGCACAGGAAATACAAACAGTAAGTAATAATAATAAATTGTTGGCATGCAAGACGTACCTACCTAGCTCTAAATTCATGTCCAGACAACACATTTGGTTCGCACTTAATACGCGCGTAAGACTCAATTTACATTGCCACGGAATGGAATAGAAGTTTTTGTAACAATATTGTACAAAGCAAAATAAACTTTATGTCAATTGTGTAGCGAACGTAAAAACTAGATACGAGCTAGTAACTGCAGGAATTACCGGAAATGCGCGAGAATTTTCTAAAAAACGCACGACCTGTTATTTGGCTCGAATCTAGTTTGTACGATACCATATTAACATAAAGTTCATTATGCTTTGTCCAAAATCGTCGATGGTCTGGCTTCCCGCACTGTAAGATCTCTCATGTCTTCGAAGTATTGGTTCTTAGACTCTAAATCACATAATTGTATCGCTGTGTATGTACAATCGACGTTGCCAAGTTCTTCGTATCGGATGTGGACACCTCTATTAGCGACTATTTGGACACCTGGATGTTCCAATATATCACGGCCCACCAACAAGTCCACTGGAAGATCATGATAGTTATTGATCAAAAGGGTGCTATCTACACCAACACCATCAATATACTCATTCTGCACGATGTCTGCACGACAGCCGCCACAATACTTCCTTTAATTCCGCTCATTAAAGCTGTAGTTGGATTTGAGTGTAGACCAAGCTTTTGTGCAACGTTTTGTCTTATTAGAGTCGCTGAAGTTTCAGTCTCAATAATGCCTCGAATGGGATTATCGTTTACGTAGCACGTAGTGGGCATAACTACGTATTAATTTATCGGAGCATTAGTTGACGGGTTTCAATTTGTTGAAACAGTTTTCGATAGTGTGCCCATAGCGGTGAAAATTTTTACATTGAACCGACCCGTTGTTCATGTTATTAGAATTTGGGGCCCCGGCCTTATCGCCTCGAGTTTTAATTGCGTCATCCTTATTGCTTACTTTTGACTTACATTCAAATCGTCGATGGTCTGGATTCCCGCACTTGAAACAAGTACCCATTGTTTCCTCGAACGAGATTAAATCGTTATCAAGTAGTTTAGTAAGTTTGGATGGTAAAGCGTCATCAAGGCGGGAACGACTACGTGTTTCGCCATTTATTTATTTATTTATTCATTGATCTTCGTGACATTTGTGCTACCATGTCTTGCATTGTTTCGCAACATTCCAGTACAATAGAATAGAATAGAATAGAAAGTTTTTATTTCAGACCGGAGTCCATAGGGTTAGTAACAATTTTACTTAAGTTCTAGTGTTAGTAGGTTACAGACATGAAAATATACAATTAAAATTCAGCATGGAGCCGCATCCACCTCCGCAACATCGGGGAGTCCCACCGATCTGCGAATAGGCTGAGAATACTGTTGGTGCTGCCGCGAACACGAGTCATCAGGGATGCACATCTATTTCTAATAATGGCTGCAAAACCATCAATATTATTATCTGCAAACATCCCTGACGCACTACTACGCCACGGCAGCCGCAGCAGCACTCTCAGTGCATTATTGTATTGAACGCGTAGGTCGCTGTATGTCCGCTGAGTAAAGTTGACCCACAGGCCGCACGTGTAGAAGGACTGACAGTAAGCTTTGATAAGCGTTATTTTAACTGGCTTCGTACAACGTGCAAACCTGCGAGCCAGCATGTTACAACAGACAGCCAGCGACCTACGTTCCCTTTCAATGTAACAATACTTGAAGCTTAGAATGCCTATACATTCCACAACTTTCTTCGACAAATCCTTCACTGTCCAGGCTGCTCGTTTATGGAATGCATTGCCAGTTGAAATAAAGCGTGCGCAATCATTACCTGTGCTTAAGATGTTCGTGAAGGAACATTACTTGTCGTTGTGATCTTGTTCTCATAACTGTAATTATCTATAGTGGTAATTTTTTTTTTTTTTTTTTTTCGCTGCTTATACGTATATATTTAGTATGTATGTATTTATGTATCTATTATTTAGGATATGTATTTATCTATGTATCTATTCTAGTATATTGTATACTTATAATTTGCACCAACGACAGCCCCATTTTATGTCCAGGTAAATCACTGTCCATTCTAAGGTTGCCTGGAAGAGATCGCGGAAAGCGATAAGGCCGCCCATTGTATATTTTGTAGTGTTTGATTAAGTATTTTTTTGTTATGTATTTATGTGGTGTACAATAAAGTATATATAAATAAATAAATAAATAAATACCTTTATTCTTATCGACTATACCACCAAGCATTTGATCTTGGTAGACATTCGACCTGCATATAGGACTAGAGATTTCGCCTGGTTACTTTTAAAATTGACAACATCCTCCATGGCGCTAAAGAGATTAGCTTCTCTGGGGTATGATAGAAGTAGATCTTTCTGGAATTGCTTCCAAGCTTTTCTTGCGCTTTTTAGGAATCGAAACCTGGAACAGAGCCTAGTTCCGGTGTTCTGGATCTCTTGCGCTCTACTTTTCTTGGAGGAGTGTCACTCGACTCCGACTCGGACCTTCCGACTACGGGATGATCGCGACATTTACAGCAAGTGTCTATCACTCTCACTTTAATTCCACTGAGTGTCACTTTCACTTAACTTAAGTTCACTTCGGAAACAGTTTATGGATAATACCCACCGCTGTGTTATCAATGAAATAGTTTTTATACTTAAATCAGTAAGTATAATCACAAATGCTACAAATCGCATAGAGCACGTCCGTCACTTATAGAGAGGGGTTGAACTGTTGGGTCGCGGGCGCACACCGCGGTCTGTTCTTCCCTACATGACGTCACGACGCTACCTGCTCGGCTCATGTCGGTTACAGTATAGTACGTTTGTAGTTTTGGTTTCAGAAGCCAAAATATAAAGAGAGTTAGGACTGGTGACGCGGGAGCGAGCGAGGTACAGTGTCCGTGTGAGAAGCAGCTCATCCTGAGGTCGACATCCACACTCACACCCTTTAACAATTTCCCATAGCCACTGAAGACTCGACATTTTTTAATATTGTGCAAGCCTACATTCCGCCTAGGTTTTTGAAATAATTTAGGAAACAGGTAGTTTTTTTTTTTGTGAAAACATATATATCAAACTTTTACTACCACATGTTTAAAAAAGGGTCTTACAAAAATATTGGTATAGTTCAAAATTGCATAGACTCCATAGTATCTTTGGTACATTTATAAGGGTACATTCTTACAGTTGGTAATGACGCTAAAGTTACGGTTTCCTAGAAAAACGGTGACCGCTTGCGTAGCTTCCGCAATTGACGGGCGAATGACGTCACTGAAACGTTGACTATGAAAGTAAGTTGGTGTGGTTTCCTACAGAGCTTTGTTGACACCGTAAAGTAAACCCTGTCCCCCCAAAGATTTAAATCGCTAGATTTGCCGTCACCGTACTTAGTCACAAGAAAAATTGTCCATACCGTCACCTTAGAGTGAAAAGCTCGGGAATGCAACTTTAACTTTTTATTTTATTACTCTACTAGTTTGTGGTGGCATCTATATCGCCATATTGGTTCTTATAAATAATGTATTGGGGGGACCAGATTGGGCACGCATATTCTAAGACACTGCGCACATATGCAAAATACACTGATTTAAGAGCCTCGATGTTTTTAAATACCTTACATGACCTAATAACAAATCCTAAATTCTTATAAGATTTGTGTGTGTGTGTCTTAGAATATGCGTGCCCAATCTGGTCCCCCCAATACATTATTTATAAGAACCAACTAGAACGGGTTCAAAGAAATTTATTAACCATCTTAACTATCGCCTCCGTAAACCTCCAATGGCTTATGAAAATAGTTGTCGAACACATGGTCTTCTAACACTCGATGAAAGGCGCAAGATTATGGATATGTGTTTGCTTTATGATATACTTAATGGACGCCTCGATTGCCCGGAACTGGTAACACAGGTAACTTTTAACACTCCCCTACGGCGCACTCGTCACACTACGATACTACACGTGCCTCGGCACTCAACTAATTACTCCAAAAATTGTGTATTGACCCGTATTGCTCGAATTTATAACACGGATTTCTCTCAAGTCGATATATTTAACTGTAATAAACCTACATTCAAAAAACAAATAATAAAAACCATAAACGAAGGCAAATGATAAACTATTGGTCTCTTCATTGTCTAACTTTTTTTTTTTTTATAATCGTCAAACTTTTTTGTTTTTCTTTAAAATTGTAAACTTATCTATAAGTAATATACCTAAAACTGCACTTTTTGAATTAATATATTTCTAAGTAGTCCGTTCACACTTATCCTAGTTATACAGGGAAACTCGAAACTCAAACTCAAACTCAAAGCATTTATTTCAATTAAAGCATTTATAGGCACTTTTGAATTGTCAAATAGTCGCGTCAGTTAGTCAGAAAGTTGAAGCTAGTTGCCCATTCCAAAACGTAGATCTTATGGAGAAGAACGGGCAAGAAACTCCTAGGACACTCTTTTAAATATAGAAAATTACAAAATCCTGGGTACATTATTCTTGTTGCTTCTATATGTGAGAACAATGTAAAAAAAAAAAATGAAAGCAATTCAAAATATAAGATTAAAAATAAGCCATGGCAGATAAGAGATAACCAGTCACAACTGACGGCACCCGTTCACGAACATGACGCGTGGATCAGCACCATTCAGCTCCACCATTTTGTAGGGAACCGAATGATCCAACACAGTCGCCACCATCAGCGAGACATTTAAGTGAGCATGACATACTCTCAGCTACCATGATTTTTCAAGTCAACATACATATGAATAAATTTAAAAAACAAAAAAAAATACAAACGGCTCCATGGTGCTCACATTTACAAAAATTGAAAAAATGCTTCTAAATTATACAAAACTAATTTGCAATGACATGACAATGAAACCTATTATTAACCATACAGTACTGTAACACACATACTCTGTAACATACTATATGTATCGCTGTTGGTTGCCTAAATAAAGAAAATAAATAAATAAAAAATATGCGACCTTCGTATCATACTGACTTCACGCTAAATCCTGTATCGCATAAGCAGATTTTACCGCGCAATCAGCATATATATAGCTTCCCAGTCGCCCACCAGTTTTTCGCATATAAGAGGTTTTCATTCTAAGACGACGATACTGAGAAGAGTGGCAGTGGGTCACTGCGTCATTGTGTGTCAGAGATGTCAAAACAAAACAGAAACGCGACTATCTTTTGACGCGGTAGGGTGAATCTAACGATTTAAATCTTTGCCGCTGTCATCATTCTCATGTCAGCCGTCACTGCGGCCGTCAAGTGCAGCCACCGCTTTTCTGGGTAACCGTAGCTTAAGCGAGCGGGCACGTAACCAGCGGCGAGGAGCGGTGGCCGAGTGGGGTGGCGGCGACGACGGATGTACAAAATTGTGTCAATTTTGTAATGTCGCCGCCGCTCCTTGGCCCTCGTTTCGGGTCCGCGCACTCATAGCTGTCAAAGTTTTCGCTGTATTGTTTAGCATATCATTACGCCTGTATTATTCCCTGAAGGGTTATGCAGAGGTGTACCTATAGTACTATAAAAGTATGAGGAACAGGGTGTAAAGTACATTCATCCTCCATAGGAAAGGGAGGATCCTGCGACTAGACGGGTGTTGTATCTGGTGGGCAATTGCCCGATGGTTGATATCAATATATACTCGTCGCGCAGTAAACATTGCTTGCGCGATGCAGCATTCTGAGTGACATCACGTGTGATGCATCGTTCGCTTGTGGCGATGTGGTTGCCACCACATTACACCTAAATTTCGGCACTTATGTTTAAGTTCCATGTAATAAGGGGCGAGCCTTTTGCCATTAACCGGTTACAAATACAGACTCCGGCTGCTACTGAGATATTCCTGATAGAAAAACCTTATAATACTTTGTCCGACTTGGGAATCGAACCCGGAACCTCAAGTTCAGCAGTAGCGCTTGTGACAACTACACCAACGAGACAGTCTGTTTTGTCAATATTATTGAATGAATTGATGAACTACATAGCTTTTTACACCTAATCCAGTGTCATTTTTGCAATTCATAATCAATATGTTAGGTTTCACAGCTCCGGGGTGTAACTCCGCTGCCGCGAGAAATCACGGCACAGCGGACAGAGCTCCGGCGGGATCTCATGGCGGCATGGAGTGTGCGATTGTCGCAACCCAGCGCTGGGCACGCCACAATTGCGGCGATAAGTCCCCTCTTTGAGGAGTGGCTTGAGAGGCGCCATGGCGTCCTCACCTTCCGCCTGACGCAGGTCCTCACCGGACACGGTTGTTTCGGGAGGTTCCTGTTCCGCGTAGGGCGGGAGGAAACGCCCGCCCGGGTGTCACCACTGTGTGGATCGCCCGGAGGACACGGTGGAGCATACGGTGGAGGTCTGCCCGGCTTGGGCGGATCACCGCCGTGTCCTCACGGAGGCGATCGGCGGCGGCGATCTCTCGCGTCCGGCCCTGGTTCAGGCCATGGTTCGGAGCGAGAGTGCATGGGAGGCCGTCACCTCCTTCTGCGAAGCAGTTATGTTCGCGAAGGAGGAGGCGGAGCGCGCGAGGGAGATGCAAGCTGCACGCCCTCGCGGCCCTAGTCGCCGCAGGAGACGCCCCGGGCGTCGGGAGTCGAGAGCCGACTTCCGGCCACCGTAGGCGCGGGCCTGCGGACGGTGAGCAAT
This sequence comes from Agrochola lota, assembly GCA_947364205.1. Lineage (NCBI taxonomy): Eukaryota > Metazoa > Arthropoda > Insecta > Lepidoptera > Noctuidae > Agrochola > Agrochola lota. The sequence continues at coordinate 12,957,388 of OX376244.1, read as the reverse complement.
GGGCAGCACGCCGTCCGATAAGGACCAGGCCCGTGTCGACGGCGCGTTGTGTTCCACGTGCGCCTCAAAGAGATGTCAGCACCAACCGACGGGGTCGAAAGACCAATGCCTGCTGGGGTTGCGGGTTTGTCCGAAAGGGATAACGCGGCCCCGGCACACAGGCAACGGAAGGAACACGGGTGGGTTTTAGTCAGTAAAAGTCTGACACACCCTCTCGCTCTGCCCAGAGCGGGAGAAGTCATTTGATGATTTCCCATCCTGAAAAAAAAAAAAAAAAAAAAGGTTTCACAGCTGTCCAGGAGACCCATACGGACTCCCGGAACGGAGACACATGTGAGGCGCTAGAACATTGTTTCACAGAGACGCGGATTGGTCCGTACTCGACCCGCTCCGGGTAGAGCCCGTACAACATATCGTACTACTCCCTGGTTTCGGACGGTATGTCCGTAAGTGAGACGGAGAACGAAGCGCCCATAACCACGGCCGAACGAACGGATTTCGCTTAGGGAGTAGGCCCCCTGAGCACTGCGGGCGCTACCCATACGGGTCTGCCGTGTATGGACGGCCCGTACGGCCAGCGTTAGTGCAACACAGAGCGATATTTCATCATTTCGTTTAGTAATATTGAATTAAAAGTTTACTGTAAAACATGAGTATACATCAAACAATATGTGTGAGGTCTTAAAATAACAAGTATATCTGCATATTTTGCCATAAATGGCGTACAAAGAAACATATTTTTGGTTAAGAATAAACCATATTAAATTCGAGTATACTCAACAAACTATGAGATAAATAACTTAATCGTAACGCTAATTTAAAAAGGGGACAAACAAAATAGCTATCTATTTGACAGCTATTGGCGATGTTGTCAATTTTCAGAATACACAGCCTCAGGCACCTGTCCCACCGCCAACGAGGAATTGACTAGCTGTCAACAATTTTCCCAATGTCGTCAGTCGTTGCTGATGCTTTGGGGCCAAGCGTGTGTCTCTCAGCGAGTGTTTTTATTTATTTTATTTATTTTATTATTTATGTACACACAGTAAAATACATACAGATACGACATAATTATAATTTGAGTACAAAGGTACTGCTTATTTCTTAAGAAATTTCTTCCAGCAGACCTGCGAAAGGAGAAATGAGAAAGAAATGTAGACAATAGTGTGTGAGAACAAAAAGAGAAAAATATGAATATGCGAAGTCTTATACTAAAACATATCAAATATACCTACACGTATAACGTAATAAATTAACATATACTTAAATAAATACATAAAGCTTAAATAAATAAACATACATATTATAGGTATATAAATACTCACAGTAGAGAGGAAAGATAATGCTCTTTTACTCGATATTTAAATTGTGAAACAGTTTTTAAATCACGAATGCTAGGCGGAAGTGAGTTCCACAGTCTTACTGCGTGCACAGAGAAGGAATAAGAATAGTAGCTTGTCTTATGAGGATGAGATTTAAGGAGGGATCTAAGGTGTGATCTACACGGAGCGTCGCTAGGGCGAGCGTAAGAAAAACGCTCACGCAGGTAGGAAGGATAAGACGGGTTGTGTAAGATGTTGAAAACGAGACATAAAATCCGAGTGTTCCTGCGAAGGCGGATTGGGAGCCACTTGAGTTCCTTGCGAAGGTGAGAAACATGGTCATACTTTCGTAGACCGAAAACAAAGCGAATGCACAAGTTTTGCAAGCGCTCAAGCTTATTTAATAGCTCCTCGGTAGCATCCAGGTAGCAGGCGTCGGCATAATCTATAATCGGCTGAATAAGTGTTTGTGCCAAAGAAATTTTAGTCTTCAAGGGCAGAAGACTTTGAAGGCTTTTCAATGAATGAAAGGAGAAATGTACCTTTCGACTGACCTCATTGACCTGAGCACGCCATGAAAGATTGGAGTCAAAAATTACACCCAGATCTTTGGCAGTTTCGTTGTAGTCAATGCGAACACCATCGAGATACAAAGGCATCAGAGATGCAACATCAGCCGCATTGCGAACGAATCTGCTGCCTATGATCATGGCCTGGGATTTAGTTGGATTGATTTGCAAACCAAATGACTTAGCCCAAACGCTGATACAAGCCAGGTCATGATTCATAGCAGCAATTGCAGAACCCGCGTCAGCTACAGTAAAATGTCGGTAGAGCTGCAAGTCATCTGCGTAGAGATGAAAACTAGAGGAGATTACTCTGGTAACAAAGTTAATAAATATTGAAAAAAGAAGAGGAGAGAGAACGCTACCCTGAGGAACACCCTCAGTGAGGCTACACCAATCAGAGAAGGACTCCTCCAGGCGAACACACTGAGAGCGTCCCCGAAGATAAGAACTGAACCAAGCTAAAGCGGAAGAAGAGAAATTGATAGCTTTAAGGATACCTAATAAAATGTCGAAATCCACTGAGTTGAAGGCGCTACTAAAATCAAACAATACAAGAACAGTAAGGGACTTATTCTCCATTGCCCAGCGGATGTCGTCAGTTACTTTCAAAAGCGCGGTTACAGTACTGTGACCCGAGCGAAAACCGGATTGAAATGGGGAAATTAACGAGTTTGACGCCAAGAAAAATGATAATTGTCTATGAACTAAGTGCTCAAAAACTTTAGAGAGAAATGGAAGAATAGAAATTGGTCTAAAGTGGGTCAATAAAGTAGGATTGTTAGTTTTAGGTAAAGGTATTATGTGAGCCTGTTTCCAAACTGATGGAAATGAGCAAGACGAAAATGAGTGGTTGAAGATGTGAGTGAGAGTAGGAAGTAATGAGGGAAGGATAAGAGTTATCATTCTTGAACACAACTTATCATTACCGACTGCTGAAGAAGTAATCGCAAGTATAGATTTCTTAACGTCATCCTCAGTAACAACGCTAAGCTTAAAGTGAGAACATTGTGGTAACGGCAAACTAGCAAGACTTTCTAGTGTCGCAGCTTTGACAGACGGATCAAGAGAAAAGGGAAGGAGAGAGAAATGCTTATTGAGATCATTGAGGTTCACATCCTTACACAGGTTGGTAGGTGACTTGCCTATGCCTACAGATTTGAGAAATTTCCATACATCGGAGGAACTGCGGTTATTGAGTTGATCGTGGAAATAGCGTCTCTTAGCATCTTGACACAGATGACTGCAGCGGTTTCGCAAAGATTTGTAATAAGAGAGGTTCAGCTCTGAAGGTCTGCGCTTATATCTACTCTTAGCTTTATCCCTGCGAGCCATAAGCTCTTTAATTTGTAGCGTTATCCATGGTGCAGGGTTATGTCGAACTTTGACACGTCGTATAGGGGCATGCTGATCATATAAGTTGAGAACGGTTGCGTTAAAACAATTCACCTTATCACCGATGTCATCGTTCTTGACCAGAGGGGTCCAGTCGAGATCACCGGCATCACGCTGCAAAGCCTCCAGGTCTATACCCTTGTAGTTACGGAGATATAAAAGCTCGGACTTACGCTTGGGAACACGGATACGATAAGAAAGGTAAATGAGATCGTGGTAAGAGAAAGTAGCCGTAAGTTGACCATGGTAAGAAACATTATTAGGAGAGGAAACAATCATGAGATCAAGAAAAGAGGGAGAACAATTTGGAAAATAGTGAGTTGCAGAGAGAGGCAAAACTTGAAGATTGAAAGAAGACAAGAGTGAAAGCAGTTTAAGGGAGCGAGAGTCATTTTTAATCAAGCACGTATTAAAATCACCCATTAAAATAACGTGCTCATACATGGGGCAAAGATCACTGAGAGTGGAGTCGAGAGAATTAAAGTAGTCAATGTGAAGATTAGGACTGTAGAGCACTGCAAGCAAAACTTTAGTGTGATGAACCGTAATTTCAAGAAACAAATATTCAGCCGACTCAGAATACTGAGAAGGAGATGAACTAACCACCCTGTAGGGTAAATCAGCACGAAGGTACATAGCAACACCTCCTCCACCCTTGCCGGTCCGATCGTTGCGGATCAAGACGAAGCCAGGGAGTGAGTATTGATTTGAGAGGAGAGATGGCTTCAAAAAGGATTCCGATATCAAGACAGCATCGAGGTGAGCACTGCTAAAGGATGCCAGAAGGTCAGAATAGTGACCAGGAACACTCTGAGCATTTATGTGAGCTATATGCAGATTCTTAGGGTCATTGGAGAAAAGAGAAGAGATTTTATCATGTAAAGTAAGTGGTATGGAAGAGTCACTGTCCGCACTAACAAAACTAGTAGAAGAAGAGCACGAGAAAAAGCTGTCGTTAAGATCAGCTACATCATCCATGAATAATATACCTAAATAATATAAATATAAAAATAATATATTATAAATACCTAAAATACAAAAGTAAAATAATTTTAAAATGCTAAAAACACAAAATAATTACAGATTTTTCTTTGAATAGAAAAACCTCCCCCACTCGCTAGTAATATTAGCAGAATATTTAAAGATACACATTAAAGTTAAAACAATAGTGTTAATAGAAACAAATAAAAATAAAACAAAAAAACGGATAATATTTTAACAACCGATTCACATAACAAATAGTACGTAAAATGGAACGCTACGCAATGACGGATGAGTAGGACCAGTGACACTGACATCTGTATAAATCAGTCAGATCATATGTCATAGTGTCAAATCATCAAAAATAGAGAAAACTTAATCTTATACCGACAGTAATAAAAATAAAAAGTATAATGATTAGCGGTGAGACAAATGAAAATTAGTTATTTAACTACCGGCCTAAGATGAATGTGAACATGCAAAGTGGCTAAGTTGAGAAGTGGTGAAGTAAATGGACAGACAAAACAACGAATTTATTATATTACTTGGGCAGACGCGTCTTCCTCGTTCTCTTAGCGGGAGTAGCCAAGATTGCGGCTTTAGAAGATCCAGGTTCTTGAGAATGTGCAGAATCCTCGGTGTCTACTGAATAAGACGGGAATTTGGCTATCAGATCGTGAAGTTCGCCTGCCGTTTCGATCTTCCGGCGGGATTTGTCTGGGCAAATAACGACAATCTTGCCCTCCATGGACCAGCAATTTGGCATACCGAAATGCTTACGAGCAGCTGCAAACACGCGATGCCGGACTTGTGTCAAAAACTCGGAGACGGTGATCCCGGTACCCTTGAGAGCTTTCTTGCTATCCCATACAAGTTGCCGGTGCTCCATTTTGAAGAATCGTACCAGTATGGGCCGCGCCTTCTGCTGTGAGAATCCAAGTCTATGACAAACATGGATAATATTCTTGTCCTTACATACATCAGTCAATTTCATTTGGTTGGATATGATGTTGTGAACCACATCAATTAACTTTCCGTTATCCTTCTCTGGAACACCATGGAAAAGTAAGACCTTTCTTCGCATGATGGTTTCATGCCTATCAAACCCAGCAGCAAGCAGCTCAATTTGAGTTTTAAACTTAGAGAGCGCCTGACAGACAAACAGCTTAAACTCAGAGAACTCACGTGCGATGGATGCAATGTCTGGTGAAGCTGAAGCGGTACCAGTGGTAGCCTGCTGCAATTTCGCTTCATATTCCTGCATACGGGAGCCAAACAACCGCTCGAGGTCCTCCAAACTGGCAGCAAGTTTAGTGTCCATGTTCAGTGAGTGTGCAGTGAAAGAATGTGAACCAGGTACTGTCTTGATAACAATAAATAGCGTGTGTGGGGGGGTCAAATATAAATTAAGCTGATTTATTTCATTAATAAATGTAATTAACTATTATAAAAATTTATTTTAGCAAGAGCACTCAAAAATATACGTTAGTGCTATGCCTACCCACAAAGGAAAAAAGTGTTCTGCCCGCCAAGCGAGGTTCTCTGAGCTACTAGTCTCTTTGATAGCTTTTGTAGCCGGTGAGTAGTCGTTTGTCACATCAAACGACTACTTATGTATTTTTATGAATAAATGTAATAAATATTATTATTTTAAATGAAATTGAACGTTATGAAATTGTTCTGCAATAAATACTGTTTTCAGGGTTCCGTAGTAAACAAGGAACCCTTATAGTTTCGCCATGTCCGTCTGTCTATCCGTCCGTCTGTCTGTCTGTATGTCCACGGCTTAGCTCAGACACGGCTAATACTAGAAAGCTGTAATTTGACATAGGTATACATATTAATCAAGCCGACTAAGTGGTAAAATAAAATCTTATTTTTTTTATTAGGGTACCTCCCCTACACGTAAACCGGGGATGTTTTTTTTTCTGGTCTATCCCATGGTGTGGGGTATCGTTGGAAAGGTCGTTCAACGACACCTTTTGCTGAGGGTGTGTGAAAATCATTTACACATACTTAGATTTGTGAAAAAAATCACAGCAATAGTTTATATAACGAAGTTAAAAGAAAAGCTATCACAGCTAAGTAGGCTTTACAGGTTAACGAGTAATAATCGCATTTTGACGAACACATCTGTGGGTTCTCGCCCTGAGAAGGCATCACAGGCTTTCTTTAATCGACGGTCTTCAATTTCAAAGGACTCCCGTTCCTTGTTACTATTTCTGACCACTGAATTCTACGGACGCGGCGGTCTTGGTTCGACCTGTTCTGATCTGGATTGCTATGCGGCCAAAAATCGCTGGTTTCAAGAGAATGAGGAGGTATTTGGACAGCATTGTGACCTGGAAAAATGTTACGGCGATTATTAGTGATTGAATATTATTTGAATATTTGTAATTGCAGGTAGATTGACTGCTCAACAAGTCTCCATATGACTCGAGCGCATAATTTTAGTTCCGCGCCAATTTACGTTATTATTAAACCAAGGGCGAAAACAATCAACGGTAGATTTCTTGGAATTTATTAATTGCAGTCGGGAGTCTTGATTTGAGCTAGTTTAATGACAATAGACTCGCCCCCTATTACATGGAACCAAAACATAACTGGCGAAATATAGGTGTACTTAGGTACACCTCTACCTAAGCCCTTCGGAGAATACAGCGGCGCGAGCACGGCCTACTGTGACATGGCTTGAGACACACATTTTATCACAGTTTGGGCGATAAAACAGCGCTGTGATAAATTGTGTGTCTTAAGGCGAAAGCGTCAAGGTAGCCTTGCGCGAAATTTAAATTTTCTTACGTTTTTTGCAATTTGCAGGTCAGGATGCCTACCACGAGCTCTTAGCGCGATCCATTTTAGGACCTAAACTGAACTGTTCTTCTAATTCGTACCATGACGTTAGTTTAACGATTCAATTTAGGCCATGCCATGTGACAGCGATTGTCCCAAACTGAGTCGCAAGTTTTTGTTTCATTCATTCTTGTTTGGTACCATGACGTCCTTATAGCAGCTCAACTGAAACGCTCAACTGTCAAAATAAGCGATTCAATAAAAGTTACTATTTCTCTAACATAAACTGAAACGTTTGGTGAATTATTGACGAAAATAAAGCTTTTTAGTGCTATTTTAGTGGAATTTTACAAAAACCAATGTAGCTTTAATCTTCCTATTTCCTTCCTATTTTATATGCTTTTTTTAACCGCATTAGTTTTTGTCTGACAGATTTCTGATGAACTACTTTTATTTGAGTTTTTTGAGGAAGATTCTGCCTCACACTATGCCCACTATGCCCCAACTCAACTCACACAACTTTGTTTACTCTGGTACGTTCGAAACAGAAACATAATTTGTTTTATTACGTCGAAATAAAAACATTTTTTTCGTATACTTAATAAATAGCAAAAAGTAAATAAATATCTACTTTGACTAAGAATTATTTTAACAATAGTTACCGTATTAACGTGGAATCTTAATAAAAACTGTTGAGTGTATGTTTTACTTTAAAGTAATGATACTGAGTTAAGAACAAATAAAATGTTACTTGCTTCTGAACGTGTCTGACACTAAATAATGTGCGCGAAACAAACTTATTTGACAATAATAGCGTTGTCTCGTTTTCACCAAAAACGTTTCAAACGCGGCCGCGCGGTTCAGCCAAAGATTGCGATCTTTCATTCACTTTTAACGATCCAAATGCCGCTGAGCTTATTGGACGTCATGGTACGACTTTGAAGCGATGCAGTTTAAGAACCTAAACTGAAATGCCTTGCTTTTGAATCGTTTTTAATTAGATCATGGTAGGCATCCAGTATCATGTTGTATGTTGATCTAAATATGATTTGCGGCCGTATCAAATGTTTATTTATAGAATTATAATCATAAAAATGATCAATACAAGTCAAGTATTTCATGAAATCATGATATTTGGCGAGTGTGCTTACATAAGGAGTTGTATTGCTGATTATAATATTATGTAAAGCCATATTGGTTACGGTTGCCAATCATATTTTAATCAACATAAAACCTCACGATGATCTGCAAAATGTAAAAAACTAAAGAAAATTTGAATTTCGCGGGCTACCTTAGCGCATGCCCCTTAAATGCTAGCACGGGTCAACCATGTGCCATAAACTAAGCCACGACATGTCTTTTTTGTTGCGACTTCAAAGTGTGACATTAGCCCGGGGAAGTTACGCCAAATTTTAGGCTAACTTTGCATTAATTTAAAACAGCGGTTTTTTTCATTTAACGTGTAGGGTATGGTCAAGGAGTATATTAAACTGTATACCGTGAAAAGTTCACCCCCGCGTGTACGTTTTTTTAAAGAAAACATATAATTTCAATTTTACGTGGTAGAAAAAAATATTAACAGATATGTTTGTATGGAGTGTTTGTCGAAGAGATTAGGTATCACAAGTAGGTCAAAAAATTTAACATTTTCCTCCACGGAAATTTCCATAAATTAAACGAATTAAAGCATTTTTTTTAAAATAGATAGGTATATAACATTTTGCTTTAATGTGTTTAATTTTCTTTGTAATTAGGTCGGATAGAGCCTTTAAATGAAAGTTAAACTAAATGTAACTCTGTTACATTTTTGCCTGAACCGTTATTGCAAAAAAACTTTTACTAATATCTTGCGCTAGTACAACATGTTTAATTTTGTTGAATAGCGTATTAAAATATTTAATTCAGTAATTTAATGCAAAAAAACTGCTGTTCATATTTTTGCTTGAAGTACAATTTTAAAAAATCGTAATTTTATTTTTATGGATATTTCCGTGGACGAAAATGAATTCTAAAATAATATATTAGTTTTACGAATTTTTTACATAACATAATTAAAATTTTCCTGTTAACTATTTTTACCTTGATCCTGGAAAATGTTTAATTTTTTTATATTATTTCAAGAGCTAATTTAAAAAACACGATTCAGGAAAAAAATCGCTGTTAGGATTTAGTGCAGGTTTCAAACCTAATTTCCCCGGCCTACATAGTAAACGGGTTTTTGGAGCGAATTTCTTTAACGCGGCTTCATACTTGCGTCTGTCTTCTTCTAATTCGATAAAGAGAGAGAGAAAGTGTAAATTTAGTCAAAATGTAAATACAAGATGGCGGTGCGAAATTTTCTCATTTTTCGTCATGGGTGTCGTTTTCGTAGATTTCGAGGGTGCTAAAGCCGATAGAGGGGTCTTTCAGCAAAGTTAGGAACCTAGAAGAAGATTAATCCATGCTAATAGTTGTATTGTCCATTTAGAGAAAGAAAAAGAATGTACTCAGGTTAAAGAAACTTATAATTAATAAATAATAATTGTAACCCTCATTCCATAATAACTATTGAACTTACTGAAGATTCTTTATTGAAACAGAATTATAATTATAAAGTTAGGCATAAGAAAATGATAAATTATGCAAAACCGAATAGAATAATTAAAAAATGTAACCAAATTAGGAGACAACAAAAAAACTTTTCCAAAAATATTCCACGGAGAAAGGAACTTATTAATCTAATCAATAAATTAAATAGTTTTCCAATCAAATTAGAAAACAGCAAAAACATCTATGAAATTGATACACAGCGCTTACGGTCCAACATACAGGTCCTTGAGGGCAGACTTAGTTCCCTTATGTGCTCTCAGAACCAAATTAAAGAACATATTCTTGCTGCTAATGACTTAGTTATATGTCAGTGTATTTTTCTGAAGGTTTCAAACCCTGGTGCTGTCCAGCCTGAGGCAACGGAGGACCCGTCCTAGACTGAGAGTTTGTTTCAAGACTGCATCCACAACCAAGATATACCTTAGAGCCATACCTCACCGGGACGCCTTGGCGACGTCACCAGGTCGCGCTGCCAAGCTGTATACAGCTATACCTATTGTGGGTACCACCCGGCGTCCGCTTGGTTACGCAGCCAACCATACATTTTGTTGGCCATGCGACCTGGCTGCGCCGCCATGGCGTCCCGGTGAGCTCTTAACGTGCTTTCCGAGGCAACGGAGGGGGTCTTGGTAAAAATGGTCACCCATCAGTGTACCGACCTTAGCAAGCGTAATCTGATTGATCGAAAAGTGCGGCTGTTATTAATTAGCCACGAGCCCGTCTTATTCCTGTACCCAAATTGCGTAATACACGATAAATCAGATTGCTAATCCATTGCTTCATAAGTTCGAAACAAAATTCTGCTCAACAACGTAATTATTGCAATGAATGTTGTTGAACTGCCAAAATGAAACACAGCGTCGGACTGGCCATATAGTCAAGGTGGTATTTGCCAGGCGGGCCCCAGCCAGCGCGGGCCCCCACGGGCCTGGCATGCGGGGCTTGCGGCAACCGAAGGATAGGAGGGCCGCGCAGGCTAGGTCCCAGCTCTTGTGACCTAAATGTAAAAGTAGATCAGATAGTTCGTTCATACAATTAGAGAGTAATGAAATAAAATAAGAAAAATCGAGTTATATGAAACTCGCCAATAAGGGAGGTCCTTTTATACTGATAGTGGGTAACCTGATGTGCTATTGTTCGTACCTAATAATTTATTACATCGTTGATAATTACATTTTATATTTTATTTATCTCGATTTTTGTAAGTATCTCAGTATTTTCCGATAGTATCCCATCTACCCTCATCTAGTCTCGGGCCCCGGGCTTGTGGTCAGCCACCCGGGCCCTTCCGGCCCAGTCCGACCTGATGAAACAGATTAGTCGTAATCGTTTACAAAAATTTGTTACTTTTTTTTTTTGTTCACAATTCTGTTGCATCACATTATTTTTCCTGAAAATGTAGAGATTGTACAACAACTACGTCAGACAGTTTTCATAGAACATGATGTAACGTTTCATAATTTACCTCAGTGATAGCGTTTTAAAGCTATCACGTAAATGCCTAACCACGTTAGTGTTTACTGAAAACAGTGACTAAAGTGTGGTTTAGCTATCGTAGACGATTTTCCTTGTTAGTATATTAGTACCTAATTAAATTATATACTTAGGTACACATTTTATCAGTATAGGTAGGCATGTCTATTTAAACGGTTGACGCTGACGACATTAGGGATAACGACCAAAATTTTGTTTTTAGTCCGTCATGGAGATTATGAAAAAATATTGGACACGTAATTTTTTTTTTTCCGTAATCTAAAGATTACGGCGATACATTGAGTTAAAATGTGCCATGACGTCACGAGTATGTAGATTTTATACTTACTTGTGACGTAACGACCCCCACCCCCCACTCCCCAACTTAAAATGCGTTTTATCTAAGTAATTTTTTGCTAATATGATAAAGCAAAAAATACGTGTCTAATATTTTTTTATTCTCTGACTGACGGACTATTTTTTTTTTTTTACCCACGCATCATCCGTATATTATTGTCGTTATTATAAAGTTTGAAATTCTAAATTAACTCGATGATTTAAATCAAGGTTAAGATAAACCTTGTTCGTAACCGACTTAAAAAAATAATAACTTAAAAAAAAAAAACTACTAGAAAGTAAAAAATATTTTAGTTTCGGAACTCGGTGGCAATTCGGCAATAAACAAAACCAAAACTAGCCACATCTGAAACTGAAATAATTTTCAGTTATTTTTGTGTGTAACAAGGCCAACAAGGGTTCAACATAACACGAATACCTAGAATCCGGCTATGCTGTAACAAAAAAACCTAGTCCTTTAGCCAGGCAGGGATGGAAAGTCCCTTCAAAACCTAGGGGAAAAATCTAGGAATAACCCTGATGCGATTGTTCACCACATTTACCAAAAACTTTTTTCACTTTTCCATACGCTTTTTTATATTTTTTGAGTGGGAAATTATCAAATAACTTCTCCCGCTCTGCGCGGAGCGGGAGGGTGTGTCAGACTTTTACTGACTAAAACCCACCCGTGTTACTTCCGTTGCCTGTGTGTCGGGGCCGCGATATCCCTTTCGGACAAACTCGCAACCCTGGCAGGCATTGGCCCTTACGGACCCCGTCAGTTATGCTGACATCTCTTTGAGGCGCACGTGGAAGACAACGCGCCGTCGACCCGGGCCTGGTCCTTATCGGACGGCGATCTACACTTTTCCATACGCTAAATTCGTAATACACGATCAATCAGAATCTCAATCGTTTTGAAACAGATTGCTAATCCAGTGCTACATACGCCAAAAAAAATCTGCTCAACAACGTTAATAACGCAATGAATGTTGTTGAACTGTCAAAATGAAACAAATTAGTCGTAATTGTTTACGAAAATGTGTTACGTAATTACATAGCTGACTACATCATTGAACATTTTATAAACTTTTACTACAATCTACAGGGTATTCTGGCCATGGTTATCTTTAAAGATACTCATAATTATTCTCCTATCCTTATTTATTTAGAGTCAGCAAAAGATGTCTTCTCCATCCATAGGTACTTCTATATTAGTCGTCATCTCTGTATTCACCACCTGTCTATCCATATCATCTTTCACACAGTCCATCCATCGTTTCTTTGGTCTTCCCCTACTCTTATAGCCATCCACATTCATACTCAAAACTTTCCTCACTGCGTTTTCCTTATTCCTCCATCACATGCCTACACCTTGACAACCGATTTCCACACAAAGATAATAAGACGGTAGAGAAAAAGTATCTATTATTCATTTGGCCTTCATGAATATCTATTTACTGACATTGTACGTTCAATCTACTTTTGGAGCACCCAGAGCGGTCAGCCATCCATCAGTTGATGATTATTTTTAAAAGAGTCACCGTGGAGTTTCTTGCCGGCTCTTCTCCATATGAAATGACCAATTGGAACCGTGCACCTAGCTTCTGACGTATCATAATCTGCCGACAAACTGTCACGCAGTTTGGCAGGTTTATAAAATGTATGCAAGTGTTTGGTCCAAAATAAATTATTTATTATTATTATTTTGTTTCGTTTATTATAATTTCGAACATAAAAAAAACATTTTTAAATATTTCTTAAAAAACTTTAAAAAAACATTTAAATATATAAAAAATTGTGTTCCGCCAGTATCGGCAGCAAGGTCCAAGCTACCGGTGGTTAGGGCTGCAGAGACAGCAGCCTCCTCATAATGCGAGCCGTATCGAGGAGTACTGCCTTCTGGATCAGGCCCATAATCTATTATTATTATTATTATATGTGCTCTTGTAGGTTTAGTGAAATAAAATATTTAAATTTGATCGATGAAAAAAAAAAAAATCTTTGCGGGAAAATTATGAAAAATTACATCATATTAAAAACTGTTATTAAGTAAAGATATATATTAATTGCATAAGACATAATAATTGTATAATCCAGTCTACTGTATGACATAATATTTTCATGAAAATAATTTACTTCTGATTAATTTTCATGGAATTTGTAGCAAAATATCTGAGTACATTGTATCATTTTTGTTGAGTGTATTAGTTTGGCATGAAGTTATCTGCATTAATAGTTGAAGTTATCTGCATTAGTAGTGTTACCATGAAAAGGAATAAATTCAGGACAATCTTGCAATAGATTTCAACTGTTTTGCACCAAAAGATTATGTCATGCCACATCACAATCTTTATTAAGCATTTAGCTTTTTGTATCTTTTTTTGAACTATGTAACATCTGGATGATAAAAGTTCATTTTAGGTGCTTACAACGTTAATTGAAAGATCTTTCTCCATGTTTTATAAAAAGTTAAGTAATGCCCTGTGCCTGCTATTTCATTGAAACCTAAACCTTTCACACATTAGTATGGTGATACCTCTTTGAACGAACTATTTTCACAAAGCGCTCAAATGCTCTTTATAAAATCAAAAATACAAATATACGAGAACCTCCCCTTTTTTTTCGTCGGTAAAAAATCAAGACATCCGAATGAAATTATGATATTGTAGGTGTAAGAATCGCAGCAGCTGGCGTTCTGTAGTTTCAATGCTCAACTCTTAAGACCGATTATTCTCAAAGTGGGCATCGTCACAAATTGGCAATATTACTGTATAAAAATAAGAAATATGGCTAACTAGCGAACTAGAATATTGATTAAGTAATGCAATAATTAATATCGTAACACCGAATATTTAGTTTTAGATGTAAAAAAAGTATTTAGAAACTTTCCAAATGCCTTTTTTACACCTAAAACGGGTTCAACATCAAATTCAGTGTTATAATTGCAATTCATTATTAACATATTGGTACGCTAGTTAGCCACATTTCTTATTTCCATACAGTAACATTGCCAAATTAATCAAAACAGGTAAATTTTTGACAGGTATTTGCGACGTTGCCAACTTTTAGGATAAACGCTATAAATAATTTATTGCATTCCACAATTTGAACTTAGGTGGTAACTTAAAATGGACCCTGTCTGGCACACCAAAATACTAAAAGAGAGGAACCTTTAAAAACTTAGCTCAACAGTCTTCTGAACTAAATCTAATGTTATTAGGTTTTTTTCAAATATGTATGAATCTCCAAATACCTATATAAGTATTGTTTCTGTAGGTACTAATAATTTAATTATTAGATGCACTTACCTATAGCTTTTAAATATTCAATTGGACTCGTTCGAATATTCTTCTGCCTACCCCAAGAAAAACGGCGTTAGTTTATTTAAGTATGTTGCATCATTGCATGTAGTAATGTATCTCGTGAGTTTCAAAAAATGGTCACCCTAGTTAGTCAAGCTGCTAACTTCACTGCTATCATCTGAATAAAAAGGGAACGGCCTTTCGGTAAATCATTCAGTTCTTTATTGAGACCCTTATAAGCAACAGTGAGAAGAGTGCTTCAATATTGAGTTTTAAAAAGTGCATTTTGATTAAATTCCTTTAAAAGTTGTTAAGTGAAAAGTGTTTGGAAATAGTGTTACAGTAATATCTTGTGTGAGTAACATTTTTTTTTTATAATTTTCTTTTATTGTCATAGTTGATTTAAGGAAAATCTAATTTATAATAATTATGCACAAGGAAAAATCGATGTTAACTTATATAAATAACTCTACCTTGTGGAGCTATTTTTCTCTAAAGTCAAGAATTTGTTAAATATAAGTAATAAAAGTTCAATAGGCTCGCCCCCTATTACATGGGACTTAAACATAACTGCGAAATGTGGGTGTACTATAGGTACACTCTGCCTGACCCTTGGGAACACAGGTGTGATGTTCTGCTATTTCGAAAAAAAAATACCTAAATATTACGTACTCGTAAGTATCTCAGTAGTTTTGTTTTGTTACATTTCATATCTCGGCTGCCTTGCCAGCAATAATTCGCATTTTTAATCATAGATATTATGATAAGATTACTCTTTTATTTGTTTTGTTATAATTGCGTCATCTAAGGATAAACCGATGAGTCCATCTACTTGTTCATTTAATTGTCTCAGTTTATTTTATTTCAATTAAAATTGACATAATCTACTCATTAAAATATTTTGTTTAATGTGTTGTATTTCGCAAAAAGTGGTGAGCTAGCGACCTCGAAATTATTGATCATATATTATTCTTGCCTGAGCAACCGGCAGCAAGTTCCTCCTTTAAATGTCACTACTTTGGTCAGCGTCAGAGGTCGAGTTACCTCCTTCACTACTACTTCCTCAACTAAAATTCTTTATAAAATACTATTATTTTTATCCCATATCACATTTTAGTTACATAACATAACATCACGCCTGTTTTTTCGCAGGGTTGGGCAGAAACTGTCTCGTTGGTGAAGTGGTCGCAAGTGCTACTGCTGAGTAGGTAGTTTCTGGGTTCGATTCCTATGTCGGAAAAAGTGTTATTGGGTTTTACTATCAGGAATTTCTCGGAGCCTGGATTTGTGCTCGGTTGATAGCAATAGGCTCGCCCTCTATTACATGAGACTTAAACATAGCTGATGAAATATGGGTGTAGTATAGGTACAATTCTGCTCATGTTAGTTGCAATCGACGCAAATGATTCACTCTTCCATCCTCTCCTGTCATCCGTCGCATTTAATCATTGATTCAAACTATTTTTTTTTATTATAACTAAATAATTTTCCTGTTGTTACAGTTCAACTCTACGTAAGAAAAACAATAACATGGCTACTGAAACGTCATTCGACATAGTTAACATACGAAACTACAATTTTGACAAGATGGACGGTTCAGGCATATCCTGTGACTGTTCTGTTGAAGCTGGACAGTGTCCCTGTAAAGACATTAACACCTTTATGATGATAAATCAAGATCCTAATAAGGATATGGGCAATAATGAAGACGGAATATCAGACGGAAACTGTTATGACGAGACCAGAGATGTAGGAACCTTTGATAAAAGGATTCTTAATGTGTTTAAGGATCCAATTATGCTGGCGACTTCCTGCATGGCAATGGCCATATTAACAAGAGCCGTCATTGCCAAGACCCTGCTTGGTTTTGAAGACCTGATTATGATGGGTGGTAAAACCAGCCAACTGAAACCCTTGAAAATTAAAAAGCTAAATGATTGTGAATTCCATGCTATTACGGATATGCTAAGACCTCTCAAAGCAAAAATCACAAAGTTTTTGCAAGACCAACTGAATTGGAAGATGACCACATACGATTTCGATCTACTACCGGGCTAGGAATTTTATATTCCAGCTGGAATTTAGCCCAGTTGTATTGTGATCACTTGAAATGACTTGAAAGTCAAACTCTCAACTCTTGTAGAACCCAAGAGTTACTCTATTTTTGGAGAAGAAAGTGTAAGGAAAACCCTAGCAAAGGCTAAAGAAGATAGCCGGGTTTTATATTCGATGTAAATGTCGTAGCAGCAGGTCTGTGCTGTGCCGAAATTATGGGGAGCCATAATATATGGTGTTGAAGATTGTGACACAATGCTGATGCTACATGAACATTTCTACTTATTGAAAACTGTGTGAAGTCTGAATGTGTTATCGTCGTGTATGAAGACAGAAAAGTTATTCTTAATTTTGAAGGATTTGAAGAACTCCTAGTATTTGTAAGTTTATTAATTTTAAGATTTGGGACAGGTAGGTGAAAAGTAATTTAGTTTTAAAGACTCATTTACATGGAGTAACTTGATTGCTTGAAAAATGCAATACTAATAGGGATGATGACTGGGTAAAAAAATTGAAATTCTAATTAGTCCGTCAGTCAGATAATAAAAAAATATTAGACACGTATTTTTTGCTTTATCATATTAGTAAAAAATTACTTAGATAAAACGCATTTTAAGTTGGGGAGTGGGGGTCGATACGTCACTAGTACGTATAAAATCTACATACTCGTGGCGTCATGGCACATTTTACCTCAATGTATCGCCGTAATCTTTAGATTACGTAATAAAAGAAAAAATACTTGTCCAATATTTTTTTATAATCTCAAAGATGGACTAAAAAAAATGTTTAGTCATCATCCCTATTGAAGCAACTTTAAAACTTGTACCATAAGAGTGGTTCAATGGTACAAATTATGAAATTGCTTATAATTATTAGATTTAACGACCAACTAGATGTTCGTAAAGAAATTTATTTGCCTGATAAATGCAATCAGTTGTAATAATAATAAAATTTGTAGGTTTTAAACTATACTTAGATGGTACAACTTTTAAAATTGCTCACAATTATTGCATTAATCGGGCAACCAAATTGCTTCGTGTGAATGAGCGTTAAGTCTTGAATGCTAAAACTTGAAACAATAATAAAAGTTTTAACATTTAAATTCAGATAGGTAGGTAGGTACCATACTTGGGTTATTTATTAAAATATCCGCGTATATTCGTTAATACAAAATGTACTTCATTCGAATAGGGTGTATTTTGTATTGGCTGAATAACGCAAATATTTGGGCAAATACGCCAAGTGAAGTGCATATAAAGGCTTATGCAGACCAGCGCGACACCGGTTATTGTTATACTGTGAAGTTTTCTTACAAATCGTATTGTTCGTGTCGCGTCGCGCGACAAGTCGCGCTGGTCTACACAAGCTTTAACAACGTTCTGCGATTGAGCAACTTTTAATATTGCTTCTAATTATTGCATTCAACGGGTAACTAAATTACTTCGGGTCCTTTATAAGTAGAACGGCTTTAGGCTTAGAATTATGAAATATGGTACACAAGGTAACTATTTGGTTATACAATGTAATTCTAATCTTTTGAGTTTTTGAGATTGGACTTCAGAGCGAAAACAAGAACACAGAGAAATGGAGAAAAGTAACCAAAGTAGAACTTTATGATTTTAGGTGTAAGTAATTAAAATCATCTTTACAAGGGGTGAAAGTTCTCACGAATATTATCAACTTTTAATATGGGACCAGCTCAGAAATATCGAAATAAATAGCTGCTGTTTCTTTCAAAAATATAATCGCAATGAAATTATTTATGTATAAAACAGATGGGATTACTTTCGCTAATTTTTATGGGTCTCTTAGTAAAACTTCTTCATATTCCTGAGGAAACAGTTACGCCCCCCGAAAGATACCAATGATTTTAATTAGTACAATCTGTACGGAAAACTGCCTATTGTTATTTTTGATAAAGCACCATAGTTTAGCCAGAAATCGAAACAGATATTTTCGATAAAAAAATACCATATTGTATTGCATCAATTTATAATTTTACTGATAAGGATAAAATCGTGCAAAACAAAGTAATATTGTGTGGAAAATCAGAGCAAATAGATATACTTATTTTTTTTAGAAATCATCGTTATTTCTTATTTCCAAAACTGAAGATTGTTTTAACAATGATTTTATGAGAAAGAATATGTATGAAAATTCTACGAATAATTTGTATTTATTTTAATTAGCCACACAAAATTACTTCGCATTTCAGCTTTTCATTCATATCAGCAACATTGTCAATCAGTGGCATGACACAGGTGGTATTTTTTTTTTTGCAAAAAACTTCGTGTTCGATTCCTGACTTATTTGTAACAAAGTGCTTTTTCGTAAAACTAAAAATGCTGTTTTAGTTATCTCTAACATAAAATAATTTCTCTTTTGGCAAATTGCGCCGTGTTTAATGAACACGGCGCAATTTGGAAATTTCAGTATTATCCTGTGATGTTGAGGTGCTTATTTTCCTAAATTACATCTACTCAACAAAATTAAGAAACGATTTCGTTCTACAGTACCTACACAAGAAAAGTTTTTGGATGTGAATGCAAGGTGAAAACTTTTACTATGAGAAATAGAGAAATCTTGCCAAAAGAGAAATTATTTTATGTATTATTATTTTATTGCGCCGTGTTTAATGAACACGGCGCAATTTGGAAATTTCAGTATTATATATTATTATGTCCTATAGATAGGAAGATGTTAGATTTGAATATTATGCAATATTGCACACATAGCAGGTACCTTACTATTTGTGACATTTAACATAATTCTAGTCTTTTGAGTTTTTGAGATTGGCCTCCATGGTGAAAACAGGAATTCAAATAGAAAGAGAAAACTGACTAAAGGAGTTATTACTTCATAGCTATAGGTGTAAGTAATTAAAATCATTTGCATCCTTACAGGGGGGGAAAGAACTTTTATTATGGGACCAACTTTAAAATATCGAAAAAAAGATCTGGCTGTTTATACATACAAAAATACAATCTCAATTAAATTATTTATGTATGAAACAGATAGGATTTCTTTCGCTATTTTGATGGGTCTCTTAGTAAAACTTCTTCATATTCCTGAGAAAACAGTTACACCCCCTGAAAGATACCAATGATTTTGATTATACAACGTGGGAAAATTAACATTGCTTATTTTTATTTTTGATAAATCACCATTGTTAAGCCAGAAATTGAAACTGATATTTTCGATAAAAAAATATAATCCAGTTTTGCGCTAATTTATAATTTTACTAATAAGGACAAAGTCGGGCAAAAGAAAGTAATATTATGTAGAAAATCAAAGCAAATATTTTTTTTTTACAAAGTTCATACGTGTTATTATTAGCTGACTAGAAATCATCGTTATTTCTTATTTTCAAAACTGAAGATTGTTTTAACAATGATTTTATGAGAAAGAATGTGTATGAAAATTCTACGAATAATTTGTACTTACTATAATTAGCCACATTAAATTACTTTGTATTGTAGCTGTAATTAAGAAAAAAGGCACCTCAATATCACAGGATAATGCTGAAATTTCCAAACTGCTTCGTTTTAATGGTCCTGTAGGTAGGACCGTGTTAGATTATAATATTATGAAATATTACACACATAGTAGGTGTACCTCTCACTATCTGTGAAACATAACTTAATTCAAATCTTTGGATTGGCCTGCAGAGCAAAAACAGGAATGCAAAGAAATTGAGAAAAGTGGCCGAAGGAGTTCTTATTGCATGAATTTAGGTGTAAGTAATTAAAATCATTTGCAGCCCTACAGGGGGTGAAAGTTTTCATGAATATTATCAACTTTTACTATGGGACCAACTCTGAAATATCGATAAAAATATCTGTTTCATACAAAAATACAATCTCAATGAAAGTAGTTATGTATGAAACAGATGAGATTTTGTTCGCTATTTTTATGGGTCTTTTAGTATAACTTTTTCATAATCCTGTGTAAAGAATTACACCCCCTAAATGATGCAAATGATTTTGATTAGTACAACCTGTATGGGAAAAATAAATCTGCATTTTTTTTTCTTCTTTTGGAAAAGCACTTGGTTTAGGCAGAAGTCGAACCCGATCTTTGCCACAAAAAATACCACCAGTGTTACACTTATTAATAGTTTTACTGATAAGGACAAAGTCGTGCAAGAGAATGTAATATTGTGTGGAAAATCAAAACAAATCGTTTTTTTTTTACAATTTTTATACGTTTTATTTGCTGACTAGAAGTCATCATTAATTCTTATTTTCAAAACTGAAGGATTTTTTTAACAATGATTTTTTTATGAAAACATATACTTACGTATGAAAGTTCTATGCAAAATTGGTATTTACTTTAATTGGTCACATAAAATTACTTTGTATTTTAGCTTTTAATTTATATCAGCATAATTGTCAATCAGTAGCATGATACAGATGGTATTCTTTTTTTTGCACAAAACTCGTGTTCGGTTCCTGGATATTTTTCCTAATTATAAAAATGCTGTTTTAGTTTTCTCTAAAATAATGTCACTTTTGGCTAGTTTTCTCTATTTCTCATAGTTAAAGTTTTCGCTTTGCATTCACATTACAAAAACTTGTATTGTTAACTAAATAGTTTATTTTTATTTTGCTGAGTAGATGTCATTTAGAAAAATCAACTCAACAACACATGTGTTGTTGAGTTGATTATATATGTATGTGTATGTATGTATTATATATGTTGTATATGTTTTATATATTATATGTTGATATTAGTCAATTTTCCCAATTGTGCCTTGTTAATGGTCCTGTAAATAGGAAGGTAATTATATAAAAAATATGAAATATTGCACACATAGTAGGTACTTTACTATCTGTAAAATTTTACATATTTCAAATCTTTGAGTTTATGAGATTGGCCTTCAGACCAAAAACAGGAATTCAAAGAAATATAGAAAAGCGGCCAAAGGAGTTGTTACTTCTTAACTTTAGGTGTAAGTAATTAAAATCGTCTGCATCCTTACAAGGGGTGAAAGTTCTCATGAATATTATCAACTTTTACTATGGGACCAACTCTGAAATATCTAAAAAGATATCTGCTGTTTCATACAAAAATACAATCTCAATGAAAGTATTTATGTATGAAACGGATTTTTTTTCGTTATTTTTTTATGAGTCTCTTAGTATAACTTCTTCATATTCCTGAGTAAATAATTACACCCCCTGAAAGATACCAATGATTTTAATTAGTACAACCTTCTCGTATATTGGAAAAATAACACTGCCAATTTTCGTTTTTTAAAGCTCTTTATTATTCCAGAAATAGAACCTGATATTTTCTAAAAAAATACTATGTTGTATTGCATCAATTTATAATTTTACTGATAATGATAAAATCGTGCAAAACAAAGTAATATTGTGTGGAAAATCAGAGCAAATGGATATACTTATTTTTTTACAATTTCTTACGTTTTATAAGCTGGTGACTAGAAATAATTATTATTTAAAGTCTTCAAATTTTTGAGTTTTTTTTATAATTTCGCTACTGATGAATGGGATTAATAATAACTCGATTTATATAATTACTAAGTATGCGGCTGTATAAAATAACATTTTTCAAATTATCAAATTAATACATAATTTTCTAGAATAGCTTATTAATTCTCTATTTATTAAATAATATTTTAAGAAGTTTAAGTACTTATATTATTATTTCTGGTTTCTTAACTGTTAGTAAGTAGTACCTACTTAGGTTACAAAAGTAAAGCCTCGTTTTCAAGGTAAATAGGACAAAAGTTGCAAAACATTGTTGCGACAACATGTTCTGTGTTGCGGAAAACATATTGCTAGCAACAACACAACTAGAAACTATGTGTGTACCTATGTAACTTGTTTTCAACAACACAAAGTCATGTTGCTGCAACAACATTGTCGATTTCTTTTACCATGAATACATGAACCACCATGAACTTTACAATTACATTTCTAAAATACGAATATAAGGCAAGGATAATTTAATTAATTAATTAATAGCCAATTAATCTTGCCTTTAATTAAAGATGTGTAAGTATTGATTATGGTTTAAAAAATATAATTTTGTATGGAGAGGATTAACTCTCTGGTCTTAGGGCAAGATTCACAGATCGTACTTTATTTTGCTAAGTAAAATTAGCGTTTTATACTAAAATGCCACTTTTTCACATGCAAATAATGTTCATATTCATATAAGCGTAAGCGTTTTGTATGAAAATCAACATGAGTTTTATATGAATAAAGTTCAAATTCCTATGGCACGCATACTTTACTTGGTAAATTAGTACGGTTTATAAATCTTGCTCTTATTACAAAACAATCTAGAATAATACTCAGTCATGAATCAGGATTTTAAACAAGATGTGTGGAATTGTGGATGTCAAATCAAAGTTCTAAATGAAAATTCGTGCCTGAGAATCATTCTAGAAATTAGCATTCTTAACAAAGTGTGTTCAAAACTTACCAGACAGTTTTGTAAACTGTCAACGAAATTGTGAGATGTATTGTTGAGAAATTAGGTACGTAAAAATACATTTTACTTTTACTAGATTATTTCTTTGGTATTTTAACCGTAATTATAAAACAGTAACACCCAATTTCTGGAACAAAAATCAACTCGCAAACAAAAATTTGCTAAGGGTGCGTCCAGATTATGTTATATAACACATAAACTTTTATATAACAAATCCACATTATTTAACATTGCTAATATCTTTATAAAAATATGTTACTTGTTGCATTACTATTTGTTTTATAACGTGTTATGTTACATAGTGTGGAAGCACCTTAACAAATTGTCAAACGCGTGTAAACTGCTGTGATTGGTTGACTTAATTGTCAACAGCCAATCAGATCACTTGACATGGGTTGAATTTTAACACGTCCTTAATTATAGTTTCAGAAACCGGGTATTTGTTTGATAAAATGTACTCTTTTGTAATTTACATTAATTTACTTACGTAATTAATTACTAGGAACGAATTTGTACCTACATTTCTGATTGCTTAAAGAAGGGTTTAATTTTCCGTGTGCGGTGTTAACTTAACACGTTCACTGTTCAGCATCGAAATTATGTCTCACGTCCAATTTAGTTTTTCGTTCCGGTCAGAGTGACCCACATGGATGTCACGAACGTCTTATTCCAACCCAAAATTACCCACAGGTGGGTCATGAACAGTGAACGTGTAATGGGTATATCGGAGACTTAAAAGTTTCTTAATTTTATTTAAATCACATTCAAATTAGTTCCCTGTCATTATTGTGTAAAATTTTAATAGTGTCCATTTTGTCGAATTGAAAAAGTGATCTAAATCACACACTTACAAATAATCATACACAAACAGGTCAAAACAAAATAAGAACTACTCGTATGTAATATTTGTAAGCCGATCTATTCTACAGAAATCTCACTATGAAAATCTTAGATGAGGTGAGCTTATAGTGAGTCAATATTGTCAATCCCTAGCATCAGGTGGAATTACAGCTCACTCTAAGTTTTCACGGTAAGATTTTTACAAATTAGACCGGCAGGTGTCAGTTTTAAAATGGGATGGTTGGATGATTATCACCCGGTTTCTGAAATTCCTATGAACACATAAATTCGCTAACAACCTGTCAAAATCTTGTACAAGTGATTTGACTGGCTATCGGCCTTTCAGTCGACCAATCACAGCAGTTAAAATGAGTTGTAACCGTTTTTTAGTTAATTTTTGTGTTGACCAGAAACCGAGTAAGTGTAGTAGTAGTAAGTGTGTAGGGTAAGTGAAGAAATGGTTAATAAACATCTGAATAATTATTAATTTAGATCTAGCCGGCAATTTAAATTGATAATCTTAATTTTATGAGACGTAGACAAAATATGGTCAAAACAAGGGACTTCACAGTTAACAATCCATTTCAGTTTTCGCTTTTCAAGTTTGAGATGATTGCCATACCATTGTTTTTTAAATTTGTTTTTGCAGTTTTTCTGAATGATTGTCATATTTTTTCCAATATTTTTCGGCCATGAGGGGCGCGACGCGACTGTGGTGAAACAATTTCTATGAAAACTTCACGGAAACTGTTCTACCGGTGTCGCGTCGCACATGTCTGGAACCTTCTTATGCATTTAAGATGGATGCGCAAAGGTAGCCCGCGAAATTCCAATTTTCTTACGTATTTTTCAATTTGCAGGTCAGTAAAAGTTTGGTCCCATAATGTACTACTTACTTAGTTCAATGACCCGTTTTCGGGTTTTGACTTATTTAAATGACACGTTGTATACTAACACCTTGGTTCCTGAAAAGCTAATCACCACAAGAATTGAGTAAAATACTGTCAAATTCATGTTAACTGATTTGATCAGCTAACCGAAAAACAACAGCTGATCAATTCGCTTGACATTAGTTTGACAGTCTGTTAGCAAATTTTTGAGTTGATTAGTCCGTTCAGAAACCTCCGTTCTAGGGCATAATTGGTTTCACGATTGTTCTTACCTAGTTTCCTTGTTAATTTAAAGGACTTTCAAAACCAAGTGACAATAATTTTGCAGAAGCTACAGAGTTAAACAATTTAAGAATGGGGATAGCAGTCACCACAAACATGTGAAAGGCGAAAAACTAAATTGATCCAATAAGTCCCTTGTTTTTAAACATTGACGGCCTCATTACAAAACAAAGCTACGGAGCTGAGCGGAAACGTGCAGGAATCGACCAATCACAATGGTTGAAATCCTCATCTCGTCTCTCGTCTGAACGATTCCTGCACGTCTCCGCTTCAGTGGAAACGCACCCTTATTCCCGTTTTCACTAACACTCTGCGACACCTATATAAAAGCGCGATGTTGTATTTTGAACGCTTGGTTTAGAGCCGAAGGTTGAAAATACAACGGCGTGCTTTTATTTACGCATTAATTTAGATGTAGCCATAGTGTTAGTAAAAGCGGGCGTAAGTGCATTTTGAACTTTATTCCGAATGAGGTAAAGTTATTAATTTAAAAAAATAACTGACTAAAACAGAGTCATATAGGTTGTCAATTTTGTATCAAGAACTTTACGTAAGGCGGAATAAAGTTCAAAATGTAATAACCATACAGCTTGAGTTAAAGTAAGATTCTCGTTCTGTAATGTGACGGTAGTAGGTAAAAGTTTTGTGAAACTGAGTTTAAAAATTAAACTTGTGAGTTAACAGTTTTCATAAGTAATCATTAAGATGTATAATTATTAATCATGAACTAGAAACGTTACATTTTAACACTATGAACTAGAAAATATCACCGTGGCCCTTATTTTATTTTGATGAATGCCTATAATAAAAGCTAAAACATATTTCTGCATAATCTTTTTCGTCATTTTTCTGCCATTCATCTCACTATTTCGTTGACGATAAAGGCTTGTGCAGACCAGCGCGACATGTCGCGCGACGCGACACCGGTTATTGTTATACTGTGAAGTTTTCTTAGAAATTGTATTGTTCGTGTCGCATCGCGCGACAAGTCGCGCTGGTCTGCACAAGTCTTTAAGGTCTATTCAGATAAACGCTCGGTAGCGATAGGTCACATTGGACCAGTATCGCTACCGAGCGCGACAGCGATATTGCTTAGGGCATAGGGCTTTAGTCAGAATAAAAAAACTACATGCAAAATTTGCTACTAGAATGTTCAAATGTAACTTGAAGGGCAGAGAGTTCGAGCGTAATTTTTGAAGAGAATAAACTGTTGGACAATATTTAGGGCCAGCGCAGGCCTGGCGAAGCGCAGCACAGCAGTCTGTTCTTACTTCCAAGCAAACATTAACACTAAGTTGCAATTAAGTCTAAAATAAATAACTACCACTACTCCGGACGAGTAGCTTATCAGATGCGCGTGGTTTATTTATTTTCGTCCTTATTTCAACGAAGGTAATGTAGATATTTGTTTGGCAGTGGAATCTACGTTAAGCTGCGCTTCGCCAGATCCATTCATTCTTGTTGTATAATTGTCTGTTTATAATATTTCACGCATTGAAATAATAGTGTCTATTCTGTTTTATAATAATCGTTAGTTTTACATTATTTATAAATATTCAAATGATAATTTATTTCATCAATTATATTGTAAAAATAATTATATAAGATTTAAGTGAAGTAAATGTATGTAATCCCCTGTATTTTGTTATGAATATTGTGATAATAAATTATTCTATTAATTACAACAACGTTTTTATTTAAAAACCCTGTAGAATAGTCGAAGTGAATATTCTCTTGGAAGACGCCTTTTCTTTCTTCTACCCACCCCCAAAGGGGTAAAACCGTGATTATATGTATTATAATTAAAACACAAGTAATCGCTTTATCAAATTTTATTCAAGCCTTTGAGGTTTCTCATTTACAATGAATTAAGTATTAACCATTATCTATTTGTTCATAGTCAAATAAATAATAAATGATTATCATCACGCTATACCTATAAGGAGGTGTAAGCAGTCAATCATGACTTAAACAGGGTGGATTTATGAGATGGGACAATAAGGGCAGGGGCGGCAGTCTCGACATGGATATCGATCACTATACGACCGAATTCGGTCGCAAAGTCCTAATGGCGTCCCTCGACGGTCAAAGTTGCTTGACAAGCACGAAGAAGTCACGTGCTGTCAACAATGTCGCGCGCGTGTTGGGACGCCATTAGGACTTTGCGACCGAATTCGGAAAAATACAGTAAGCAAGAAAATTGCCATATTTCACAAAGCTTTTTTTTTATACCAAGCGATCCTGTTTCCTACACGCATTAATCAACAACAGAGTTTTTGGTGAAATAATGGACGAGGAATCAGTAGTTGGATGTAAACAACAACTTAAAAGCAGCATTTTAGCTAATGAGAGGAGGACGAATGGTAAGAGCGAACAACATCTTGATTCAGCTTCAACTGAAGAGATGAATAAGAAAAAACTAAAAAATACAGCCAGCAACGACTTTCGGAGAAGAGAGGTAGACAGAATGAAGAAGACATAGTGGAAGAAGATGGATTTATCCTTTTTTTGATAACTCATCCCCTAAAGCTCATGAAGAAGAAAAGTTGCCGATGGGAAATTCCATCGGGAACACGGCTTGGCTCCTGATTAAATCAGCTTTAAAACGAGTAGTAGATCTTCGTAACATTGCTATGTCAAATATGTGCGGTTCAGACAGTGTCAACGTGTCTTTGTTTTTTTATTGAATTAGGCCTTTAGTAAAATTGCCGAATATAGAAAACAGAGGAACTTCTTTAGCATACCCAACACCGACCTGATCTAGTTTTAAGACGTAGTACATTTTCATGCAAGTGTGCAAAGTTTGTTATTGCAGTTGAAGAAGAACCCCAAGGCGAGGGTTTTATGGAGCCTAAAGTGCAATGACAAAATGCTCACGCGAATCAAACGACGTTTTTCAACACACTTGTGTTGAAAAACATCGGCTCCATTGCGCGGGTGAGTAAGTATTTATTTTATTTTCGGTTACTCAATTAATTTTAAAGTAAATAAATAAATTGCTTCATTTTTTGCAATAATTTACAAGCGTTGTGTCATCACGCTACTATGCAGTTCAGTGACTGCGGTTTACCTCTTGTCACCGTCCGTCATACATAAGTCAATAGTTTTTGAGTTTCAACTGCAGAAATAATTATATTTTAGTTTTTTCGAGAAATACCATGAAATAAGTACTTACTTATTTTTGTGATCAATAAAATCAATATTGTGCATGAGTAAATATTCATCTGGAGTGCGGAACTTTTGAAGATATATCACCTCTATGTACACTGGCTACTAGCTACAACGTTTAACGTTAAATGCGCAAAACCTCAGACAACCCAACTGATTTTTAATTCAATTGACCTATTTCAGAGAGAAAAAAAATCATTAAAAAAATTGTAAAGGTTTTATGTGCTGTTTTAGATTTCCTGGCAATTCTGATCGTTTCTTGCGTCTGCGACGACGCTCTACTCGAGGGAGGGGTCGTCACCGGGCCGTTTTAGCGGGTTTGCGCATATGATGGCTTGACCTATTAATAAATAGACACGGCAACGTTTTTAAAGAAGATTTTTTGAAAAATGTGACCTATATTAAAAAGTGGTTCAATTGATTCTGCTCGTTATTCTGATCAAACTATTTACAGGTTTTGCGCATTTAACGTTACACGTTGTATAGGGAACTGTCTGATTTGAAATAGCTAGATATTGTTTTTGTTTGGAGCTCCATTTTTACACTCTTACTTGTATATCTTCTATTAAAACATATCTATACTGACAATAACCCTTCACTGTGGGCTGTGGGCAGTCCGATGCGAACTTGGCCGGTTTCTTTCTCCTTTCGAATAAAAGTTGTGTAACAAAAATCCTGCCTGATCCGTGAGACTGTAGTTAAAAATCATACTGAGAGTCTATTTATGTGGTACTTTTGTGGAAAAAGGAAAAAAAATGCGTCACTTTTTACTTCAATAGGGAATTTTACCGGGCTATTACATAGGGCGCGGGGGTCGCCGTTTACCGGGTGTCTACAAGTCATAAATTTTGTATGACTCGTGTTGAAAATTTATAAATTTTTTAATGGAATTGGGATAATTTTGGTACTAAAAACCAAAGATTTAAATCGTAGATTTGCCCTCACTGTACTAAGTCGCACGAAAAATCGTCCATACTGAGAGGAGCGAGCTCACACATTAACAATGGCGTTTCCATGACAACCAAGTCAAGTCTCTGCGACAGTCTGTCTCAGAGGTGTCAAAACAGAAACGCGACCATCTTTTGACGGGCAGGGCAAATCTACTATTGAAATCTTTGCTAAAAACGTCAATTTTAAATAGCAATAACTTTTTTATTTTCTATAACAATAACTTTTTTATTACTTTTGGTAATGTTATTGCAGGGCCTATGTGCCGTTTTCGGATCGGACAGGGTTTTTCTTACTCACTGTATAGGCATATAGGCCATATTAAATTAGTTAGCAAAACTTCAGAGAAGTTATGAGTATCGATTAGGGATGGGCTGAACGTGGTTTGAACCGAATACGAACTTCGGCCGACCATTCGGTGAAAATAACATGTTCGGCCGAACTTCGGTTATATTCACTAGGAAATGTAAACGAACATAAACGTAACAGACTCTTGCCAGATAATGCAGAATCTTTGGTGGTTTGCACCATAACCTACTCTTGGTAATTTTTTAATACCAGTACGGTATTACGATTTCATTTAACATTAGAGTTTTGAAGGTCACAAAGACAGACTCTAAAAGCGAGTTTTTTTTTTTACATACTTAGCCTTTTACATTAAGTACTATGAAACAGTCTTAGTTATAAAAATAAAGAAAAACAATAAATATCAAATGTTTTTTTTAATATGACATGTTTAAAAAATCTTACATAAACATTGGTATCATGCAAAATGCATACAGACTATAGTATCATTGGTACATTTATGAGGGTGCATTCTTACAGTTGGCAATGTCCCTAATAGCTGGGTAACACAACATCACGACTGTAATCCTTGGAAGGATAGGCAGAGATGTATCTATAGCAGGGTTCACCTACATTTCGCCTGCAGTTATGTTCTATTGCCATCAACCAGGCCCAAATCCAGACTCCGGGCTGCTACTGAGATATTCCTGATGGAAAAGCTCAATAAAACTTTGCTCGGCCTGGGAATGAAAACCATGGCCTCATTCTTAACAGTATCGTTTACGACCACTAGGACCAACGAGGCATTCAAGCTGATTTCTGTTCAAAAACATGCAACAGATCATTGTTGCTACACCTAATCCAGTGTCATTTTTGCAATTCATAATTAATATGGTAGTGCAACACAGAGCGATGTTTCATTTCGTTTAGTAATATAAAAAAAAAAAAAATGTTATGTTTAGATGTTTGTTACTCAATCACGCAAAAACGGCTGAGCAGATTTAGATGAAACTAGCAGCGCCCCGCGGTTACATCCACATAAGTCTCGATCCCGTGGGAATATCAGGATACAAAGTATCCTGTGTGTATCTATATAAATGTATTTGTTAATCCAGGTTATAAACTATCTGTGTGCCAAATTTCATCCAAATCCGTTCAGTAGTTTTTGTGTGAAAGAGTAACAAACATCCATCCTCACAAACTTTCGTGTCTACAATATTAGTAGGATTTGGCACACAGATAGTATATAACCTGGATTAACACACAGGATACTTTTTGTCTCAGTTTCTGAAGTCTATGTAGACGAAGTCGCAGGCAGAAGCTAGTAAGTATTGAATAATTAAACTAAACAGCAAAATATTTGACAGCTATTGGCGACGTTGCCAACTTTCAGAGTGGCCAGCCTTATTAAGACACCTGTCACACCGCCGATAAGGAAGCGACTAGCTATTAACGAATTTCCCGCTCAAGAAACGTACCTACAAAAGATTGTAGGTTCCGTGTAAGTAAAAGAGATCTATATATTAATAGTTGACTGTTCAATCGCCGGCGAGTACCTACTCGTGTGTCGCAGTGAAACGGAAAAGAGCTATCAAAGAGAGTAACTTCTCGCTTCAGACTGTCGCTTGGTGGGTAGAACACAGAATACTCGCGCTTGGTACATACGCATAAGTACCAGCGAGTAATCGCCTGCCGCCGTCGCGCACTCGATGTTCGGTGCTCGCCAACTCGTTTTCAGTTGCTAGCTTTACCTACTCGCTTCTCGTTGATCGCCGGCGGTGGGACAGGTGCTTCAGGAGATGACACTTTATTGTGCAATGTTCTGTTATGCTGTTAAACCTCGCTGTCGCATCCAGGGTGGTGTGAGTCAACCTCGTAGATACCATCTTTGTAGTGTACATCTGCAGTATCACTGAGCATGTCAATAAGTTTTTCTGTGCTGCGGCTTGACACGTGCGCGGGACTCTCTGGGTAGTCCGGTCGCTTGTCGTATTCCTCATTATTTTGGTTATGCCGTGATGGTAGCACGAACACACCCACGGCCATCTAAAGAAAGAAAAGAATAATGACATTTACAATGCTACAAGACTATTTTATAATAACTAACGCCGCCATCTTGTTTTGTAAATACGCAATGACAGTGACAGTGACAATGTCACAAATGTTTACCAACAACCCTCACTGTCAATGTCATTCATTACGCCTAAAAATCGAGTAACAGTCCTGCGCGCAAGAGCCGCAAGATAAGTCTGCGCGCTGCTGAAATCGGAACTAATCGTATGCCGCCGTGTTGTCGTATATGTATGGTGAAATTAAGTATAGAATTAATTAAGTAATATTAATTTATGACTAATTAACAGTATTAGGATTAAACGATTAATGTAGATTTAATATTTTAAATATTAAATCTACATTAATTTTATACCGTAATACAGTATAAAATTAAGCACAACAGCACCATCAGTCGCGCGCAGACTTAAATTGCGTTAAATAACATGTCCAGTGCCAAAAAAAAAAACATTGATAATATGCGTCCCGGGTCAAGTTATGTATAATCTGGTTAAATTTCATATGGGTAGATACAACTTTGTTATGTATAAGATATCGCATCGGGGCACAAACACCATATTTATCAGGTTATTGGTTTACCCCTGCCTGGCCCCTGGCCTGCAATACCTGACAAAAACAAAGTACAATGCTTGTTTTTCTATTTTTAACCGACTTCCAAAAAGGAGGAGGTTCTATGTTCGTCGCGTATGTATGTTTTTTTTTAATGTATGTCCACCGATTTCTCCGTCAATAGGGATGATGCCTGGGTAAAAAAAATGAAATTCTAATTAGTTCGTCAGTCAGATAATAAAAAAATATTAGACACGTATTTTTTGTTTTATCATATTAATAAAAAAATACTTAGATAAAACGCATTTTAAGTTGGGGAGTGGGGGTCGATACGTCACTAGTACGTATAAAATCTACATACTCGTGACGTCATGGCACATTTTACATCAATGTATCGCCGTAATCTTTAGATTACGTAAAAAAAGAAAAAATACGTGTCCAATATTTTTTTTATAATTTCAAAGACGGACTAAAAAAAATTTTTTAGTCATCATCCCTATTGTGAAACGATTTTGAAAATTATTTATTGTTTAGAAGGGGTTCTCGAGGTGGTCCTGTATACATTTTATTAACTTTGCTTGGATAGTTTTTGAGTTAGCTTCAATAATACGTATTTTTTTCCACTTAGTCTATATGGATGATGTTATAAGTTCCTGTCACTGTTATTTACATAGCAGGTTGTGGTATTCGATGGGTAATTTGTGTGGGGTAGGTACCACAGTTAAAAAGTGAAAAATACGAACTTTTTACAAAAAAAATACGACTTCGTTGTTTTGTTGTTTATTTTTATTTTTGTATAAAGTTTTTGAGTTATGTTTTTGCAGTTTTTTCGTTTTTTTTTAATAATTTGCTTTATTTCAAGCTTTTTAGTTTTATTAATAAATATAAGTAATACATATATTTGGAATTTACACATTACTAGCTCTTATTTGATACCAACATTATAGATTTTATTTAAAGCCTTCCCCTTCCTTCGTTTTGATGCAATATGTAAATATTATACAGCCTATGTCACTCCCACAAATAAGACGAATGTAACGACACCTCATAAATGTCATCCATCAAGCGGTTTAGGCTACAGAGCGTGCCAAAGAAATAGACATACACATACTCTCGAAAAACATTACCTTCCTTCAGGGGCACTCAGGTAAAAAACAAGATGGCGGCGTTAGTTCTGATTTTTACCACGTGTAAAAATCGTAAGTTTCAAACATAATACGTAACTTTTGTGTATAAATATAAGTAAAATAAACGAGTAAACAAATTTATCCCTTATATACCTCTTTCTTAGTGGGTACTTCGTCTACAGTCTGGTCCAGTATATCGTTCCTGCGTTGCAGATCTGCGATGTTGCGATGAAAGAACTCCGATTTGTGTCGTTCCCGAATGAACATGCAGTAAGCAATCCATATGACAACTAGCGCTGCCTGCAAAGAAGAAAATAATATCTTACTTAGAATAGCGTGGATATCGTAAGACAACATAATACACTATAAAATAACAGCCACATTTTTATAAAATTTCAAGAACATAACTGGCGGAATGTGTGTGGATGTACTACAGGTACCTACACCTCTGTCTATATCTTTGGCGATTACAAGCGAGATGATATGTTATGTTGAGTAGTTAAAATAATTTATCTTAGAATGACGTCGAATCCTCGTCATCTTGAATAACATTAAAAACAAAGTATCGATGATAATTCATAATCAGATTTACATTTCAATATGTTAGTAACAGAGTTGCAAATCAATACAGAAAGTACCGTTTTGACTGTGAAATAAATAAAATATTCTTAATCAACTCACCAGAACCAAGGCGACGACAAAACCGAGGATGTAGGCGCTCATTTTAAAAAGATATTATGTTATCTTTTGCGTCGTATTTAGTGAGACGAGTGTAGTCAACGAGGTTGAATTGGTACAGCCGAAGCGAGCGCCCGTCGTCGCTCACAATTAATGTCACTTTGAACTTGTGGCTCTTGTAGCTGTGATGATGTCACTAGGATTTATTGAAAGATCACGATCAGAACAGTTATTTACTACAAAACACACGACTTTAGTATAGAAAGAATTGAGGTAAACAGAGCCTCACATGCAAGTCAAACGTCCTGGAGACGTGAACTCGTGAGTAGTTTGGAATTACCTAAATGAGGTTTTCCTGCAACTTGATCGATGACGCTGTGATACCTACGTAAGTACTTACATACCTATGCAAATGATTCTAAAGCGTTCAATAGCGTTGACTAGTTTTCATTGTGAGTATAGATAAATAGTCAACAAATGGACCAATACATTACGTATTACATAGACTCTATGTTATGTTATACGTCTCTTTGTATATCTATGTATAGCTGCCCGTTGGTGTTCGATTCCCAGGTCGGTCACAGTGTTATTAGGTTTTATCCTATAGGATTTTTTCAGTAGCAGCCTGGAGTTTGAAAGTTTTCGTGGTGTGACACCTCCGTGCCTCGGAAATCACGTAAAGCCGTCGGTCCTGCGCCTAATCACGCTCCGTGAGTGTCGGATTGCTGTTCCATCGGACTATTAGAGTGAGGAAAGAGGGAGTGCACCTGTGTTTGCGCACACACTTGTGCACTCTAATATTATCTCCTGCGCTGTGTACTTAGCTAAACTCCATTGAGATTGGCCACGGTGACAGACATTCGGTCGGGAGGATATTATTATTTATTTATCATCTACCTAGCTTTTTCCCAACTATGTTGAGGTCGGCTTCCAGTCTAACCAGATGCAGCTGCATACCAAGGAGCGACTGCCTATCTGACCTCCACCCACAACAATAGCACGGCTTTCGGGTTTATGACTATCCGTCCATTCGTAACTACTGTCAAAGATCTACTTATGACAGCCGGGACTTTGCGAGACACGGAGGGGTCTCGATATGTGATGGATGGTCACCCATCCACTGACCGACCTCGGCAAGCGTTGCTTAACCTTGGAGATCGACTCGTGTCACGAGTTATTTATTTATTATTATGTAATAAACAACAACACTGCGGTAGAGGTCACAGACTCGCAGTGCATGGTGTACCTACCTAATAAAAATAACAAGAAACCAGTTATAAAATTAGCACTAAATGAAGATGAAGTGATATTGAAATGACCTGCCGTGTGACCCGAGTCCTAACTGAGAGTGACTGCCGTGCGAATACGCGATCAACGCGCGTGGTGTATGAATAAAATTATGACGTACAAACGGGAATTGATTGATCGAGTACGTCATATTCAGACCCTGTGTCCTAACCAAAAGCAACTGACGCACAAAAACTATTATGAATTTATGACGAACACTTTGACATTGGAACTGGCCTGGCGTAGTACGGAGTTTCAATTGAATGCGAGGCCAGCATAAAACCGGTTTTGTTTCCATTGACGTGCAGCATACCGTATAAACAAGACTGGATTGATCGCTTGAGCAGGGTTACCATTTCGACAAAATGCCGGATATTTTACTTTTAAAAGAAAGTTTACTTTCTTTTTCAGTACTTATTAATTAAACTTTTTAATTTTCTAACAAATGACAAAGTCCAGAAGGAGGGCCATAAAGCCTGACATCTACGGACAAATCCGGACGGATAGTAAATTAACACGCGATCGCGAGTAGGTCATATTTATTTATACGAGCGCGATGATCATGTACTCGCGCGGCGAACGCTTTCGGTTAGGACACGGCCTGACGATGCACTTATTTACTGACTAGTATACATTTTACTCCTTTTTTAAATTATATTTAAATGTCATAATTTCTTTCAGTGCGCGTAAGACAAGTCTGCGCGCGACTGGTGTGAACTGTTTGTAATATTTAAAATATAATATTAAATCTATATTAATAATTAATCTTAATATTATTCATATTAATTAATTATTATTAATTTGACCTTACATAAACGACACGACGCACGCCGCGACGGCGCAGCATATAATTAGTTCCGATTAAAACCGCGTGCAGACTTATCTTGTGAGCACTAATTGTTTGTAGAATTTGGTTTGCAACACAGCGGAAAATTAGGAGTTAAAATCCTCAAAAGGTAATCAAGGATTCTCGTCAAGGGTTGCTGTCGACTGTGGAACCATTTTATGAATTAAGTATAAGTTAATTAAGTGGTTATGTAGATATGTATTTCTGTTTAGTAAGGTCAATTAAATCATCAATTCAGTTATGTTGCACTTTGCTGACCTTAATATTAATTCGGTCAGTGGGTCGCATAGAAATATAAATAACTTCTTTCTTATATCTATCGTGGCTCGTCTTAGGGACTCCAGTGGGTGAAAACGTCTTTTCGCTCGGAATACTGGTAGTAAGTACAATATTTCTGACCGTCAAAAACATGAAAGATTTCAATCGCTAATAAGTCCGTACTGTATGATTGATGTATTACATACGTCAAAGAATAGTAGCCACGTAGGTAACTGCCTACTGTTCTTTGATGACACTAGCTCTGACCTCTGAAAGGTCCACCGCCAGATTTCTAAGTAAAACTGAATCCCTTTGTGCCAATGAATATTGTTCATAATTATTTCACGTATAAATTAAAACCAATGTTTTAAATCATTTGCATGTTACTGTAATATGGCGGAATATGTCCTGCACTAAAATTATCTGTAACATGCTATTTACCACATTTTTTTCCAAATAGAGGTACTTACTTATTTTCTGACGCAATCCGGTACCATCTGATTTAATCTTACCTTCTATAAGAATATAATTATGAGTCATTCAACTGCATCTCCTGATAAAATTAAAAAGCTTTAAAACGAGTAGTAGATCTCCGTAACATTGCTATGTCAAATATGTGCGGTTCACGACAGTGTCAACGTGTCTTTGTTGGTGTGGAATTCGGCCTTTAGCAAAATTGACGAAAAATTCATAAAACAGAGGTAAGATCAGCGTACTTCGTTGGCATACACTGAACTCATGTAGTTTTTTAAAGTAGGTACATTTTGATGCGGTTTTCACTATCATTTAGAAATTTTTAGGAAGAATTTTTTATTTAGGAAAGAGCTCGTGATTAAGTAATAACAGCCGCACGGGTCGATCCATCAGGTTAAGCTACGCTTGCCGGGGTTGGTCCGTGGATGGGTGACCATATTTACATATCGAGACTCCTCCGTGCCTTGGAAAGCACATTAAGCCGTTGGTCCCGGCCGTCATTCGTGGATCTTTGACAGTCGTTACGGGTCGTCAGAAGCCCGAAAGTCTGACAACCAGTCTTACCAAGGGGTATTGTGTTACCCAGTAAATGGGTTGTGGCGGTCAAATAGGCAGTCGCTCCATGTAAAATGCTGGTACTCAGTTGCATCCAGTTAGACTGGAAGCCGACCCTAACATAGTTGGGAAAAGGCTAGGCAGATTGACTATCATTTAGATAATTTATTCTGGTTTATGTGTAACTTAGATTTTGTACAGAAATGTCGATTTTTAACATGTCACACTCTTTTTATTAGGGTTCCGTATCCGAAGGTTGCCAAACAGAACGTATTACTAAGCTTACGCTGTCCGTCCGTCTGTCTGTCAGCGGGCTCTATCTCAGGAACCGTAATAGGCACACAGTTGAAATTTTCATAGATTGTGTACCATTTCTATTGCCGCTTTAACAAAAAAACAGCCGACTTCCAAAAAAATACTACTTACAAAGTGAAAAATAACTTTAATTACGGAAGTCGGTGTCTTTTGTTTCGATTTTTTTTTGCGACCGGCTTCCGAATTTTAAGTTATTTTTCACTTTATAGTGTTTTTTTTGGAAGTCGTATGTTTTTTTTTGTAAAAAGTTGTATTTTTTGTTGTGGTACTTACCCCACACAAATTCGAACACCACTACCTGCTATGTTAATATCAGTGACAGGAACTTATCATCATATCGTCCACATAAACGAAGTGGGAAAACTACGTACCTATTATTGAAACTAACTCAAAGACTATCCAAGCAAAGTTAATAAATTAATTATGGGACCACCCGTTTCAAACAAAAAAAATATTTTCAAAATCAATCCACCATAGGGATGATGCATGGGTAAAAAAAAAGAAATTCTAATTAGTCCGTCAGACAGATAATAAAATAATATTAGACAGGTATTTTTTGCTGTATCATGAATAAAAAATTACTTATGTAAAACGCATTTTAAGTTGGAGAGTGTGGGTCGGTATTGTCTTATTTTCCATAAAATTATTTGTACTATTATTGTTTCCCATAATCGTCCCCCCTCATAATATTTACTTGCACTATTATCATTTATACTAATAACGCTTGTCATATCAACTTATTAGTCATAACTTTTATTTGTCATAAAATACGTTTCCATAATATCATGTGATATAATCATTAGTTTCTTCATGTAACATATTACATAATCGATACTTGACTTAAGCGACAATTAATGTAATTTAGAAACGGTTATTGTTTTGTACAAAAAATAATGTCATTACCTAAGGCATTTGGTCTGTAATCAAATGATTTATTACAGCAAACAATCTTTAGTTAATAAACAGTTTGACAAATTCGAAACGGTTAGGTTAGGTTAGAACTGTGACCACACAACGCGCGAAGGCGAGCGAGCGTGCCGCGGCAGCGGCCGCCGAGTGCTAGATTTCCTCTTTTGCAAAGCGAGCATGCAAGGTAGATTAGGTTTATTTTGCAAAGCGAGCATGCATGGTAGATTAGGTTTATTTTTAGGTTTCCTTGTGAATAAAAAAATCTGTATCTTATAATCATATTATATTAATCAACTTAACTAACATTGTTGTGCTAGTATGGGCAAATGAATATTATGGTGAATAAATTTTATGGAAAACGACATTATTGCAAATGAAACATATAGCAAATAAATTTATGGATTAAAATTATTATGACAATTGATCGATTATAACCAATGAAATTAGTGAAAATGAGTTTATGTAATTTCACGATTATGGCAACTGAAGCGTTATTTCTAATGAAATTATGGCAAATATAAGTATCGTATACTACATGGCACATTTAAACTCAATTAATCGCCGATATCTTAAGACAACGTAAAAAAAGAAAAAATACGTGTCCAAAAATAACATGACGGACTAAAAAAAAAATGAGTTATCATCCCTATTGGCGGAGAAATTGTTGGACATTCATTAAAAAAAAAAACATACGCTACGAACATAGAAACTCTTCCTCTTTGGAAGTAGGTTAAAACTTAAATAAAGTTAATATTAAAGGGTTTCAAAATAAATTGGGCTATGGCCAGTAGAATAATAATGATAGTAGTCTGTATGTTACACATTATATTCACGTGATCTGTGCTAGGTACAGCATTAAAGATCCCAATTTCCAACGGTTATTTCAATATCGTATATGTCTTCCTCCCGGAGTACTGATAATTCCTGCAGGAACTACCTTTATAGGCTTCATATTGCTTGTCATTGTCTTATCATTAATCTCAACTCTTGCGCTCGTATAGAAACCAATAGATATCTTCTCCGTTGAGTCAACATAGTTGTTAAGACCAGCAGCATCCAACACCTTATTGACAGGAAATGCCCAAAAATGATGACCATGGATTGGTTTCGGGTAGTTGGCAAAGACAAAGCCAGAGAGTTCAGCTTCATAGTCTATTTCCATTTCTAAAGTACCGTGTGTGGCTGTTAAAGTAGCTACTACTGCTTGTCCAGGTGCCAAAGATACTTCGACACTCGTAGTAGTTCCTAGAGTGACTGCTTTAGCCTTGCTTGTATCATTACCCCAAGTTGCAGCGTAAGACAGACTGGTGGTGCCTCCAATGCTTCCTGCTGCGTAGTTGACATTGTAAGTTATCTGTTGACCGACCGTCAGCTCTCCACCAATAGACCAGTGATTGGAAACAGTCTCTTCAATCTGATGTGAGACAGCAGCATTATATCTCGCCTTCACTCGACTATAGTTCTCGAACACTCTCGTAGATACAATGACAGGTTTCGTATGAATCCCTAAGACCCTCGACCTGACTGGCTTTAGCGTTCTTTGGACTTGTTCCCAATTGTATCTGCGATAGACATCGTTCCAAGGTGTTGGGCTTCTGACGTACGCATCATTTGGTCTGACTCCTGCCAAACTTTCGCAGGCTTTTTTGAGCCCTTGGTCGTCAATTTCGAAAGTCTTCCGTTCCTCGTCGCTGATGATCTCTATGTTCTGGCCGGTGAACTCTACTGAAGCGTCGGTCTCACTTTGGCCTGTTCTTATCTTGATTGCTATTCGGCCGCAGATCGCTGGTATGAAGAGAAGCATGAGGTATTTGAGCACCATTGTGATCTGTGAAAATATTTGTGGCACCGCCCCACAAGAACCTAGAGTACAGCTTAAGACACTGTTATTCTTAAATGTAACATTCTCAAGTAGTCTTTTGCTAATAAATCTCAGCAGGCGTTTAAATTAAGAGGCCGATTTGTCTCATCGTTTACGATAAGTTAAAATAAAAATTGTTTTTGTATTTATACAAAAACAATTTTTTATTGTCTATCCTCTTAATATCCCGTAGCCCTCTCATTATGGCCAGGGCCATACAATTTCAAAACTTCTCTAAAATCATCTTTAAGTTTGAAGGACCACCACCGGGAGACCGTAATTAGCAGTAGAATTTAAGTTTCTAAAAAAAAAAAAATGTGCGAGCCTAACAGTAATCGCATATACTCGTATTATCCCCGATTACTCGAAGACGGCATGACCGATTTTGAAAATTCTTTTTTTGTTTTTAAGGGTTTGTATTTCATGTAAGATGTTACCCATCATAATACCTTTAGGCATATTACCTTGGTAATAAGCAACATTAAAGGGTGAGGCTTCGTCAAGATTGTTTCTGACGGCCAACTCTAGCACCGCGCGCGCTCATTGGTCAAATCAAATAGCGCGCGCTTCCCTGGCTTCCTGTTACACACTTCCGTCCCTTTTACGAAATCACTCCCACAGATGCAGGAAATTGAGAGGAAAGATGTTACACATAAAAATATAGGGGTATACCAGGGTTGGGTAAGGTACAAGACTTACCTGATCGACTTTAGCTGTCCAAATAACGTTTCCGACAAACTCCCTAAAATCCCTAAGTCTTCGAAACCAATGTTATCAACAAAAAGCATCTCATTCATTAAAATCGTATTTGATTAGACCGCAAATGTTACCAAATGACTAAGATAAATATTTTTATCTTTATGCATTTTCTGTGGTCTAGTTGGTGGTAGGTTTGACAAGTAGGTCGGGTATAGTGTGACTGGGTAGTCTATTAGCCTTAAGGGGCATGTGCTAAGGTAGCCCGCAAAATTCAAATTTTCTTTAGTTTTTTACATTTTGCAGGTCACTGTGAGGTTTTATATTGATTAAAATATAATTTGCGGCCGTAAAAAATATAGCTTTACATAATTATAATCATTACAATCAGCAATACAACTCCATAAGTAAGCACAATCGCCAAATGTCATGATTTCATGAAATAGTCATTCAATGCGATTATATGAACTTAGAGAGTTGTATTGATCATTTTTATGATTATAATTCTATAAATAAACATTTGATACGGCCGCAAATCATATTTAGATCAACATACAACTTGATACTGACCTGCAAATTGCAAAAAACGTAAGAAAATTTGAATTTCGCGGGCTACCTTGACGCTTTCGCCTTAAGGAAATTCTTAACAAAAACACTTCGCTACACCCAAGGATCGGATCGATCACAGGACACTCTAATAGATCAAGTTAGCAACTAGTGCACGGGCTTATCTAGGGGCACGATAGTGCCTCCACCTAGACGAGCCAGAAACAACTCGGTGTCTTTGGTTTTGTATTTTCGTTATATAGAATAGAATAGCTTTATTTCGGACACAAATATAATCCATAGTGTTAGTAACATACAAAAAATAACTTTTTCGTACCACTTGCTCAAAAAAGTCACATTCAATGCCACAAAAAGCGAACATAACAATAGTCATTTTTAATCTGTTAAAAACAGGGAAAGAAAATTGTACTGAATTTCATTCAACGACTAGTGGGAGAATGTGATTTAAATTTGGAATACTTACCGAAATTTATACTGAACTACATCTGTGTTTACACCATTGAGTTTGTATATAAAGCATTATACATCTTTTTGAAAAAGGAATACGCATTTATTATGCAGTTATGATTATTAAATAAAATTACGAAAACCGACGAGGCCATATGAGCTTGATGCCTTTGCTTTTCCAACAAAAAAATATTAGTCTAGGAATTTGCCGCGTTTTTGTTTTCTTCAAATACATACATAAACGTTAAGTTTATTTTAATTTATTTTTATAAATAAGTTAATGTTCTAAAAATACATTACGATGTTAAATCAAAGCGACAGTGACAGTGAATTGTCGGATTCCATCAGTGCAAATGCTGCCGCAATTATAAATAATTTGCTTCCAACAAAATCCAAGGAAAATTATTTAAAAACTTATGAAGAATTTTCAACGTGGAGAAGTGCGAAAGGCCTATCAATTTCAGAATCAGTACTTCTTGTCTATTTTGATTATTTATCCAAGACAAAGAATCCGAATACACTTTGGTGCATATACTCAAAACTGAAAGCTACAATAGGCATCAAACACAGCATTGAAATAAATAGATTCACGAAATTACTGGCTTTTTTAAAAAGAAAATCAGAAGGGCATTGCGCAAAGAAGTTTAAAATTTTTACGACTCAAAATGTGGAAAAATTTCGTAATGAAGCTCCTGACAAAAAATTTCTGGCCACAAAAGTAAGTATACATGATTTAACTATGAATATTTCGTATCTTAGTAATGGTAATTATTCTATATATTTACCTGTTTTTTATCTTTGTTATAGGTGGCCTTAATTTTTGGACTCAATGGTGCTTGCCGCGGCTATATGAACTTGTAAACTTAGAGGTGGAGGACGTTGAAAATCATTCCAATGAGTTGCTGCTGATTAATGTAAAGGAAACTAAGACAAAGAAAAACCGGTAATTCATTGTACAAGGA
The DNA here is from genome assembly GCA_947364205.1 of Agrochola lota. NCBI lineage: Eukaryota > Metazoa > Arthropoda > Insecta > Lepidoptera > Noctuidae > Agrochola > Agrochola lota. Next base: position 12,914,096 of record OX376244.1, on the reverse strand, counting down.
CAGTATAATGTACTCGACAAGCCATCGGCAAAAATAAAATTAGCAATATGCCAAAGGAAATTGCTAAATATTTAAAACTTAAAGATGTTGAACTCTACACCGGTCTATGCTTTATTTTTTAATTATTTAAGGATGCCTGAAGGGCTATATGAAGAATTACTTTCTATGATTACCCCATTAATACAAAAACAGACGCTCGACTCGAATCGAGCAGTCGAGTAGATGCGAAGGAAATTACATTTATTTAATTCCATCGAGCCGGCTCGATGCGAGCCTTTGAGTTGTGAGTTTTGCGGTCCACACGTTGATTTTTACTTGTTTTCGAGTAAAACTATCGAGTAATATCGAATGTGAGTACGGAGCTTTATGCTTTTCGGCGTATGTCGACAAAGTAACTCAGGAGCGTTGTGATTTTAAATTAAAGTGAGGGGGGCGAGTATGTTAAAAGATTGGGAACCCTTGGTATAGAAAAATCATTGGAAGGTGTGTATTGTGATAGTTGTGAACAAATACTAAACAAATGAGAAAAATAATCTTTAATATTCAAAAATACCAAAAATTTGAGACATAAGAACTGCACATTTATTGGAGAACAAGCGTCAAGATCAGAAAACACTAAGAGGCAATGAGGACACAACCTCATCAGTATCAATATCACGAACATCCACGTTTGAATTAACATAAAAACCAAAGTCAATGACCTCTGAAGAAAGAACAGTCTTGTTCAAACCACCAGCTTGTAACACCGTATTTATGTCAATAGACCAGAAATGATGATCCTTGTACAACTGTTCGTAGTTCACAGCCACAGACCCGGATAAACTGGCCACGTAATCCACCTGGACCTTCATCGAGCCTTTGGTCGCATACAGTTCAGCGATCACGGACTGCTTCGGCTGTAAAAGAATTTCCAATCCGGTTTCAGAACCAACAGTCACTTTCTGGAATTTCATGAAGTTTTCGCCCCATCTGGAGTTGAAAGAGAATGTGGCCTTCCCAGAGACAGCCATAGCCTTAATGTCGAAGCCGTATTTGATGTCTTGAGTCGCGGAGATCTCGCCACTTCGCTCCCAAGTCGATGAAACTGTATCCTCAACATTTTGCCATATTTTAGCCTTAACGCTGGCTGGTTTCGTGCTTGTATTGTTGAAAACTTCACTAATGACTAAATAGGGACGAAAATTCACTGATATGATCTTGGCTTTAAGAGGCCTCAGGATTCTGGAGACCTGCTTCCATTTGTTTGTGCTGTACAGATCACCCCAAGGTGTAGGACTCCTTAGGAAAACGTCGTCAGGTTTTGCACCGAAGTGTGCGTTGACCGCTGCCTTCAAATTCTCGTCTGTCAGTTGGAAGGTCTCCCTTTCCTGGTCGCTGATGAGGTCTACGTTACTTCCGGAGATGCCGAGCTCTTGTTGGGACTTGTTGTCGGATGCTACGATGTCGATTTCGATTCTGGCCAGTGCCAGGACTGGAATTACTAGGAGTAGTGCGATGGTCTTCATCTTGTCGTCCCAATTTGTTCTAGAAGTGAAAAAATCATTTTAGTTTTATTTGTTACTTACATTTACAAATGCAGTTTTAGTGGAAAACTCTGTGGACCGAAAGTTAAACCTTTTAATATAGAAGCATGAATGTTTACGCTTTTCTTGTGATGTGTGATATTTTTTTATTTTTTTTATTTAAGTTTTTACGTTAACTAAATTTAATTGGAAAACGAATAAACAGTTATTTTTTTCAATTTGAGAAATTAAATATATTCTAAAACTGAAAGTGGAAATTAAATCAAAATATGAATTTTCTAAACAACTTACTCAGTGTTTAATTAGTTAGTTCACAACTGCCGATAAAATAGAGCAGTGAAGAAAAATACCTACGGTTTGAGCTTTTATACGTTTTGCTACACATGTTTAGTAAAGCTCTATTCACACGATGTTCAGTCAGCTTACAGTTACGAAAAATACAAAACGGATATTAGAAAAACAAAATGTGATTTTGAAAAAACCCTATTTCATAAGTTCATAACACAAAATGGTTTCAAAAACACTACTTCATATTTCGATCAATAAGTTACGAGAAAATACTTATACATCAAGACTGTCTGAACACGTCTTTCGGAAGTAGGTACCTACCTATCGAAAGCTAAACAACGATGAAGCAACAAAGCGATAATCGTAATTCGGTATCAGCGTGTTTTGTATTATGAATAGGGATGCCAAACATCGGAATTAAGACAGACTTTACTAAGGACATACAACAGTTAGAACACAGTCAGGTTAAGCGTATGCTGAAACATGCCATGCAATGCATGAACGTACTGACAGCTGCTTACGCTGCGGCGCTGGGCCCGTGCGATGCAGTCATGTGTCTGTCCTGCTCTGCGTGTCGTCGTAGAGCTGGCACAGATTTCTGCGCGACGCGTGCAGGTCGTCACTTGTTTTTTACCACGGTTTTATCAATCACAGATTGTTTGTACTATAGTGCGCGCGGAACTAGTTGGCCGTAGAGATGTGTCCCTCACTCATGAGGTGCCTCGTTTGAGGTACTCGTGATCGCCAATTGAAAGAGTTACTCGAATTTCAACATTGAACCAACTCACTCGTTCACATTGACATTATTGACGCGAGTACTCGAGAGTGAGTATTGAGTGAGCTTAGTGAGTGAATAAACCGACTTTCATAATTGTACAGAATATACAGAACGAGTTCGGCTCGTGAGGTGAATACATCGACGTACGACTCCTCGCCTCAAATGAGGGGTACCTCTTGAGGACCTCGCGAGGTAAAATGAGGTACTCCCTCAACCTCATATAAAAATGATGAGTTACCCATCACTAGTTGGCCGCGCCTTAGGTATGTGAGCGGTGGGACGGAGAGGCGGGGGCGCTTGCTGTCATTACTCAGTGCGGCGCCGTACTTCGCGACCGCAACACGCGTTGAAAGTTCCAGCTACGAGTAGTTTAGACAAAACGCACATGAGATTGCAATAGCGAGATGAATCCGCCGATAAAAAGACAATCTAAGGAAATAATATTTAAAGTGCATACGTTTTTAAAAAAACGGAAAGCCGGTGTCAATAGTTTAGAATATAAAACTGATGCGAATATACATAAATTTGTAGCAGAAGCAACAGGGATATCAGAACGAAGTGTAAGGAGAGTGATTGCTGAAAGTAAAACTTCCTTGCAGTGGAAGCAAAATTTAGTCATCCGCGGAGACCACAGAAATAAAAAAGAAAATACAAGTTGATGATTTTGATTTAGGAGTGAGAGAGAAAAATAAATCAGTTTTATACGGTAGAGAAAAAAATTCCAAGTCTACGAAAAGTAAATGCTGTGTTAAAAGAGGATAATATTTTAGATTGCGGATTAACTTTTTTAAGAGAACTTTTGCACAAACTGGGATATTCATTAAAAAAATGTAAATCGAAGAGATCCCTTTTAATAGAGAGACCAAACATTGTTGAATGGCGAGTGAAATATTTGAGGGTCATAAGAAAATTCAGAGAAGACAAACGAAGTATATTCTTTTTGGACGAAACTTACGTTAACCAAAGTCACAATGTCCAAAAATGTTGGCAATCTTCGTCGGAGCCTGGAATTTATACAGCTATAGGCAAAGGAAGGCGTTTAATAATAGTTCACGCTGGTAGCCGGAACGGGTTAGTTGACGACGGTTTGCTAATTTTTAAATCAGATTCAAAAACGGGGGATTATCATAGAGACCTGAACTCTAAAAATTTTTACAACTGGGTTGATCGAAAATTAATACCTAAACTTCCACCTAACTCAGTCATAGTTATGGATAATGCTGCCTATCATTGTGTGCAAGTTGAGAAGAAACCGACTATGTCCAGTTTGAAAAATGATATGCAGAACTGGTTGCAAAATCATGACGTGCCATTTTCTCCCACGATGATCAAAGCCGAACTCTTGTGGTTGATTAATACGACCCAATCAGAAAAAATATACACTGTTGATGAACTTCTGAAAGCTGCAGGTCATACTGTTCTAAGACTACCTCCATATCATCCAGACCTCAACCCGATCGAGCTTGTGTGGGCAAATATTAAAAATTGCCTGGCCAGAGATCACATTAATGCTACATTGGACGAGAAAATTACAATACTAACAAGGCTATTCTCCGAATTCTCTGCCGAACAATGGCAAAAATGCGATAACCACGTACAAAAAAACGAACAAGAATACTGGAATCATGATATGAGATTTGATACTATGATAGACGAAATTATTATAAACTTACAAGATGATTCTGAATCAAGTGATTCAGAGGATATGTCAGAATAATTTCATATACTTAATTTGTGTTTGGTTTATTTTACTATTAATTACAATATAATTAGATTGCTACAATATAAACTTCTAAAAGTTCAATTAATTTTTATTTATTCTTATCAATAATTGAACAATTATTGTTCACGATATCTCGAGATTGGTCATCACTGTCTAATCTCATGTGCGTTGCGAGCAGTAAGCAACCCGCCCCCTCACCCATGCCGCCACCTAAGGCGCGGCCAACTAGTTCCGCGCGCACTATAGCTAGGTCGCGATTGTGTCTGTGTAGCTGCGTCGCAGCTTGCGCTCGCGGTCTATGTCTGCGTCGCCTGCACTACCCTGCAAAATCTGTACCGTGCTGTGCTGCGTCACTTACGTCTCAGCATACGCTTAGCCTCACTCTTGCGTCCGCCTCGTAACGGACCGTATCAGGTGTCTGTCAAGTATTCTACTTAATAAAAATGAAATGACAGAAGCCCACGCACAGTCTAAACAAGCATAAGCATGTTAGCCTTCAATGGTCCCACTGCTGGGACACAGAACTTCTCTCTTAGAGAGGAAGTGAGCTGTAATCTACCACGCGAGCCTATGTCACATTCTTCGACTTTTTGGTTCTAGAACATTTTCCTCACGATGTTTTCCTTCATTGATTTTAATGAAATTGTTTAGAAAGTAAAGCGTCTGCCTGGGTTCGAAACCACGACCTACAACTCGGTAATTCGGGGCCTCTACCACAGGGCTACCAGTCCACCACTGCTCCCCAAACCGCCTAAATCGCTAGGTCTAAAAGCACCACCACTAAACCAAGAGATATTTTGGAAATTCGAGCAATACCAAGTTTTAGGTACCTATTTGGTACTGTTTGGAAATCTGCCTTTTTGCCACTTGATTTTAACAAAAACACAATTTTTTAACGAAAGTGAGCTAAGGAAGGATTTAAAAAAAAAAACACTAGTTTCGCATGATTCGTAACTAACCTGGTGTCAGATTTTTTTACGGCCCACGGGCCTCTTACTTGGCTTGATATGCCGTAAAAAAATAAAAAGCATGCCGGTTTCCCACGATGTTTTCCCTCACCATTTTTGGAGCAAGTGATAATTATACAAAATTATCACTAAAAGTCAGATGTGCGTGTCTTGGGTTCGAACTCGAGACCTATGACTTGGCAGTCTGACGGTCACACCGCTAGGCTATCATTGCAAAAAAATCACTGCTATGGGTTAAAGTATGTATGGAAAATTATAATTTTTGCCAAAAGGGACTCCCATCGGGCACACGGCTTGCTTCATTTATTAAACACAGTACCTACTTATTTCATTTTATATTTTTAACTTCCGATTCGTAGTATCGTGTTACCCAGTAACTGGTTTGTGGAGGTCAGATAGGCAGTCGCGCCATGAAAAATACTAGTAGATAGGTATCAGCTGCATCCGGTTAGACTGAAAACGCTAGGCAGATTGATTGTTTGATTGATTCGTAGTGTGAAGAAGACCTTATGAACTATTTGAGCACTGATTGTGAATATTTTACGAAAGTCTAAATATGCTGGCTTCATAATATGTGCTTCAATACAATAACTTACTTTTATTATAAGGTGCTGACTCTAGTGACCTACATTGATTTCGTAGCTAGTACTATATGAATGAATGAATGAATGAAATGCACCGATCCCAGCGTGGTTTAACCAGACTCGATAAATCGAATGAACCCCAAGATTTGCACTAGCCCATGAAGCCTCATGTTTCATGGGACTACAAAGGCCATTACATATCTAGGAGTAGACCGGGGGGCGCGGGTAATGGTAAGGAAGACGTGCCCTTAGGATAAGGAAGGATTTGAGAGCCGTACCGGATATGCATCCTAGAGTAAGCATTGGAATAGTGGAGAGACGGGTGTTAATTATCTATGGATGGGCATCTTTTTACGACGTCGCAGCCAGTTGGCTTAGTCGATCTTCGCCTGTGAATCCTTTGGCGGAGTTACGTTGCTTTCTAGGCTCTTTTCTATCTCCCTGCTGTGCTGTTTTAGACTTTACTGTTTTCTGTGTCTTCATCAAAGGACTCGCTGTCCGTTTCAGGTTTCTAGTACCTCTCGCTGGCCGTCTTCTTGATATTGTATCGGTCTTCAGCCGTGTCCATCCAAAAGTTGATTTCCTTATCGAAGTGCGCCATGTCCTGTTTAAGATTGTCGTTCCATTGATTTCGTAGCTAGTACTATAGAATTATTATCCCCTGGTTTGCTCGACTTCTTTATGATTTTTAGGGTTTCGTAAAAATAGCAAAAACGAAATCCTTATAATAGGGATCTTGACAAAAAACATTTTTTGTCCGTCATGGAGATTATTAAAAAATATTTGACTCGTATTTTTTCTTTTTGTACGTAGTCGAAAGATTACGGCGATATATTGAGTTAAAATGTGCCATGACGTCACGAGTATGTAGATTTTATACTTACTTGTGACGTAGTGACCCACTCCCCAACTAAAAATGCGTTTTATCTAAGTAATTTTTTATTAATATGATAAAGCAAAAAAATACTTCTCTAATATTTTTTTTTATTATATGACTGACGAACTATTTTTTTATTTTTTTTTACCCAGGCGTCATCCCTATTTCGTCATGTCCGTCTGCATGTCTTTATATACACGGTGTCAGGGACATAGACGCGAAAACTGTTACCATAGATTCACTACATGATTCTGAACCCCCATGCGTTGAATTTTTTCGTCGGTTATTAAAAAAAAAATCTGGTGTCTCAAACATTTGGACCGCGTAGATATTGCACTTTTCTATGCAACAGCAGATTTTTTTTTAAACCGTAGAGAAACAACGTAGGGGTTTCAGAATCATGTACTAAATCTATGGTATCAGTTTTCGCGTCGATGTCCCTGCCACCCTGTATAGTTAGCGTCTGTCCGAAGCTTATGATGTTATTATGATTTAGCAATTGAAGTCAACAGTTCTTGAGATATGGGATATTTTCGGTATATAAGTTCTTTCTTTTTCATAGTTCGAGAAATACTATGAACTAGGTACAAATATATTTTTGTTGTCGATAAAATCAATACTGTAGGTACATACGTAAATATTCTTCCGGACTACGGAACCCTTCACGGTGCGTAGCCCGACACGCACTTGGGCAGTTTTTTTTTTTGTGTTATGATATAAGTTTGTCATCTGACAGCCCAGCTGAAGGCAAGCGAGTATTTCTATTACAAGATGGGTCTCACTTAGCCATGACTTTTCACAGTTTTCCTGAAATATACGAAGACATTTGTAACACCCCTTGCTTTTGATCAGCTGATAGGTTCTTCTTCTTCTATTTATCGTATCGGCACGAACTTGAAGAATTGTTTATAGCGTAATCATTTCATCAACTTTCCCACTGCTGGGACACAGGCCTCCTCTCTGTGAGAGGGAGTGGGCGTAATCCACCCACGCGGGCCCTGTGCGGGTTGGAGATGTCACATATCTTCGAAGTTTTAGTTCTAGGACATGCCGGTTTCCTCACGATGTTTTCCTTCTTCGTTTTGAGAGCAGTGGTGATGAAATTATTTACACAAATTAGAGCGCCTGGCTGATTATTGTCCCACTGCAACGCAAAGGCCTCTTCTCATACAGAGAAGGTACGAACATTGATCACCACGCTTGCTCAAGACGGGTTGGATTTCAGATTTATATTAATTACAAGGCCAGGTTTCCTCACGGTGTTTTCCTACACCAATGTCAGTGATGTCCAAGATAGATTTAGAAAATAACTACATATAAATTGAAGAAAAAACGAGTGAGCCTTAAACCCCCAGTACATGTAACAACGCTACGCAAAATACACGCAATCAAACGGCAAATCACGCAAAAATGCCCAGTATACGTTGGCCGAGTAACGGGCTCGCCCAACATGTACTGGGAGCATTACAGCAGTCGCATATGATGTGTAACATCTGATACCTCACCTTGGTATTATGCAACATTATAGGGTCGTTTCTGGCCAACTCTAGCACCGCGCGCGCTCATTAGTCAAATCAAATAGCGCGCGCTTCCCCGGCTTCCTGTAATGCACTTCCGTTGCTTTTCACAAAATCACTCCCACAGATTTCAGGAAAGCGAGAGGAAAGATGTAACACATCAAAAGTCGCATTGGTACTTGCCCGGATTTGAATGAAACCTCGCAAATTGCTTATGTCGTTGTTGAAATATTACTGAGCCATTTAACAAGGTGGAAGGCGAGGCACTTAAGTTAGTACTCCAAAAAACTGATTTCTTGACTTTTTACTGACTTCATGAGTGGCGATCCAGAAACTCGAATAGGATCAGCCTATGATTCGTCTGTGAAGACCGCGATCTCAACCCTTTTGGATCCAGCATCAAGGCGTTTGCCACTGCACACTATGATGCGGCCTGTGCTATTCATAAACAGTGCTGAAATATCTGCAGACAAAGAGACATAATAAATTCTAGTACCCGTTAATAGTACTCTTTGGATACTATTCAGGAGACATGAAGACGTCTTCAGTTGATGTAGGTGACAGATGTCAGAAATAGTTAAGCCAGCTATGGAAATAGACTGCGTGCAAGATAAGTTTGTGGCGGCATCTACATCGCCACATGCGAACTATGCATCAAAGACCTGACGTCACACAAATCCTGCATCGCGCAATAAGAGGTTACCGCGCGAACAGCATATATATAACTTTCTCGACATCAATCGTTGGGCAGTTGCCCGCCAAACACGACACCCGTCTGGTCGGAGGATCCTCCCTTTTCTATAGAGGATGAGTGAACTTTGCACCCTGTACCTCATACCTCTAAACTACAAAAAAAAAATAACTTGGCAGTTATTAAATATTTTAGCAATAATTATATTAGTTGAGCATCAAAATGCAAGGAATTATAAAAATAAATAATGGTTGGTACTTTAAGGTAACGAACATCTTATGTCCTAGCCAAGGTCATGGTCTACCCAGGTGCCAAATTTTATCCAAATCCGTACAGCTGTTTTAGCATGATAGCGTAACTAACAAACAAACGCACTTTCGCAATTATAATATTAGTTATTATTAGAATGCGAGAGTGTCTGTCAGTCTATCCGTCACCATGGCTGACCATGATCTGGGTTCTAGAAGGTAGGATAGGATACTTTTTATCCCGGTAGTATAGTAAGTAAGTTCCCGTGGAATAATTTCCGACATCCACGCGGGCGAAGCCACGAGCATGAGCATGGTACTTTATAGTACTTGACGGCGCGTCTAAAGGTTTTACGATGCCGAACTTACGGACTTGATTTTAGAACGACTATGACAGCCGTCACCTTGACGTAACCCCGAGTATTAGGAAGGCGGCCCCCTGTCAGAATGAAGGATCGCGAAGTTGGATCCATGGTCTAATAACAAGCTCTGGCATTCCGGGACTAAGGGTGACAAATCAACATCGAGCTATGCTGCGCTGTACTGCGCTGTGCTATGTTTCTTAAGCTACATTTTTTTAACAATCAACATCAAGCTGTGCTGCGCTTTGCTTAGGTCAGTATTAAAAGTAATCAGCAGCTCGTGTAGTCGTTTATCTCGTCAAAAATTACTTTATTTTCAAAAAAACGTAAACATTACGACATAGTTGAATCCGATGAAGATGAAAGGATAGGCTATATGGCAGAGCTCCATAAAAAACAGCACAGTTCGGCACAGCGTGGCTCAGCACGGCGGGTAGCGCGCCTCGCTCGAGACTGGTGCGTTTTTAAACAGAGCGTAGCCTCACACAGCGCAGCACAGCATGGTTTATTTTTATCCTCATTAAAATATTAGACGAGCGAGTTGACCAAACATAGCACAGCGCAGTACAGCGCAGCATAGCTCGTTGATTTGTCACCCATACATGTGTATGGGTCACAACTGGATAGTGACGTAAGCATGTGCTTACGTCACTATCCAGTTGCCACTCTATTGCAACAAAACACGATTATGGAAAGATTTTCAGAAACCAAAGCTTTTAAATTGTCGTTTCGTGTGTTTAATCAAACGAAACAATTCAATTTAAACATAAACCAACGTAATTGTTAATTAAAACCTCATTGTTTTATCGGATTCGCACAGGTAATAAAGGTGGTTGGGGAGTTATTATTACAAACTTCTGGTAACACAGATGTGATGACGTAGACTTGTGTCACCCACGTGACCACTGTGTCTCGGAATGCTGGCGAAGTATATTATTATACCATGGTTGGATCGAAGTCGGCATTGATTAATTAATAATGACTGTGATATGGCGACTGGGATAGTGGTGATCATGGTGATTGGTGACTAGACTACCCTTGCAGTGCAGTCAGTTGATTGATGTGCGCTCGCGTCTTACGTACTCGGGGGAATGTCGTTTACATTATGGTTCATTCCCTAATGTGATCAGAGATATGTGATTATTCAGAATATTATTGTGTTTTATTTAATTACACCAAGCCCGCAAACCCACGCATAACAGACAATAAGACCTCTTCTGATAAAGACGACGTATTGCCTTTATACTTATTAATTCCATGGTTCATAGGCAGTTCTACATGTAAGGAGAATTTTACCTAAATGAATGATGTACGGACGAACAAGATGTGCTGCCCAATACTCTAGGAAAAGGACACATCCTCCATCCTCTAGATTTAATTTAAGTGAATTTTAAAATATATATAAGTAGATGAAATTACAAATCAGCCATCACCCCCCTAAACCACTTCAACACCCCTAATTTTTTCTGGGCCCCTTACCGCCCTCCTCTAGGCCTCCAGCACCCACAAGGGGGCGTTATCGCCCACTTTGAGAAACACTGTTCTACGTCAAGGCAATAAAAAGATAGGGCCATTTCTGTGACATATTTTGATTCTCGCAAATAAATCAAAACCTACAAGGTACTTCCCGTTGACCTAAAATCATGAAATTTGGCAGGAAGTAAGGTCTCGCAACACAAGTAAAGTAAAAAGTCCGAAAATTTTTACTTAAATTGTAGTTTTATGACAAAAAAAATGCAATTACAAACTTACATTCGCAGTTGGACAATTGACTGTGACGGATATCGATGACAAATGATAAATGTGACGTGACGTATACCGATGATAAATGATAAATGGTGTATGGGAGAACATGTTTCTCAACTACAAGGTTAAGTTTGTTTTTGGTATAAATTCATCTCAACTACGGAATCCTTTGTGCGTGGTCTGGGTTTTTTTTTTTTTGATCCTCATGACATATCGATTCTCATCACATGTGTGAATTTTCACCCGCTTTATTATTTGACCTTGTCTACTCAATCTGCCTAGCCTTTTCCCAACTATGTTGGGGTCTGCTTCCAGTCTAACCGGATGCAGCTGAATACCAGTATTTTACATGGAGCGACTGCCTATATGACCTCCACAACCCAGTAACTGGGTAATACGATACCCCTTGGTAAGACGTGTCAGACTTTCGGGCTTCTGACGACTCGTAACGACTGTCAAAGATCCACGAATGACAGCCGGGACCAACAGCTTAACGTGCTTTCCGAGGCACGGAGGATTCTCGGTATGTAAAGATGGTCACCCATCCACTGACCAACCCCGGCACGCGTAGCTTAACCTGATGGATCGACCAGTGCGGCTGTTGTTACTTAGCCACGAGCTCCTCTGACCTTGTCTACTAGTCCTGTATTTATGCACCTAGCTACCAACTTAATGGTCATCATACTAAAGTTCACAGTTTTGTTCCAGAGTCGGTGGTACCTATAAATAATCAACATGACCCATTTTCATTATTATTATTAAAAATATTTTCATATTTTCCATTTTCATTATTAAAAAAAGTTGGCAACCCTACTAGTATGTAGTAAACTACACAATGGTCCATTTTCATTATTATCGTTTGAAGGCACGCAAACGATAATAATGAAAATGGACCATTGTGTAGTTTACTACATACTAGTAGGGCTGCCAACTTTTTTTATATCAAATATAGTATTTTCGAAGCCATTGCCTGTAAAAATACAGTAGAAGGCGAAAAAATATAGTACCTAGGTATATTTCAATAACATTTTTATTATTTAAAATAGAACTGTTTTGCATTAAAACAAAACAGATATTATGTTATGAAAAACATAACAGCGAGCAGGCAGTCTCTCTCCCGCATTCATTGCGAGAGAGCGAAAACCAGTAGCGAATGATTTTAGTAAAAGCATTGCTTATGTACCTTTTTAAACCAAAAGGTACCTTTTCAGGGCTGGATATGTACCTTTTGGGAACTCAGTTGCGGCAACACTGCGAGCAGCACAGCTGTCTGTTCAGGATGCCTACCACGAGCTCTTAGCGCGATCCATTTTAGGACCTAAACTGAACTGTTCTTCGAATTCGTACCATGACGCCAGTTCAGGTTTCAGTTTATTCAATTTAGGCCATGCTATCTGACAGCGATTGTTCCAAACTAAGTCGCAAGTTTTGGTTTCATTCATTCTTGTTTGGTACCATGACGTCCATAGAGCAGCTCAACTGAAACGCTCAACTGTCAAAATAAGCGATTCAATAAAATTTACTGGTGCCGATTCTCTTGTACACCGAACTAAACTAACTAAACTATCACTAAAATTTCTTACTTTTGGCTATGAGAATGTTAGAGCTATCTTTAAACTAAAAATTAATTTTGACACAACTAAAATAGAATTTGACAATCGCCAATACACGTGGTACCCGTGGTTTGCCCTAACCCGAGATTTTTTTTAGAGCCGGAGGCACGCAGGGCTTTCCGCCGCGACGTGTTTTATATGGAATTTTTCACTTTTTGTATGGAAAACATGAAAAAATATTGCCTACATGTTCAGGTTTAGGGGTTTAATGGTTTTAAAAAGGGGGTCAAAATGTTCATTGTTTTTGCGATAGGACGAACCATTTTCGAGATATAAGCAAAAGAAAAAAAAATACAGTACTGTTTTTGCACGTGAAGTCGAGATGTTTGTGTGAATTTTAGTTCATGACAACTTATTTTATACCACACCTTTTTAATCGCGATTAAAAGTTGTTACTTTTATTCTGGTTTGGTATTTTACTATAAAAATTTTAGGTGAAAAAGGTCAAATTCATAATGGCAAAATTGGCATTTTCACTAAACTAAAAACTCAGTACTATCTTAGTGCTGTCAAACTAAAATATTGTTGTGTCACTTTAGTCTATTTTAGAATGGGAAATCGTCGTTTGACAGGAATAAACTAAATTTTAGTGATTTTTAGTCTAGTTTAGAGGCATTTGTAGTAACAAGAGAATCGGCACCACTATTTCTCTAACATAAACTGAAACGTTTGGTTAATTATTGACGAAAATAAAGTTTATTAGTGCTATTTTAGTAGAATTTTGTAAAAACCAATGTAAGTGTGCTTTAATCTTTCTTTTAAAGTCTAAAAATACCTATTTTACATGCCTTTTTTAACCGCATTTGTTTTTCTGTTAAGGTTCGAAACAAAACATAATTTGTTTTATTACGTCGAAATAAAATGTATTTTTTCGTATACTTAATAAATAGCAAAAGGAAAATAAATATCTACTTTGACAAAGAATTATTTTAACAATAGTTACCGTAATAATGTGGAATCTTAAAAAAAAACTGTTGAGTGTCTGTTTTACTTTAAAGTAATGAATGATACTGTGTGTTTTTCTTCGTGGGTAGTGGTGAAGGATACAAGTGCTTTTGTTTGTGTTACGAATTTTCTCGATTTTTGGTAATTTTACAAGTGTGAACTTCAATCGAGACTATTCTTTGTGTTTGTAGTTTAGTCTAAGGTTTGTTTTAACTATTTTTTTTTTTTTTTTTAAAGATTTTATCCAATATCCATAATGGATAACAAAAAACCCCCTGATCCTCCTGATCCCTTTGAATACACTCCGGTGTTAACGGTTTCTCTCCCCAATGACAATGTGCTAGAAAATGCAATGGACTCCGAACCGACAAGTAGAAAAAGATTAGCTACTTCTCCCCCGACTACTATAATAAACCCTCCTAAGTTAATCAAAAAAGAATTTGGAAGACAATCTTACACGTTAAGGGATAACCCACCCTATATTGTTCACGTTTCTTTGAAGGATGGCCAAACCCCAGGTACTGTACTGCACCCGGTTAAATTTGGAATGTTTTTAACTAAAAATAACTACAGCAACATTCTCCTAGGTAGTGTAAAACGCCTTGGAAGGAATCGGGTGTCAGTCGAATTCAAGTCCCACCAGGATGCAAATAGCTTCTTGTTAAGTAAAACATTAGTACAAAATAATTTTGTGGCTTCGATTCCTCAGTTTAATATAACTCGTTTGGGTCTAGTTAGAGACATACCAAATGAATGGACAGAAGATGAGGTCATTGAGAATATCAAGGTTCCTGTTGGATGCGGCCCCGTTATAAAGGCAAGGAGAATGAACCGAAAGGTGACCTCTCTGGGTGTTACTGAGTGGAAACCCACTCAAACTGTAGTTCTCACTTTCGATGGGCAAATCTTACCTAAGCGGGTTTATTGTTTTTATTCTGCTCTTTCGGTTGAGACATATATGTACCCGACTATTCAATGTTTTAACTGTTGTCGTTTCGGTCACACACGTACAGTATGTCGCTCGCAACCCCGCTGTTTCAAATGTGGTCAAGACCACCCAGGTGATGGATGCCAAGTTCCTACTGACTGTGCCATTTGCGTATCCTGTTCTGGCAATCATTACGCTAATGATAAGGCTTGTCCTGAATTGGGTCGGCAGAAGGGCATAAAAGCTCTCATGGCCGAGAAATCTGTCTCATATGCGGAAGCAAGTCAAATTTTTCCTCCAGTCTCACGATCATATGCCGAAGTGTCAAGAGTTTCACCTAAATTCAAACCAACAACCACTTCGCCTCAATCCAGTCCAGCTCCCCAAACACCAAAATCATACCGTAAAACGGTCTTTCTCAAACCTAAATCCCATGCCCCTCTTTCACCTAGCTATGATAGGCAGGCTCATCAAGCCCTTACTCAGGATTACTCTTCTCTCCTTCCCAAAACGGTTGTGCCTTCCCTAGAGAAGGTGCAAGTACTCCTGATAAGCCCGAACACATACTAAATATTATAGCCAATATGCTGATAACGGTATTAGCCAACCCTGCACAATCTTTACCTGACCACGTTGCCAATAAACTGTCTTCAATAGTCCAATACATAAATAATGTTCCATCCCCTGACATTCCTGCAATGGAACGTGAGGAGTATTTCTCCCAGGAAGCCTGACCTACTCTTTTTAATTAATAAATTTAAACCATTAGTCTGCGGCATCGCTGAGACATGGCTTCGTTCTGATGTGCTTTGTTCATCAATAACAAAGTTTCTTTCTCCCAGATCCCTCTACCCTCCGTTGGCGACAACATAAATGTTGTTGCCGTTAAGGTTGAGGGTATAAATCTTTTTTCTTTTTATATTGCACACCCACATTTTGAAGATCTTGTTTTAATTAAAAATTTACTAAGTAATGTAAACGGCCCATTACTTGTTATGGGAGATTTTAATTGTCATCACTACCGGTGGGGATCGGATTCTTGCGATAGTGTTGGTGTAGGTTTAGTGGATATGTTGGATGATCTTGACCTGTGTATTATTAATAATGGCAGTGCCACACGTAGGTCCGGACTAGGGCAATGTAATAGTTGTGTCGATCTGACATTTTGCTCATCCAGCATGGCTAGCCTTTTTATTTGGAATCGTTTGAATATGACCTATGGGAGTGATCACTATCCCATCACAGTCGAAATTCCCTCTAAATCTCTCCCTGATAAAACTTCCCCTCCCTTACTAAAGTACCAACTTAACTCTGTGGATTGGGATCTTTATTCGAAAATTTTTGACCTACGTATGTCCTCCCTCTCATCCATCAATGCTGAGAATGCTCAAGAATGTTTTACGTGTTTTTCCAACACCATATCTGCAACAGCTGATGATTGCTTCCCTCCTAAAAAATCACCAACAGGAAAAATCCCTTCTCCGCCTTGGTGGGATAGGGCATGCAGTACCATGATCAGGGCCAGGAATGAGGCGGAAGAGACTTTTAACCTTGAAATGAACCTGGATAACCTTCTCGCCTTCAATAAAATATTGGCTAAGTCCAGGAAACTAAATAGAAAAAAAAAGAGAGCAGGCTGGGTATCGTTTTGTAGTTCCCTAAGTCCATCCACCCCAGCGTCGGTGGTGTGGCAGAGAGTGAAAAGTTTTAGAAACAGTTTAAAACCGTCTCCCACGAACATCTTATCTGAAGATTTGGGGTACCAGTTTTTCACTAAAGTCGCCCCAGTCTATGTTCCTGGTTTAGACGAAATAAACTTTGCAGGCTCTGTAACTTCAAATGATCCTCTTGATAAACCATTTTTCCTTGACGAACTTAAAACGGTTCTTAATTATGTTAAGGATTCTGCACCTGGCGTGGATGGATTCCCTTACTCTTTCATTGCAAAAGCAGGTGTAAAATGCCACCAATATTACCTGGACTTGGTCAATTTTTGTTTCATCTCTGGGTATATTCCTCCAGCCTAGAAGGTTCAAGTGGTTATTCCTCTATTAAAACCCGGCAAGGATCCTAGTGATCATTGTTCTTATCGACCAATTGCTTTATCGTCTATTCTTATTAAACTTCTTGAACATCTAATTAAAAACCGTCTAGAATGGTTAGTTGAACATAGAAAACTGCTCCCAACGACTCAATTCGGCTTTAGGAAAAGTCTGGGTACAACTGATAGTGTGGGTATCCTCACGTCAGAGATCCGACTGGCCCTTAGTAGAGATGAGTCTGTGGTAGCCGTTTTTCTAGATATATCAGCTGCTTATGATTCTGTCCTCCTCCCCGTTCTCAGGCAAAAGCTGCATGAGCTGAGAATACCGGCTAGGATTACTCAGATCATCTGCACCATTCTTTCAAGCCGCACTCTTCAGCTGAGGATTCCAGGGGAAAACTCTGAGCAGAGGGTGACCTGGCGAGGCTTTCCTCAGGGATCCGTAATTAGTCCCATACTATATAATATCTACACTTCAGATCTCCCTTCATGCTTAAATTATAATTGTAAAATCCTTCAATATGCTGACGATATTGCATTATTGGTCTCTGGCAGTTCCATAGAGGATGCCGCTCTATCTTTGAATGTCTCTTTATCTTCATTAAACCAATGGCTACTCCATCACGGGTTGCCTTTGAGTGCTCCTAAGAGTACAGCAGTTATTTTTACTCGCAGACGTCTTATCCCCCTGGTACATATTAACATA
Organism: Agrochola lota; assembly: GCA_947364205.1. Lineage (NCBI taxonomy): Eukaryota > Metazoa > Arthropoda > Insecta > Lepidoptera > Noctuidae > Agrochola > Agrochola lota. Next base: position 12,896,555 of record OX376244.1, on the reverse strand, counting down.
GATGGTCAAACTATTCCGATCAAGGAAAAGGCCAGGTTTCTGGGAGTTACCCTGGATTCCAAAATGTCGGGTGTCGATCACATCAATAATGTTATTAAAAAGTGTGAACGCTCGGTCTCAGTCCTAAAGGCTTTATCTGGAGTCTGGTGGGGAGCCCACCCATACACTCTAAAATTAGTGTACAATGCTCTGGTCAGAAGTGTGATGGACTATTGTTGCTTCTTACTTGAGCCCTGTAATAAAGAGGCGCTTCGTAAACTAGACGCCATTCAAGCCAAATGCCTTAGGATTGTTGTAGGAGCAATGAAATCCTCACCTATTAATGCCCTCCAGGTAGAATGTGCAGAACCTCCCCTTAACCTTCGAAGACAATACTTAGCAGATCGCTTCCTATCAAAAGTTTTCGCCCTTTCTTCCCATCCTTTACTTCCCATTTTAGAAAAAATCCAGCTATCTTTAAAAGTATCACCTTATTGGAAACATAAGTCATTTCCCCCGCTGATGAATAGGTACAGGGAACTTAAAAACCTCTCTTCACCTGTTTGTCAGTATCCCACTCTACCAGTATTTTCTTCCGCATACGAGGTGGTCCACTTTAGGCCGAAAGTCGTTTTGGAACTTGGTATTTCAAAGAGCTCCGAGGACGTAAAGGGTGACTTTGATCGAGTCATTGAGAAGTACTGGAGGGGTTGGAATTTATTCTTCACAGATGCGTCTAAATTAACCACCACAGGATGCACAGGAATTGCAACATACTTCCAGAATTCCAGAATTGTCCTTCTCTTTCAGTGCCCTCCAGAAGTTTCGGTTTTTACAGGGGAATGTATTGGAATTTTAGAAGCAATTAATTACATTAAAACCCATAATATTAAAAATTCGGTCATTTTTTCAGATTCTCGCAGTAGCATTCAGGCATGAAGTCAAAATCAATTGAAATCAAAAATTCATAGTAAAATAATTATAGACATAAAAAATTTGCTCTTCACTTGCTCTAACAACGGTTTGAACATTGAAATAGCTTGGGTTCCCAGTCACTCGGGAATAGGTGGCAACGAGTGCGCCGACTCCCTGGCAAAATTTGCAACATCCAACCCTGTTGACCAAAAACATTATGTCGTTCATAGTTACGACTTACGGACTGACACCAAACTTAAAATGCATAACTCGTGGTCAGCAGGGTGGCAGATAAGTTCAAAGATGAAGGGGGCGTACTACGCCAGTATCCAACCCGACATCCAACGGAAACCTTGGTTTTTTAAATGCACAAAATTATCTAAAAAAACTGTTTCATCCTTGTGTAGGCTGAGACTCGGTCACTGCTGCAGTCCAGTATTTCTTCATAAGATTCGTGTTCGTGACAGTTCCTTGTGCGAACGCGGACTTGATGAGGGTACTCTGGACCATATATTTTTTTCATGTCCTTCAAATTCACAATCTTTTGATTTGTACCATAAGCTTCCCAGAATTAAAATCACCCTTCCTACTAACTTCCATTCCCTCTTGACTAACTTTTCCCCAAAACTGATCCAAGTCCTAGCAAAATTTTTAAATGAAAATGATATAAAAATGTAGTCTGGTGTGTAATTTAAAATAATTATAACTTTGTAAATATCTGTGTCGTTTTGTAGTAGAGTAATGATTAACAAAAAAATAAAAAATAAACTATTTAATAACAACTAACAAAACTTGTCTCGCCCTTTCAGCTAATAACACTAACTACTAACAACTACCTCGAAGTCACGAAGTGCAAAGTTCGACGGCTAATCTTGCTGTGTTGCCGTCTCTACATGACACTGGCAGAATAGTCGACATCGGCTCAGTTGCCAAAAGGAAAAAAAAAAATGATACTGTGTTAGGAACAACTAAAATGTTACTTGCTTCTGAACGTTTCTGACACTAAATGTGCGCGAAACAAACTTATTAGATAATATTAGTGATCTTTCATTCACTTTTAACGATCCCAATGCCGCTGAGCGTATTGGACGTTATGGTACGACTTTGAAGCGATGCAGTTTAAGAACCTAAACTGAAATGCCTTGCTTTTGAATCGTTTTTAATTAGATCATGGTAGGCATCCAGTTAAAAACTTGATTCTATACAATAGTAACCAACTAGCCGCAGACCATACAATACCACTGGACGGCCACGAATGGCCGAAGTCGTGGCCGGCTAGTGCGCGAGATCCCTTAAACCCACAACATTGCTAATAGAGAATGAAGGCGATTTTTGACGAAATAAAGAAAAACTTATGCTCATCTTACTTTAATAATTAAAATAATATTGTACAGCACGACATATTGTGTGTTATTTACTAAATAAATTATTGTTCATTACTTAATAAATAAATAAATAATAAACGATAACCGAAATTATTGTGTTTTAGTTTTTCTTTTTACTAGTTATTTTTTTAATATAAATGAATAGTGGCATTTCAATATTTTCATTGAATTTGGTCATTATGTTACATAATACAATAGACAACGTATATAATTATTTAGTAACTTAATCCGCTTAACTGTTCTTAAAGAGTCATAAAGAACTCTGTTTGAAATTGACATGCGTTTCACCTCTCAACAAGACATCCTCACGATGACGATGGACTTGCTGCGAACCCGGACACGACGTGTTGCCACGTCAAGCGCCGAACGCACTGTGCGTTCAGCGCTTGACGTAGCAACCCGTCGTGTCGATTTCTTACTGGGTTCTTTATGACTCTTTAAGAACAGTTGAGCGGATTAGGTTACTGAATATACGTCGTCTATTGTAGTTTATAATGGATTTCCGCAAAGTCACGCCAGAGTCAATGATAATACAATTAAAAGATGATATGGCTAAAAAGAGGCTGACTCTTGAGATGACGACTAAAGTTGAATTTCACTAATAAAACCGAAAGCGCTCAGCCCATCTAAACTGTCTTCAAGAGCTGTCAGTGTCAAGATTTCGCAGAAAATAATGATCCATCATGTCATGTCCTTAAACGTGGTTTACGCGCAATCGAGTTCAGTTTCATTTGTGAAATTCGCCCTAAAGGCCTATTCAAATATAAGCGATATGGCTTTCGCGCTCGGCACTGGGCCAAAGCGACTAACCAGAAGGCGAACCAGTATCGCTACCGACCGCGACAGCGATATCGCTTATATCTGAATAGGCCTTAAGTGTCAATTTTACCAATGAAACTGAACGCGATCAGCACATCATAGCCGCCTTCAAGAGCTGTCAGTGTCAATATTCCCAAACAATGATGACACTGACAGCTCTTGAACGCGGTTTAGATGTGCTGATGGCGTTCAGTTTAATCGGTAAAATTCGTCATATGAGCGATGTGTGGAAGGAGAATACATGTTGCGCCCTCCACAAATAATTTGGCATAAGGTTAATTTTTTTCCTATTAATTATGTAATAAGTGAAGTAGGTCAGTATTAAATTTTAGGAACAAAACCTACATGTCAAAAAAGATTGTTTGTATGTTGAAAGATTTGCTATGAGCGTGCATTCTGAAAGTGGGTCACGTCGCAAACTGTATGGAAATATGAAATATGGCGAACTAGTGAACTAGAATATTAATAATGAATTGCAATTATAACACTGAAGTTGATGTTGTAACCGTTTAAGGTGTAAAAAGGCATTTGGAAAGTTTCCAAATACTTTTTTTACATCTAAAGCGAAATATTCGTTGTTACGATATTAATATTTGACAACTATTTGCGACGCGACACATTGCCAACTTTTTGGGTGAACACTCACATATTCGATTATGGATATCAACATTAAAATTACATTCCATTTATAGTATTATTAAAAAAAAAAATATTACTTCTGACAAACTATTTCGTATTTTTTAATATTGGTATCTTATTTATAATAATTGTACAAAATAATTATTACATAAATTAATCATAAATATAAATCTTAAAATGTAATCGCCATAGGAAGCCATGAGTTAAAATCACAAATATTTTTTTAAAACTATTTTTAATATTTTTGGACATAACATTATTGACTTAGCATTATTTTTACAAAAGAAAATTACGACTAAAAATTATATTTCATAAAAGATTATTGAATTGTGATATGTATACAACTTTATTGAAAAATTACTAGGGTGGAGCGCCCAATTGTTGGCCGAGAGATGAAATATTATAATTTATATTGGCATGGCAATAATATTTTTTATAATATTATTATTTCATAAAACTTAAAATTAGGCACTTACAAAATAAATAAATAAGTTTATATAGTTTAAATGCCAAAGAAGCTGCCATTGTTGTTATAACAATTGAATGCTCCATATAGTAATCGGTATATTAACACAAATGTTAGAGAGAGATTAGTAATATTATTTCTTAAAAAATACATGAATAACTGGCAAAACTTTCGATAAATGCTTATTATACTTAGTTATTTTAAGTATAATTAATTGTATTGTTGTAAGCACTAATTATTACAGTGACTACCTCAAATATTTTTTGAATTTATTGTGTTTATTTATAGGTAAAGCTTAGTAATTATCGTTTCATTAATCCACCGTGTTGGCAATATCAGTCCCTATTAAGAATTTTATCAGCTTATTTTAAATTACGTTGGGATAGAATTCAAACTAACTAGCTGCTGTGTATTAAAAGTCATGGGCTTTTCATTTATCTATAGTCTGGGATCTTGACTTATACTACTTTGGTATAATAATTCTTATAAGAAAAAAACAACATAGTTTTCAAGTATCTATGAATTTGTATTTTACAATAATATGTATTATAAATTATGTATTTATAATATCTATATTGGTATAAAAAAAAAACATAAAATCGCGCGTGCAGCTTTTATAGATATAAAAAATCATTTTTGTAGTTTTACAGTCCCAAAAAACACAATTTGATCATTATCTTAAAAATCTGTTTCTATTAACCTTTATTAATTGCTAAATTAATCCTTATAACACGCCAGTAGCTCGCGATTAAATTGTCAAGCGCGATAAGATCAAAAGGTCAAAAACATGATTTAAAATCATCAAAATTTTAAATAATAAAACGATATGTTACGATAAAATCAATACGTGTATTAAAGAAAGCGATAATATCGCTGGCAATCATAATTTTATGTAAAATAAAGAAGTTATGACGTTCCAATCCTTATTTGGTTGAGAACGGTTGGTATAATCATCTGTTTTACATAATTATGAATTTGTGCTATTATCGTGCGTCGCCCACATTTTGTTAATTGAATGTTTATTATAGTTAACGATGTAGAACATTATGATAATTAGGATGGAACAAGCAATTATATGCGTGTGGTTATTTATGATAGAGATATTGGGACCTGTTTTTGTTTTATTAATCACGTTTTTGTTATCAGTGATGATGATCTATGATTATCACGGACGTTTAGGTAGCGAGGTGATCAGTGTTAAATGTGAGTGACAAAATGAACGCAAAACATAATTGTGGGTACCAATTTTTTACGTGATTATTAAGTATATCTTTATGGTTAAGTGTTAACAAAAATGACGTGAGTCACTACTGAAATATTTATGCTATAAGTGCGGAAGGTAGGTGATTTCCGACGAGTGTATAAGTCGACACGAGTCGGAAATCATCTTACGCACGTGTATCATACAACGTTTTACTATGCATTGAGCGAGGAAAAAAAAAAAAACTAGCGAGCCTTTCGGCAGTCGCCTCTGAGACGATACGAGCTGACGACGGCCTCAAAAATTAAAAAAAAAACAGAAAAGTAAAAAGCACTAGTGAAAAAAAGTGACACTTTCCGCACAAATTGACTGCTTGGAAAACGCTATTTTCGAGCAAAGGCATTGTAAAAATATTTATTTATTGCTTTTTCAAATAAAACACAATTCAGTGCAATTATGACTCATGAAAGTTAGTAATTCAATTGGTGGTTCAACCCTACATTTATATTACGTATCAGTGAAAAATTTATTAAATAAAAGATAATTTAATATTTTTTTAAACTAAAATATACAATTTAAATACAAATAATTATATGGTTCTGTGTTCCTATACAACTTAAATTACAGGATTTATAAATACTAAAGCAAACTGCATTCGGTTTAAATCTTAGTACATAGCTATTTCTCAATTGCTCAAAACTTTTATTGTTAAAATGTAGCTATGTTATATTAGTAATAAAATCTGTGTGAGCTTAAAAATCTGTTTGCTGTTTTCAAGGAACACAAACTTATACAGGGTCAAACTAAATTAGCTAGCGAAACTTTATTGAAATAAAATAGTTTGATCAAAAACGCAGTTAGTGTGAAACTTAAGTTTAAAAAATCTGTTTTTTTTTGTGTAAACTACGCCGACGGGCTATTGATATCTAATTTAATCACGTCTGCAGTTTCGCTAGCTAATTTCATCTGACCCTGTATAGGGCAAGTTTCTGCCTACAGATTTTAAAAAGTCCAGCTTATCTTTGCTTTACTTGAAGCAGTTTTCACTACAATTTCCATGATATTTACAACTATGACACGTGACAAGATATTACCGAGACCAAGCTTCATTCAAACGCAGTGCAATAGTAACAATAATTACAAGAGTTTAACTGGCAATTTTAATGACTTTTCTCTCTGTTCTACCGCCGGCAATCGTTGTTGTAACTAAATAACTTTTCTTTTTAACCAACTTCAAAAATAGAGAAGATTTGCAGTTCGTCAGTATTTTTTTTTGTTTTTTACAGGATAGATTAGGAAAGTCCTTTTTTTAAATACGCTCTCAGACGAGCAACAACAGATGCACAATAGCATTGTTTAAAAAAAAAAACTATCACAACGTGTAGTCTGGTCTAAAAGTATCTGATGAAAATGTGAATAAATGGTTCAGAAAAACGTACCAGTGAATGCCAATGTGTAGTGCCACTTACAAATTGATTGCTTCGATTTGAGAAAGTCTTAAGATTTGTCTACTCCAGTGCTGCTCCCTACTACTGATAATCACTGCAGGGCCACATATGATGGTACTTTAGGTACAATATGTTCTTGCAGCGGATAAAGAGGCTGTGGCGGCTGTAAGTATCACAGAACAGATTGTATGTCACTTGATGTCTATTCTCTACTCCAGTGCCTTACAGGTGATAATCACTAGGTTCACGTATGATGGTATTATTACAGCGGCTGTGAGTATCACAGTACAGTTTGTATGAAGCTAGGTCTCCTGTCCTTCAGTCCCCTACAGCTGATGGTCACTGTAGGGTCACGTATGATGGTACTGTAGGTGCGCTAGAGGATGTTCATAGAGCGGATAGAGAGGCTGAGGCGCATGCGTAGGGAGCGCGTGCGGTGTGGGGCCGTGCGCCGGCGCGTCGCTGTCGTCGTCTGTGGACGAGTCCAGTTGCTTGTCGCCTGTGCCGCCGCTGGAAGTAAAGAGAATAGATATTGGTTAGCATAATCCCATTGTACGAGTATGTTTTGCAGTGTTATTTTTTTGATGTAACATTTTTCCTCTCGCTTTCCTGCAGTCTGTGGGAGTGATTTCGTGAAAAGGGACGGAAGTGTGTAACAGAAAGCCGAGGAAGGTCGCGCGGTGCTAAAGTTGGTCTGATGATGATGATGATGAATATTAGTTATATCATATGTCAGATGTTACACATTATATGCGACTACTGTAAGGTTTTTGTATTTTATTTTCTGCTGTACAATAAAATATATATAAATAAATAATAATGAATCGCCCTTTAATGTTTCTAATGCTAGGATACAGGCTCCCTCTCAGTGATGACAGTGGGCCATAATCCACCAGGCACCCGGGCTCAGTGAGGGTTGGCGGATGTCACAAGTCTTTATATTTTTTGTTGAACTTATTTCAATTGTTCTCGAAAAACAGTCAGTGCCACAATTACCGTCAATAATTAAATTACTGATAATCTTAATTCAATATGGTTTCTATTCTTCGTTACACTCCTAAAAGGCTTGATTCTTGAGTTAAGTAGAACTAATACAAAACAGTACAGCGCCCATAAAGCATCATTAACCAAAACACACCTACAACTAAAAATTACCACGCTCCAAAACTTATTAATAAATAAAATAGGTAGTCGTACCACTCGTTCAGACCCAATGAAGGGGAAGCACATCGAGACATATCGCCGACGACAGCCAGCCCTCCAAACTAAGTAACGTGATACGTGGGGGCTCGTTTTTTTGTGTTTTGCTAGACAAACGATGAGCTGTTGTTGTTTTTGTATGCTTTTAGGACTTTGTAGTGTGTTCGAGTAGTTTAGTAAACGGGGAATTGTAGGTGAAACTTCAGACTTAAATTAATGAGTCAGAAAGCTGTCATTGCAATCACCCAAAGTCACACTTAACACTAAAATGCCTTGCTTCATCAGCTGCTACAAGTCAATACAAATGTGTTTTGTTGAGTTTGAATTAAAAGACAAAAGGGGTGACGTGCATTTATCTTCTCGTATCTACGACTGCAAGTCATTAAAAGTCGATGAGTTCTCAACATAGTACCAATAAGGTTTCTAAAAACCTACACTGACTGACAGGTTGCTAAGTGTAGTAACATGATGATGTAGCGGCATCTACAACCCCACATGCGAACTACGCATCAAAGACCTGACGTCACACAAATCCTGCATCGCGCAAGCAAGTTTACCGCGACGAGTATATAAGGTCCCATTAAAATAGATGGACAAGCTTTTAGAAATCATTCAGACCACCAACATAAGAACAATGGTAAAAAAAAATATAAGAAAAACGCATTAGATACTTACAAGAAAAATAAATCAGCTAACAAAAATACACAAAAAAAATTAAGTTACCCAATGCCATTTATTATTTAAGGTCAAAATAAAATCACTTTAATGAATGTTTTTTTTGCTTGGATATCTTTGGTTAGACGTACTGAACACTGTGTTGAAATTTGTCCATCTATTTGAATGGGACCTTGTATATATGACATAAATCATTGGGCAGTTGCTCACCAGACACGACACGGTCGGAGGATCCTCCCTTTTCTATAGAGGATGAGTGAACTTTACATCCTGTTCCTCATACCTCTATAATGACGTGATTTTCAAATTGACTCTAGGGTGACCCACCATAGGTCAAAGATCTCCCTTCTCTATGTAAACTGTGGCCAAATCCATTGGCTCATCACTACAAGACTCAAGTTGCCAAGAATAAAATAATTTGACCATCTAAACACCTAACGATTGAAATAGCAATTAGCGACCAAATGTAGTGTTTCACTTCCCGATACTGTCTCGAATAACATATGAAATGACAAGGCTGACATACTAAAATCTGGTTACAAATGAAAGCCCAGATGGTACGGAGTTCAAACGGGAATAGAACCCGGAACCGATTGCTTGGCAGCCGAACAGTATTCCGTTTGTCTCACAAAGGTCGTTTAAGTACTAATAGTGTTAATAAAAATAAATTGCGTTATCTTGTGTATTGGATTTCTGTTGTTAATAAAATGTATCCGCCATGTTTTCCTACCGCTTCGAAGCAGTAGTAAGTATTATTGTGAAATATGCGTATTTTCTTCTTTTTTTATTATAAATTCTGTTATTCTTTAAATAAAATAGAGGTGTATTTTTTTTACTGTGCTATTAAGATCTTGTACCCTAAAAGTTGGCAACGTCGTAAATAGCTGTCAAAGATTTACCTGTTTTGATTAATTTGGCAATAATAGGTACTTTATGGAAATAAGAAATAAGGCTAACTAGCGAACTAGAATATTAATAATGAATTGCAATTATAACTTTATATTTGATGTTGTACCCGTTTTAGATAAAAAAGGCATTTAGAAAGTTTCCAAATACTTTTTTTACATCTAAAACTAAATAATCGGTGTTACGATATTAATGATTGCATTTCATAACCAATATTCTAGTTCGCTAGTTAGCCACATTTCTTATTTCCATACAGTAATGTTACTAAATTAATCAAAACAGCGAAATATTTGACATCTTTTTGCGACGAAAATGTTATGAGCGTTTATTCTAAAAGTGGGCACACTTTTAGAATAAACGCTCATAACATTTTCTCGTCGCATAATTGTTGCTCCTACCCTACAACTTAATGAAGTTGTAGGGTAATAATATATATGTAATAATTGTGATGAGTTATAAAATGTTAGCTACATTATTTTGTTTATTATAAAGAGCCAATAAAAAACTATAAAATCATATTTAATATTATGAAAAATAGGCCATAAAAGATTACTGTAGGTATCCATTTTGAATATAATTTGCGAATACCTACTTCAGTTCTGTGATGCGCATAATTTTATACGAAAACCTATTCATTACTTTCAACGTTGCATAATTATTGTAATCCTACAAAAATAATTTAAAGCAAACCAAATAAGTTTGCAAAAAAAAAAATCGCGCCAAGACAAAGCCTCCACAGATAATAAAGATTGTTTTTTTTTTAAGTCGGCAAAGATCCAGGTCCCGTGTCCATTGAGCCGAAAGCCTTCCACTTGATCAAATACGAACAGGATTTAAGGTATTAAACCTTTTTGTTTGAAACCTTGGAAAAATGCTCATTTTGTTTGGTAACACAATACTTTGTTGTTTTTGCAATAGTTTGTGTTTGACAAATACCTATTGTGTCTACTAATGTAAGGAACAGAAATATACAGGGACATTGGATTACCAATAATGTTGGCAATCCATTAAGAGGATGTCGGAGAGGTAATTTCCAACCAAATGACCCCAGGCCCTTAAGCAAAAGTCAACCATTCTCGAGTAATTTGACATTGTATATTATTATTCCAATCATTTTATATTTGAAAAAAAGCTGTTAATTGATAATATGCAAGTATGTCATACAATTTCTTATACGATAATTACTGAGAATACCTAATTTTGATTATTATCAATAACTTATTTGATGCCGAAGTTTCAAAGCGTTGAGAATGCTTGCACAAGGGTACTTTGACTTTTATCTATTATCATTTACATTTCTACCTGTAAACGTCCACTGGGGAACACGGGACTTAGGGATCTGGCGCCCTAGACGGCCACGACCACGACAAGTGGTCGCAGCGACCAGGTAAACTATAGAAACCGATACAAATCGCACATGCACTTGGTCGCAACGGCCAAACAAGCCGCAGAACATACAATACCACTACACGGCTACGACTGGCCGGAGTCATGGCCGTCGAGTGCGCGTGATCCCCGTCCCGTGTACCGTGTTTAGCCAGTGGACGTTTACAAGTAGATATGATAATAAAGAACAGTCAAAGTAGCCTTGTGCAAGCATTCTCAACGGTTTGCAACTTCGGCATCAAACAAGTTATTGATAATCAAAATGAGGTATTCTCAGTATAATTATCGTTTAAGAAATTGTATGACATGAGTTGCACATTATCAATTCCCAGACTTCCACATTTAACCAACATGATTGTCCTAATGGAGATTACACTCACTTGAAATTGAATCAGATTTCTACGTCGATATTTTTAAATTATAACCAAAATCCTTATTATAGGTAGTAGGCAGTAGGTAGCACTCTACTGTATGGATTGCCGACAGACTACGAGACTTCTCCCAAAAAGGAAGTCGACTTGCCTTCTTGGCTGTCCAGCCCGTCTGACCATTGCATTGGTCCCTTATGTCCGTCTCTGCCCGGGATTGAGTTTACGAATCAGTGAAAATAGGTCAATATGCTGTGAGGCTTTATCTTAACTTCGATAATAAACTTCAGATGGTTGCCGAGCGGTGGCTTTTTTGTACTTCAATAGTTAACTATCCTCAGTCGCAAGTTTTTACAAACAAATATGGAGGAGTCTGTGTTAAAAAAAATGTGTTTTTTTTTGTTGTGTGCCTTAACATAGGTTAATTATTTTTTATTTCAACTTTATTTATTTTTAAAAGGAGATTTGGAATTTATAGACGAAATTTTTCTGATCAATGATACAAACATTCCGTCTAATCTCAGTGCATATACTATAGTTACCTACAATTTATAAAAGGCAGCTGATCCAACATTCTTTCCAACTCCCAATTCAGGAAGTAAAACATTAAAAGTAAAAAAAACAATTATTACAACAATACAGTTCCCAAGTACGTCCCTGTTCGCTTTTAGACCGCAGATGTGAAGGTGTCAGGTTACCTAAAGCTATCCCTTTCGCACTCATTGCATTGTCTCGCTCTAACATGCGATACGTCATCGGATGGTATCCAATATAGATATTGCATCCCACAGCTGGACAAAGTCAGATGATTGTTGAGCTTTATTCATCAGGGATTTTTTTAGGTTTTCACAGACTTAAAATATGACCTATAGGTACTTAGTATTAATTTAAATGTAAACCCTCTTGCATTAATTACTCTACCTAGCCTTTTCCCAACTATATTGGGGTTGGCTTCCAGTTTAACCGGATGCAGTTGAATACCAGTATTTTACATGGAACCACTGCCTATCTGACCTCCATAACCCAGTAACTGGGTATTACGATACCCCTTGGTTAAGACTAGTTGTCAGACTTTCGGGCTTCTGACGACCCGTAACGACTGTTAAAGATCCACGAATGACAGCCGGGACCAATGGCTTAACGTGCTTTCCGAGGCACGGAGCAGTCTCGGTATGTAAAAATGGTCCCCCCATCCACGGATTAACCCCGGTAAGCTGATGGATCGACCCGTGCGGCTGTTATTACTTAGCCACAAACTAAGTAATAACAGCGGCAGGTAAACCTAGCCTAGCGCTAGCAAGTCCTCTTGCATGATCTGCTTAAATCAAACTCAAGCATTTATTTCAAATAAACCAATTACGAGCACTTTTGAATTGTCAACGGGTCGGTCAGTCAGAGAGATGAAGCTAGTTCCCCATTCCAAAGCGTAGTAGGTTCCTATGGAGAAGAACGGGAAAGAAACTCCACGGACACTCTTCTAAATCGAAATATGGTTACAAAATGACGAGTCCCTACTGACGGCTCCCGTTCACGAACCTGACGCACCATTCAGGTCAACCATTTTGAAGAGAGCTAAATGATCCAACACACGCGCCACCGCGCTAGACATTAAAGTAAAGTAAAGTTTATTTATTTACATAGATTGTAAGTGCATGACTTATGTCATGCACTTACAATCCTAATACCTTATGGTATTAAAAACAATTGTGATCCTTGTACAATCTACCTTAGATTAGGCATGCAAACATTACCTAATGAATGCAGTAAACAAACAATCGTTTTTTTTTTTTTTTTTCAAAATACAATATTACGAATTACAGTTCAATACGGGTATAATTAAAGAAGATGGTATATCTTAAAATTGCATAAAATTATTATAATTATCTTAAGTTAGAAAAGAGATTTTTTTGGGACCCCTTATTGTAACATCTACGAGTATTAATCGTATAACACAACACCTAAAAAAGTAACCTTTTTTTTTATAATAAAGTCTAAATTGAATCACGAAATGCTAGTAAAAAGAAAATGTTTTGATAATGCACTGAATTGATTCAATCCCAATTATGGTCGTCAATGTCAAAAATGCATGCATTAGAGTGAGCAGAACATACCTACTCCCAGCTGTAAATACGAGCTCCACCGAACGATTCACTTTGCTGTGATAAATCTAAGTAGCAAGTGTTTTAGCTTCATCTGTAGGCTTACTCTGAAACTGCCATTGGGGACTACGAAAATGGCACACTTTCGAACCTGAGTCATTCAAATCCAAAATGTAAGTACGATAACAACAGTCAAAACATTCATTGTATTCTGGCCTAAACTTAGCTATTTAATACCTGAGGTAAGGGTGCCAATTTTTACCCGACTACGGCGAATCAAAAAGGATATGTATGTATGTATGTTCATCTGTTTCCTCATAACTTCTAAACTTCTTATCATAATTTGTCAAATGAGGTATCGTTGGAAGCGTCTTGGTCATCCGCTAGTTCTAGGCTATGTGACGTGACATTAAATGTAAATAAAATAAAAAACCGGAGTCACACGTAACCTGTCGATTTATGCTAACACGATGTGTGACTCCGGATTTTTCATGTGTCTGTCTGTGATGTCTTGTTTACCTATACCTTTTTAGTTGGCGTTGTCATAGTTGGATTTTAGTTTTTAACTTTATAACTTTTATTTTTTCATATAAGAACGGTCTCATACTCTCATAGAACGATATGCACAATCGACATATTATTACCACGACTGCCATGCCAACAGACATACTAAAATTTTACAAGACCTTAGAATGGTTGAAAGAAACTTAATTCTTGGCATCAGCCGACTTCCTCGAAGAGGTAAAATGAATCTAATAGCAACAATTAAAAACATACAGCTCATACAAAACAGATTTCCCGTTGATTAAAATGACACTCTCCCATAAAATTAATATTCCGATATTCCTGCCGGAAAAATGACAGTTGCACAATTTGACATAACACGGCAGCCATTTTAATCGTAAACAGACTCTTCAATTAATATTTCGAACGCAAAAATTCAAATATTCGAACCATAATATTCTAAATTGGAAATAATTATAAAGTAACCGTTGGATGTACTATTTTTGCTCGTATTTTTGATTTCCAAACTTATTTCTGATGAAGTAAGGTTCGTTTTTGCTTATAAAGGGGATTATTGCCAGGGATGTACTGTGTAGGATATCGGGTTTCGTTTCGAAGCCAGCCAAATGGATAGGCAAACGTGTACTCCCCTCTTTGTGTGTTATTTGTACCTATCTATGAGTATTTGTGTGCGTTGGCGGCTTTGTCGAAGAATTATTTGGAAAAATATACTTCGGAAAAGTTTTAAGAGCGTTTATTCTGAAGGTGGGCAACGTCGCAAATAGATGTCAAATATTACACTGTTTTGATTAATTTAGCAATATTACTGTGTGGAAATCAAAAATGTGGCTAACTAGCGAACTAGAAAGTTGATTATGAAATGCAATAAATAATATCGTAACACCGAATGTTTAGTTTTAGATGTAAAAAATCGATTTGGAAACTTTCCAAATGCGTTTTTTACACTTAAAATGGGTACAACATCAAATTCAATGTTATAATTGCAATTTAGTATTAATATTCTAGTTCACTAGTTAGCCACTTTTCTTATTTCTATTCAGTAATATTGCTTTAAGAATCAAAACAGGTAAATATTTGACAGTTATTTGCGACGTTGGCAACTTTTAGTATAAACCCTCTTAACGATGCTTTGGTTGGGCTTTTCAGAAATGTCAATGTGACAGTGACAGTAGGTGAATGTCTGCTTTGCTCTCTCATTGACGCATTCATTGGTGTAGGTATGTAAGTATCGATAACTGTAATTTAATCTAATCCAGCGACAACAACTTGTAATAATGATTTAAATAATGGTAATGATAAAAAACAGTGAGACCGATTGTCAGTCTCGAACTCTCGTCACTAAACCGATGAACCAATTTTGTAAAAAAAAATTGTAGACATGTAACTTAAAACTCAAGAATGAATTAACGATATGATCGGTAAATTAAAACTAAAAAAAAAACTTTTTCATGCACAAAAGTTGTCAATGATATTAATGAAAAAGGCAGTTTTGAACGTCAAAAATTTCAAGAAAATAGAATTGATTCTAGAGTTCGGGCCACCACTCAATTCCGCTAGTGTCTCTGTCATTGCATCAAATTGCATTTAAAAAAATGTAGTGTCACAATTTTCCGCCAGATTTCAGTGCTTGCGCGGACTCTAGGCGCCTGTTCCATATGGCAGTATTTTTCAAAATTTTAGTAACTCATTTCCTTCTTGGTATTATTTCTTAATACAATGAGGTCTAAATCGAAATGGTACTTAGAAAGGTCGTTGCGTTTGCGTCTCAATATAAGCTGAGCTACAAACAATTCATTGTTATTGCAATAACCGCTGACGATCGAATGTCTCGTCGAACGTCGACTCATCATAATAATATTAAGTTACAACATTCACTCGTAATGAGGTTTGGGTGTTTGTAGGTTAGTAAGTAATAATGGCATGTGCAAGTAGAGGTGCACCCACATTTCGCCAGTTATGTTTAAATCCCATGTAATAGGATAATACGAGCCTATTGCCATCAATCGGGCACAAATTCAGACTCCGCGCGATAAGCGTACACCTCTGCCTAACCCATAAGAGTGAGACTTATCCTAAAACTTGGCAACGTCGTTTTTATAACACTGATTTTACATTCTGTGATTTCTTGAACTCACACACTGACTTATTAGTATTACTTGTTAAAATGTTAGGAATATCGTATAATTTTACAATGTTTGTGAGCACCATGTATCTATCACATAATTAATTTATCTGTAATTGCTTTATTTTTCATTCTTTTTTATCTATCGTGGTATAGTAATATTATTCTAGATGCATCGTCTTCATATATAATATAATTAATGTATACAAAATATTTTAAAAGCGTAACGGTGGAGTTTCTTGCCCATTCTTCTCCATACGAAAACTACCTTTTGGAAGGGGCGGTTAGAATCAATTATTTTTTTTGTAAAATTGACGTTCAAAAGTGCCTTTTATGTGCCTAATTTAAATAAATTGTTTGACTTTGACTTTGTCGCAAATAGCTGTCAAATATTTACCTGTTTTGATTAATTTGGCAATAAAAGAAGACCAGAGACTAAGTCTAAGTCTGACACCAATCTTACCAAGGGGTATCGTATTACCCAGGTACCGGGTTGTGAAGGTCAGATAGGCAGTCGCTCCATGTAAAATACTGGTATTCAGCTGCATCCGGTTAGACTGGAAGCCGACCCCAACATAGTTCGGAAAAGGCTAGGCAGATTGATTAATAAATTTGGCAATGTATGTAATTATGCGTAACTAGCGAACTAGAATATTAATAATGAAATGCAATAATTAATATCGTAACACGGAATATTTAGTTTTAGATGTAAAAAAGTATTTGGAAACTTTCCAAATGCCTTTTTTACACCTAAAACGGCTACAACATCAAATTCAGTGTTACAATTGCAATTCATTATTTAATATTCTAGTTCGTTAGCTAGCCACATTTCTTATTCCCATACAGTAATATTGCCAAATTAATCAAAACAGCGAAATATTTGTCATCTTTTTGCGACGTTGCCCACTTTCAGAATAAACACTCTTAACAGGGTGCGTAAGAGCAAAATCTTGAATAGAGCTGTCAACTAAATAGTCATGATCTTGGCATTCGCGAAATCGTGATTGTATAGAGAAATAAAACATTATATGGAAAAAGGAATGCTCTCAAATCAGAAATGAAAATCGTCACACATGATCAACATTGACTACTTGCCAAGTTACCAATGAGATTTTTAATTGATCGAGAAATCTTGAGTAATATGCCAAAATCTTCGTTAGTGAGCTTCAATTCTAATGTTAGGACAGAACCTTCAAAATAGATCTGGAACACTGCGTGCCCCCTCTTTAGGCCTGACTGTTCGGGCGACACAACAGAGCTCGGAAACGTTATTTAAAATAACGTTTTTAAACGTTTCTAACAGTTCTCGTTCTTCTTTGTACAACATTTTGTTCGGAACGAAAACGGAATGAGAACGTTTTCAACAACCGGTTTATTCCGCAGGACGCAGCCTCGCACGGTGCGTGCGCCGACAAGCATGAACTTGTTTAGTTAAATTGTACATTATCGTCATTTCATTACATAATTGATTCCAACGCGCTTGCTGCTTAAGTATTGATTAGGGTTATGTTGCGAATTTCCTATCGATGAACCCAAAAATGGTTAAAAACGTTTTATTAACCGAGAACGATTTAAATTTTGTTCCTCTTCGAAGACGTATTAATAACGTTCGAACGTAAACGAAACAAATCGTTCCTTAGGTTTTTAAGACGAAACCGTTTAGAAACTCAGGCCCACTAAGCTCACTTCACCTAAGGCTCACGTTGAGCTTTTAACAGATTTGATCGGCTGATTCTACATCAGTATTATTAACACATAATAATAACACACTATGCACATCATATCTACCAAACTATCTACCAACATAACAGAATAGTATCTATCTCAAATTGTCAAGTTATCGGCGTGTAAAATCAGCTCTTATCTAAATCTGAGCGCATCTGTTTCGGATCAGTGGTGCAGAAGTCCCGGGTTTGACCGCCCGGAATATTGGTTAAGGCAACGATAACCGACTTTTAATGATTTTATACTGAAGATCACATCTAAACGAGTAGTGTTGATGATTTGGAAAAAATATATGTTAAATTAGAGCATTTTTTTAATAAGTTATTAGTGGATATTTTAAATTATTTTTAGATTACATAGTGAAATTAATTTGTAAAGTTATGGCTAACGCGGATAAAAAGCTGTGAATCACCCAAAATCTATCAAGCGTATTTTTCTGTTTGCGCGAGCAGGATTTTGTGTGACGTCAGGTCTTTGCAGACGTGATTATGAAGTTATGAGTTAAATTGGGAAGAAATCTCGAATGAATTGATAGTTAATTGATTATCAAATACAATACGACGACGTATATTTAGTAACCTAATCCGCTTAACTGTTCTTAGAGAGTCACAAAGAACCCTGTAGGAAATCGACACGTGTTTAACCTCTCAACAAGGCATCCTCAGGATGACGATTGACTTGTTGCGAACCCGGACTCGACGTGTTGACACGTCAAGCGTCGAGAGCAGAGAAAGACGACTCTGCTCTCGACGCTTGACGTGTACGGATTAGGTTACTAAATATACGTCGTCTATTGTATTCTCTAATGAATTTGACATAATTTTGAGTATTTTTCTGAAAATGTGATTTGTCGTGTGTCTCCTCGCATCGCCTCGCATGTTTCAACATCTATTTTTGACTGAAAAGGCAGTATTTTTTGCGACAGAATGGAGTATGTGTGATTTAATTTTATTAATTTAATGTCCTACTTGAAATAAATGATTAAACTTTGACCTTATCGACCTGTATTTTCGTAAAGCCAATAGATAGAGTTCAGAAAGACTTCTTGACTGTTCATAAAGTACCTCAGTAGTACCTTCAGATCTAGTTACTATTTGGTTACAGGAGTCTTCTTCTTTTCGTGTGGTTAGTGACTGACCTGGTGTCAGACTTTTAAAGCCGCCCATGGGCCTCTGACTTGGCTTCACATGCCGTCGAGAAATGTTTATTGTTTATTTATCTCCACAAATTACATTCTTATACTAGTTATACATAATAAGTTGACAGATATTTTGACAAAATTTTGTAATTTGTGGCAGATCTGAAGTCTAAACTAAGCCTAGGCCTGTATTTTAACACTCCAGTAGGTAAGTAACACATAGTAAAGATTGTCAACGTAGTACAATTGCGAGTGGTTAATGGTGTGTCTAAGTGCATGTCTGTTTGAGTGTGTGTGCATATGTGTGTGCGTGTTTGTGTGTGTGGGCGCGTGTGTGTATGCCTACAATAACCTAAATATCTCTCAGGCATGCCGGTTTCCTCACGATGTTTTCCTTCACCGTTTTTGAAGCAAGTGATAATTATACAATACGCACATGAGTCCGAAAAGGAGGTTACAGGAGTAATAATATCACATACATTAAAATACGATTTGTCTCCGGACAGATTTATAGAAGACCTCACAAAAATATTGTGCTATAGAAACATCGAAATAAAACAAACATGATTATATTTTGATTGACTCACCTATCTTTATGTTCGGCTTGCCGGTCTCGCTGTCGCCTGTTTTTGAACCAATTAGAAACCTGCAAGCATAATCAAAATAATTAATTACTACTTACATAATCAAATGAGCAATACCACAACAGAACATAAAAATAAAGACAAGTTTTAATATGTTCTGTGATTACCACCATCAATTTCTTTTGTTAATGATATAATGAATAGGAAACTGCCCATTTTTATTTTATTTTTGGGTGCGAAATTATCAAATAACTTCTCCCGCTCTGGACGGAGCGGGAGGACGCGTCAGACTCCTACTGAGTAACACCCCTGTTCCTTCAGTTGCCTGTAGCATCAAAGAAGTTCATATCTAACCAGTTTCAAAACAAAATTCCGTGAACATGATGACCACATGTGTTACCGGCCCGGTTCTATAGTCGCCGAGCGCTGCAAGCAAGAATAGTCCTTACGGTGGTTAGATATGAACTTCATCGATGGTACGTTGCCAGGGGCCAGCGGAGTTACGCTCCGGGGATTCACCTCCTCGCGCCACTCCCAAATGTGCGCGAGGACTTTTGCCTCCAGATCCCAAGGCATAGAAAACAGCCCTAAGGCCGTTTTTTCCACCAAACTGTAAACGGGACGTCAACAAGAACGAGATGCTGACGCCGAAGTAGCGAAAATACATTTACTATGGCCGCGTAATCTCGTTTCTCGTTGATGGGGATTCATGGTGCGGTGGACAAACAGTGTAAGAGGCCATTCGTACACGGCACGGTTTCTTTGCGGTATGCCGTAGAAATAACGTGGATGGATGAACATTTTAACATGCCGAGACCCCTCCGTGCCTCGGAAAGCACGTTAAGCCGCTGGACCCGGCTGTCATTCTTGTATCTTTGACAGTCATTATTAGTCGTCAGAAGCCCGAAAGTCTGGCAACCAGTCTTGCCAAGGGGTATCGTGTTAACCAGTAACTGGGTTTCGGAGTCGCTCCATGTAAAACACAGTTACATTCGGTGAGAAGCCGACCCCAATATAGTTGTCAAAAGGTAGGCAGATTAATTTCGCAGTTATTCTGCATTAATTAAGATTTTACAACTTCCTACTTTTGAGCAGAGAATCTCTCCCACGGAATTTACAGGCGATTATTATTAATATATTTTAAATAAATAAATACATAGTGTGTGTGTATCATAAGTATATCTTCAGTAACTCTATCCGTTCAGTTTGAGGAAGCGGTGTCGAGTTGCCGGCGACCACAACTGACCGTCTACGAACGGTGCATGCACTGCCATGACCAACTTGCTCTTGAGGTTTTTTGTTCATTGTTATAATATTTTGAGGTGGGCAGAGATTCTAGCAGAATCTTTGACTCTGAATTAGCTATATTGCTTTCAACTTTTGTCAAATGCAACGCAAGAAGTCAGTCTGAAAGACATCGTTTTAGTGACGAAGTCTTTCAGACTGACTTCTTGCTTTCAACATGCGAGCATTTTACTTTTACGTTTTAGTAGGAGAGTTTTTTGATGAACTAAACTATTACTGCTTTTTAGGGTTTCGTAGTAAAAAAGGAACCTATACATTTTCGCCATATCCGTCTGTCTGTCCGTCCTCGGCTTAATTCAAAGACTCTAAACGCGCACAAAGTGTTGATCACGACTTGTCGCACGACCGGCCGCAATATTAAACAGAACTGCTCGGATGAACGGTCCTACGGCCAATCTTAAGTTAGCCGTATGCGTATGCTGAGACGCAGGTGACGCAACACGGTACAGATTTTGCAGGGTAGGGCAGGCGAGACAGACATAGGCCGCAAGCGCATGCTGCGTCGCAGATACACAGCCACATTCGCGTCCTAGCTAGTACAATCTGTCATTGAAGCAAAATTATGAATCAGTGTTGGTAAAAATCGATTGACGACCTGCACGCGTCGCGCAGAAGTCTGTGCCGACTCTACAACGAGACGCAGAGCAGGACAGACACATGTCTGCGTCCCACGTGCCCGCAGCGTACGCAGCTGTCAGTACGTTCATGCATTATAAAATCTGTTCTGCCCTGCGCTGCGTGGACCTGCGTCATCTGCGTCTCAGCATACGCTTAGCCTTATTCTAAGTAGGATGTTCTGCAGTCAAGATTGCGACTAGTCTTGCTACAACTTGTGGTCGTTGCTGCGTAGTGCGCGACACTATCACTCTGACCGACCTAGGAATTGCCCCAAGTCTCCGTGCTAACAAGTCGCCGTTGCGATTTCTAGAAGAACAACGCAACAAAACATAAAACTTACTTGTACAGTAGTAAGACCCGTGGTCTCTGCTAGCTCCCTCTTCTCTCGGGGTGAAGGGTATGGGTTGTGAAGGTACCAGTCTCGGAGAACTGACCGGGACTTTTCCTGGAGAAAAGAAACAACTTTTAGTTTTAATAGTCAGTGACGATGGAAACACGTATACTCCATTTGTAATAAGATTAGACGTTTAAACATACCTTTTTTACAGTCCGTTCAACCGATTCTGACTTCTATTGCGTTGGTGGCATGACAAATGGCAGCTGCAGTAAACAGTTGGTATTGTAACCACTTATTTGCTTTTATCCTTATGCCTTCGGTATAGAAGTCAGAATCGGTTGAACGGACTGTAAAAAAAGTTTGTTTAAATGTCTAATCTTATTTCAAATGGAATATAGGTAGTTTTATGTGTGTGTCTACAACGCCACATACGAACTTTCTTGAGTAGCGTTTGCCATATCTCCGATGTTATTGGTTCGATTTGGATTCTGTTTATTATTTATAAAATCTTATGAGTTATTTTATCGGATTAAATAACATTTTTTATTAAAATTTGGTGATTATGAAAAAAAACGTAGGTGAAGGCATTTTTTTCCGAAATAAATCAGTTTTTTTTTTTATAAACAAGTTTAAGTCCATAGAATCAAAGGGGATTTTCAAAAAAAAATTAAGATACTCTCCTTTTAAAGTTAATTTTCTATCATTTTTCATGGATATTCAGAAAAAATACGGACCTTTATAATATATCTTAAAGTACTATTATTATATTAATGCGTGAAGCAAAAACTTTGTACCCCTTTTTACAAAAATTACGCGGACGAAGGAGTATGAAATTTGGCACAGTTAAAGTTTATATGGAGGAGTGCAGAAAGCTAATATTTTTATATAATTTACATTAGAAATTAAAAAAAACATTACACACACTACCATGCGTTTGACACAAGATGGCTACCTTAGAATCATGACATTTAAATGAAATATGGTCGAATTTCGACCTCTGGGCGGCCACTAGTAGATAAAATTAGCCTTGCACACAGTCGTCAATTCAAGCATTTACCAATCACATATTAAAACAATTCGTCTTTTTCTGTGGAGTCTTCTCATTTAGTTTATGACCTGCTACGTCGTTCGCAAGATTCTTTAACGTCACAGTAAGTACTTATTCCATGGAACGTGAGACTACATGGCTAGCCTATAATCGTACATTGCCATGTAGTCTCACGTAAATACTAACTTTAAAACATTAAGAGGTCCCATATGGTCCGAGGCAAAGGGAAATTGCGTCGCACTCGGTACTAATCTATCTGCCTCTATTATAATGTTCTATTATGTTACACACACTTATTTTAAAACGATAAGTGGTCTCCTCCCTGTCTCATCTAGTCCTAGGCAGCAGGAACTTACGTCTCATGCAGTATTTGTCTATATGTATCTATAATACGAGTATGTTCTATTTTGGTATAGACACTTACTTTAAAACAATAAGAGGTCTCCTCCCCGTCCCATATGGTCCGAGGGAGCGGGAACTTGCGTCGCACTCGGTACTTGCCGACGGCGCCCAGCGGCCTGCCTCGTAGCCTCTCTGCTTCCATGTAGTGTGCTGGATAATAAAGAAAATTATAGTAATTGAATGGAAATACATAACAGCACAACACAAACAGCTTAACAGATTCTCTGATGCGCCAGACTCGGGGGAGCGACACTTGAATCCTACGGATGATTTCTGAGGCTAGAGGCCGCAGTGCTAGCGAGATTCATCGAGCTTCATGTGACGAGATGACAGTATGTTTTTTATTGACATGAGTTTTTTTTTATAAAGAAATATTTTAATTTGTATTTTATGATACAATAGTAACATAGTTTTCAATTATGGTCAAATAATTAAACACGAGTGAAGAAATGAATGAACGACGTGGACCGATGACCTGGTGAAGGCCGCAGGAATACGCTGGATGCGAGAAGCACAGAACCGATCGAAGTGGCGGTGCTTGAGGAGGCCTATATCCAGCAGTGGACGTCTTTCGGTTGAAATGATGATGATGATTCGCGTGTAAATCAAACATTTCCCATAACGCCCACACTTTGCCCTGCCAATGCTAGGGATGCAATGAAAGTAGTTTTTACTCCGAAGATACGGGGCTATATCAGAAGATTGAAGTACAGTATGTTTCTTTGAGTAAATCGTAGAACGAGAATTGTTATTCCAAGCTGTAATGACTTTCACAGGTTCCTATTAAAGCTGACTCATATACTCAGACCAAGACATAGCACTGTCTACAGTGACGTGAGGTCGGTGGCTTTTCGTAAACATATGTGCATAGTGAGGTGTAGTTTGATTGTAAATGGTTGTAAATGTATGCGTATGAGCATGTATGCACAGAGCGGAGGTATAGTTTTGGCATGCTTCACTCAGCACTGTATTATCCGCTGTGCTGTCTTGGTTTTTTATTTGGTCTGAGCTCATATATCACATCAGTGGTGGCCCAGTAGTTTCGACACCCACTTACGAGTTGCAGGTCGTGAGGTCGAACCTAGACAGGCAATTCACTTTGTGCATTTAATTTCATCACCACTGCTCTCAAAACGATGAAGGAAAACATCGTGAAGAAACCGGCATGGCATAGAACCAAAAATTCGAGGACATGTGACATCCACCAACCCGCACTGGGCCCGCGTGGTGGATTATAGCCCACTCCCTCTCACAGAGAGGAGTCCCAGCAGTGGGAATATTACAGGCTGATTATACATATATAATACCTGATACATTATTACATGAAGTATAAGTATACAACACTAGAAAGACAACCATATACTTGCTTTTTCACGAAATCACCACCAAGACACATTTCAGGACAACCAGCATTTTCTAATACAGTCTACGTTCTCCTCACCTTTAAGCCACAGATTCTGCAGCTTGGGATGGTTATGAGGACTGAAGGTGTGTGACTCCAGCAGGCGGTACAACTCCTTGAAGTTCCCTCTGTGGAAGGCCACCATCGCCTTCGCTTTGAGCACTGACTCGTGTGCATGGAGCCTCTCGCACGCTGGGAGGGACCAGAGAAAGCGGCCTAGTCTCTCGATGTTACCCGCTTGTTGTAGGACCTGGGGAGAGAAAGATGGAGGTGATTATTTTGGGGAAATGATCTGTTTTGTGCCTCATGCCTCCGTCACAGTAGGTGGAAGGACCACCGTTACCAGTCGACTGCGATGCAGAGGAATTTATCGACGCCATATTTTAGTTCGTTAATAGTTTTAGTTAGGTTAGGTTATTTTATTCTTCCGATTTTTTTAGTCCGTCTTTGAGATTATAAAAAAATATTGGACACGTATTTTTTCTTTTTTTACGTAATATCAAGATTACGGTGATACATTGAGGTAAAATGTACTATGACGTCACAAGTATGTAGATTTTATACGTACTAGTGACGTAGCGACCCCCACTCCACAACATAAAATGCGTGTTATCTAAGTATTTTTTTATTAATATGATAAAGCAAAAAATACGTGTCTAATATTTTTTTATTATCTGACTGACGGACTAATTAGAATTTCATTTTTTTTACCCAGGCATCATCCCTATTGTTTATGTTTTATTAGTTTGCCAATTTCTTATTTCCTATTATTATACTATTATTTCTATTTGCCTAAAACTAAACATTCGGTGTTACGATATTAATTATTGCATTTCATAATCAATATTCTAGTTCCCTAGTTCGCCACATTTTTTATTTCCACACAGTAATATTGCCAAATTAATCAAAACAGCGAAATATTTGACAGCTATTTACGACGGTGCGTGCCTACTTTCAGTATAAACGCTCTTAATCGTTATTTTAGTATTTTTTCTGTGGAGGTGGGAACTTATAATTAGCAATCTAGTTGTGTATTATCTCACAATAAAGTAATAAGACTGTAAGCCTTCTAAAAATGTAAAAAAAAAGATAACCTCGCAGAGCTGAATCGGGATTTTTTCATACTTACTTAACTAATACCCTATCCCTAAAAAATACGAGCTGAGTTCAATGTACTTGTTAAATAATGTTTAACCGACTTAAAAAAAAAGAGGAGGTTATTGTTGTAAGGCAGGCTGAGGATTATGAAACCTTATGCCTTAATTCTAGGTGGATTTTCAGTGACAAATTCTGAATTCATATTTAGGTATTATATCTTTAATACGTTATTCATAATTCGTTAAGAGGGTTTATCCTAAAAATTGGCAACGTCGAAAATAACTGTCAAATATTTACCTGTTTTGATTCTTATAGCAATATTACTGAATAGAAATAAGAAATGTGGCTAACTAGCGAACTAGAATATTATTAATGAATTGCAATTATAACATTGAATTTGATGTTGTACCCATTTTAGTTGTAAAAAACACATTTGGAAAGTTTCCAAATAGTTTTTTTACATCTAAAATTAAACATTCGGTGTTACGGTATTAATTATTGCATTTCATAATCAATATTCTAGTTCGCTAGTTCCACATTTTTTATTTCCACACAGTAATATTGCTAAATTAATCAAAACAATATTTGACATCTATGTGCGACGTTGCCCACCTTCAGAATAAACGCTCTTAAATCTTCAAAACTGTTAGCAGAATGAAAAACAAAACACCGTATTTTAGACACAAACAATTTCTACTGAAACTGTTGTCATTCTCAACAGTAAAAAAAATTGGCAAAGATCCCATGAATTCCGTGCAAGCGCCATATTTATTTGGAGTACCTACCTACAAAGTATTGGTTTAGGCACCGGATGTCCTTGCACATGTGCGCCTGCGCAAATAGCCCGATATGGCTGTTTGTGACCACCCCCGGGCTGTTGACGGGTTGAAAACGAAAGGATTTTTTTTTGATGTCGCAAATTCTGTTTTTTTTATTGGCACAATAAAGTACCATTACAAAGACAATTTATACAAGCGATACATGTCGCAGAGAGATTTATTTAATTTAGTAAACATACAGGAAACTCAGACCAAATAAAAAACCAAGGGATAGCGCTGCGAACAATACAGTGAAGCATGCCAAAACTACACCTCTGCTCTGTGCAGACACGCTCACACGCATCAGTTTAAAAAACTGTTTTTTTTATTTGTGTAGACGTCACAGACGTAATGGGTATCGATCGATATCTCAACACGATAAAACCGATTTTATCAACTCACACCCCAAAAAAGATCAAATCATATACATTTTTATTTTGTCGTGTTTAGTTATCGTTAGTTCGATCCCCATTAGGTCTGCGGAGTTTCGCTAGCCATTTTAATTTGACCCTGTATTTTAAGCGACTATCTATTGACGTAACGCCCCTACGAAATCGCCGCCATTTTTTTGATTTTTTTATCGTACTTTAATAGACCTATCGCAATTCATGTAACTAAAGCTGGCACAAAACTTCATAGTTTACGAGTAAGTCGTTTGTTGTTTTATATCGAAAACAACAGGTTCGAATTGAAATAAATTAATAGAATTATTTCACATAAAATGTAGGTAATACTAACGGCTAAACCCACATTTGCACTGTTTTCATTAGTCAGTTAAAATCTCAGGTTAAAATATCTTTTATTCATTCGAGGAATAAAATTTTAATCTGACAGATTTTGCATGCAAAAAGAAAAACTATCAAAAATTTCAAAATATTCCTCGGTTAAAGAAATCTGGCATTAGAGTTTTTATTAGCCCTAAATGACAGAAAAAATAGCTAGATTTTCCTACACGTAATGACCGTTAAAAACGAACAGGAATAGTAAATATTATTATAAATAGTGTTGGAAGTCATATTCCCATCTTATCACTCAAATCATTATCGTACAGCTACCTACAATTTTTTTTTTACCACAACCGCGAAGCTCCATTAGGACTTTATGACCGAATTCGGTCATGTAGCGATCGCTATCTATGTCAAGATTACAAGGCCTGGCCTGCATCTCACGTGATGGTAAGTTATGATCAGGCCGAAGGTGGAAGCGAGCTTCACCCGGAATCCTCAACCACAGAGTAACTAGCTATCTTACCTCTTACCTCTAACTGGCAAAACACAACAATGCTGTTAACATTGTTGTTATGGCGACAGACATAGATAAGATGATGGTAGCTAGCCAGGCGGACTTAGAACAATCCCTACCACCAACCGAAATAAAGCTTCATACGAAAGCCTGCGGGGTAATTGCGTATACCACATATAATGGCAATCGACAGCAATGTCTTTCATTTTGACAGTTAGGCCACGTTAATTTCTTTATTTATGTTGTTGAGCAGACAAAGTTTTGAAACCTATGAAGTAATAGATTAGGAATTTCCTTCAAAACCCTCGGATTAGATAGGGAATAAAATTATGGTGCAGATTTACACGGTCCAATATAACTATATTGGACCGTGTAAATCTGCACCATAATTTTATTCCCTAACACACTTTCATTGACAATCCGAGGGTTTCGAAGGAAATTCCTAATCTATACAGGCAACTGCCTGTGGCATTCCATAAGTTGAAGCAACAATAAAAGTGCCGATTAGTACCGTCTAAAAAGTGTTGACGACGAAGTCATTTGTTGCTTCAGTTTTATTGTATGCTACGGGCAAGAAATTTGCATCTTGTAAATGGAGATTAATAGTAGGTAGTGCCGAAGTGAAAACAATAGCGCTGGCTTCAGCCACTTGATTTGCATCGGGTGAAAGACAACTCACTGAAGTGAGCTGTCTTTCACCCGATGCAAATCAAGTGTCAATCGCTAGCTTATTGACACTAAATTTGCAGCTAACTTCACCTAAGTTTTCGCGGTGAGATTTTTACTGAATAGCGGTCCTGCCAATGAAGAAAAGTAAAAGATTTCAACCACATTGGCCGTTTTCACACTGTGACGATAACAACATCGTCATATATATCGTCAGCTCGGAGGACAACGACGACGGCCGAGAATATCGGGACGCTATAGGTATGTGGTAAGATGTAACCATCAGCTTATTGTCATGCGGTATGCCACAGCTGCCTCGAATATTTGTGTTGCGCCAGCAAAAGCTTACGTCGTCGTGCGATTCCAAAAGTGTAATAGTATATTCGAAGTGATAATGGCAGCAGTGAACAAGTGAACCGTGTCGTCCGCCGATATCAGCACGACAATCAATGTCGGCGACGACACCATTGACTGCACCGACATAGTGTGAAAGCATTTAGTAGTAATTGTATGAAACTACCAGTCCGACGTAACACGAAGAATCAACATAACGTGGAGAAATTCTGGTCATTGAAAGAAATTTTAAAAGGAAATTACTGTTTGCATTTAAAAGAGACTGTATTTGATTCATGTGTCTTACCATGCTTACTGTACTGGCTGCCAGACGTGGGTTTGTAAAGTCAAACAAAAAATTAAATGTACTCAAACGGTTATGGAAAGGAGCACGTTGAAGCTCGGGAAAAAGACAAAGACAAAATAAAGAATAAACATATCAGACAAAACCCAAAAATAACTGATGCTCTCACACATGCACTGAGACTAAAATGGAGGTGGGCCGGACACATCACACGTTACAAGGATAAAAGATGGACCGTAGAAACCACACGATGGAATGACCACAGGGAAAGAGGAATGCTGGTAGACCTATAAGACCTGGGCTGATGACATTATCCAGGTGTCAGGAAACGGCTGGACAAATACAGGCAAGGACACGGATTTGTGGAAAACGCTGGAGGAGGCCTTGAACTAAAAAGGGGTCCATATTTCAAGAAAGAAGACTAACAATATACAATTAGTAAATTTACTAATACCCTACTAACATTTGAAATGGAATCTAGGAATATGGAATACATGGCTTTTTTATTTATTTATTTACTAGTCCGACGATATCGTTGTCATCCAATGAGAAAACGACCATTGAATCTAATAAAACAAAACACAAACAACAGCCAGAAAACCCTAAACCACCACACTATAGTTATCAAAACTCAACGCCCTGAATCTCATTATCTACACCGGGCGCATCGCAAATTACTGTAACCGATACCAGACCATTAGGGGGTTGATCCCATTCAATTTGTGCGTAACGCCATGACGACCGGTTTATTGATGAAATGGAAAATGAAAGGTGATGGCTGTTAAAATGATGGAATTAAATGTGTGGGGGACGGTAAGGGATTATTTCGGTTTTCTAACTAATCAAATCTTTATGATATAGCGACTGTTTGCCCCGACGGGATTAGGGGAGGTGTGTATGGAGTAAAAAAGAAAATTAATTTATCTTCTTCTTGTTTTCATGTGGTTAGTGACTAACCTGGTGTCAGAGTTTTAAAGCCGCCTATGGGCCTCTGACTTGACTTCACATGCCGTTCAGAAATATCCCTCAGGCGCCGGTTTCCTCACGATGTTTTCCTTCACCGTTTTTGAAGCAATTATACAATACGCACATGAATCCGAAAAGTCAGAGGTGCGGGCCTTGGGTTCGAACTCGAGACCTATGATTTGGCAGTCTGACAGTCACACCACTAGGCTATCACTGAATTAACTTGTTGGCATAAACAATACAATTAACGATGTAGGACAAAATGACACACACATCCACATTTCGACAATTATGTTATAAGTTCCATATTATATGTACCTAATGGCTAGGAAGCAAGCATAACCAGCCTTTATTGTTCCCACTGCTGGGTGCTGGGACACAGGGTGTGGGCTGTAATCCACCACGCGGGCCCGGTGCGGGTTGGTAGATGTCACATGTCTTCGAATTTTTTGTTCTAGGACATGCCGGTTTCCTCACGATGTTTTCCTTCACCATTTTGAGATCAGTGGTGATGAAATGATTTACACAAAGTAAAGCGCCTGCTTGGGTTCGAACCCACGCCCTACAACTCGTGAGTTGGGGCCGTAACTGCGCCACCACTGCACACCAAGGCGCAAGCGCCGAGCACATATAATCCATCCGGACTCTAGGAGCTAATAAAAGTTTAAACTAAAGGCTCGTGCAGACCAGCGCGACTTGACGACGCCGGTTATTGTTATGTCGTACAGTTTTCTTAGAAATTGCATTGTTTGAGTCGTGTCGCGCGACAAGTCGCGCTGGTCTGCACAAGCCTTTCCTCGTTACATTTCACTCAATCTGTCGATCGAACTGAGAACACCAACATACAGTTGTCTAGGACCGTCGAGCTCGCGACTGGACCCTCAAAGAGACATCAGGCAACTCTATCTACTCCATATTAAAGATTTGAAGATCATTCGTAAAGTCACTGATAAATAAGAGCATTGGTGAGTGGTAAGTGGTAAGTTCAAACTCCGACAGGCACTTTCATTTGTGCAAATTATTTCATCACCACTGCTCTCAAAATGGTGACGGAAAACATCGTGGAGAAACCGGCATGTCCTAGAACCGAAAGTTCGAATACATGTGACATCTACCAACCCGTAACGGGCCCGCGCGGTGGATTACAGCCCACTCCCTCTCACAGAGAGGCCTGTGTTCCAGCAGTGGCAATACTGTAGCCAGGATTTTGTTTTCAATTTTGTCAACGGATTAAGTCTTAAAAAGATCAGTGAGAGTTTGGATGGTAGTATATTTTAAAGGCAACATTTGTACATCACTGTTAGTAATCCTAGTCAGTCCGAGTTTGACGCCCTAACTATTCATTATTAAAATCATCCAAAATAGTCTACAACTTCATATTATGAAATAAACCGATCCTCAACACAGACATACCTACCACATCTCTCCCAAATTAAATTACTCAGAGGTACTCCATTGGTTCTGCGACCCCCATCTCCGGCCCTTCGCCACGCCCCTCGGTAACCGGATATCCGGGTGGAAGCCCTGTCGTCAAGGTTACCTACCCTGTTTGTTTTGTCTAACCTCCAAGTTTGGACTTCGGAGTTGGTATAAAATTAGATTGAGTTTTTTAAGCAGTTTTAACATAACATTACGTCTGTATCCCCGAAAGGGGAGGCAGAGGTGTATATACCTATAGTACACCTACATTTACCGTTTGTCCGTGTGGTGTCGGGCGTAAAGAATAGTACCATCTCATTTCTTCCCGTGGGTGTTGTAAAAGGCGACTAAGGGACTCACTAGAGAATGGGCAGCAGCGTTCTCTATGCATTTTAACACCATACTGCGATCGCCAACCCGCCTGCCAAGCGTGGCGATTATGGCAAACCCCCCCATTTGGGGGAGGCCTATGTCCAGCACTGGACGTCTTTCGGCTGAATTGATGATGATAACCCACATTTCGCCAGTTATGTTTAAGAGGTTATCCTAAAAGTTGGCAACGTCGCAAATAACTGTCAAATATTTACCTGTTTTGATTCTTATAGCAATATTACTGAATAGAAAGAAGAAATTTAGCTAACTAGCGAACTAGAATATTAATAATGAATTGCAATTATAACATTGAATTTGATGTTTTACCCATTTTAGGTGTAAATAACGCATTTGGAAACTTTCCAAATAGATTTTTTACATCTAAAACGAAACATTCGGTGTTACGATATTAATTATTGCATTTCATAATCAATATTCTAGTTCGCTAGTTAGCCACATTTTTTATTTCCACACAGTAATATTGCCAAATTAATCAAAACAGTGAAATATTTGACATCTATTTGCGACGTTGCCCACTTTCAGAATAAACGCTCTTAAGTACTATGTTATAGGGGCGAGTCTATTGCCATCAATCGGGCACAAATCCTACTTCTTCTATTCCTTAACTCGTTGATAATTACTAGTTATTGTAAGTAGATAAATCGGTAAGGAATCAATAGCTGTCGGGCTCTACGGTAGTTGTGATAAAGTATTTTCAGAATCCTGTCGATCCCATATTTAAGTTGTTTTTTTCACTACTCTGGCTCACAATCACACCAAGCCTTCCGTGCATTTTCAAGATTTTCCCGCTGTTCGTGGTGACTGACAGGTGACATTAGTGACAGCAGCTATTTATGAGACAGTGACAAACACGAACTCAGTGAGCGAAAACTCGGCGGAATATCTATCGCAGACAACCTGGGGTATTTTACCGGAGCGTTTGTTTTTGATGTGTAACATCTTTCCAGAATCCTAAATCAAAAAAAAAAAAAAACAAATATGTAGAAGTTATTTCGTGAAAAGGGACGGAAGTGTGTAACAGAGAGCCGTCGAAGCGAGCCCTATTTGATATGACCAATGAGCGCGCGCGGTGCTAGAGTTGGCCGTCAAAAACGATCTTGACTTGGCCCCGCATCTTTAATGTTGCTTATTACCAAGGTTAGATGTTACACATCATATGCGATTACGGTAAGGCTCACAATTTTTTTGTTTGTTTGTTTGAAAGCGCTAATCTCTGAAACTACCAGTCGGATTTAAAAAAATATTTTTGCATTTGATAGCCCAATCCTTAGGAAGGCTATAGGCTATTTAACATCAGGCTGGAACCCTAAGGAGCCGAGCAGAAAGAAAAAAAGTCAGAAAGGGAAAACGAAGTAATAGCGCGGGCAGGCAATGCCATGCGACGGGGCGGGGGAACAAGAAAGACGAATGCTCAAAAAAACCCAGACCGAACAGATACGGGATGGAGCTCAGAACTTTAGTGATATCATTCTGTAAATATTTCACTATAAGATTCGATGGTAAATGTGTGATCTTATTGCAAATTTTTTTTCTTCAGAGGTGATTCTTTTTTCTTTAAGATATTATCGATTGACATATACTCGACGATATAAATACATATGCATACATAAAGGGTGACATCGACGCGAAAACTTATACCATGGATTCAGTACATGATTCTGAAAATCTTGCTTAAAATTTTTCAAAAACATCTGCTGTTCCATACGTTTTGACATCGTATGTATTGCAGTTTTCTATCAAACAGTAGATTTTTTTTTCAATGTCCCTGCCGTCCTGTATACTTACGACCATAATCCCTTTGGAGTAGGCAGAGACTGCAGACTGTCAACATCAACTATCCACAGCCCACTTTTCGACACTTTCACGCGGACAAGTCACGGATACAAGCAAATTTCACCATAGTTTTCAAGACAGTTTAATTACATGAATTAATATTAAGACTGATAATGCAGCTAATTATCAATGTCTTTACTCCTTAAACAATCAAATCTTAGACTCGCTTTGCAGTTGCACTTACTATAAGCTCCTCAAATCCCGACTTAGGCAAACAACTGACGACTGACGTGACCACAAGCAACGTGGATGGATTTAGATTTACCATAGTAAGTAGGTAGAATACCTATAAACTTCGCCAGTGCACACTGCCTACAGAAACTATCGTAAAACTTTGCGATACTTAGGGTTACATTAAAGTGATGGTGGTTGAGCTACGCATGAATTGTAAGTGACTTTAGTAAAGGAAGGAGTTCATTACTAATATATAAGGTAGAGATTTCAAAAAGAATACCAAGTACTGAGGAAGTTCCAGTATTTTTAGGGTTCCGTACCTCAAAAGGGAAAAACGGAACCCTTATAGGATCACTCGTGTGTCTGGCTGGCTGGCTGCCCGTCTGTAACAGCTAATTTGCTCCGAATATACTGCACCAATTTAGTTGGAATTTGGTACTTATACATTTATGAATTTCTGTGAAACAAATTCTTTTTACTTTTCAGGGCCAGTCATGAAAAACAAAAGTTTTGCAAACTGTACCGTGTGATATATCAAAGGGGTTGGGGGATCTAATTTTTTTTTGTTAATAAGTACTTTAAAAGATATTTAAGAAAATTGACCATTCCCCTCGTATCTCCGAAACTACCGAGCCAAAAATTTTGAAAAAAAAAACAGGGAAAGGTTCTTTACTCATAGATTACAGGACAACCTATAAGAAGTCTATGGTCTTAAAATAACATGGTAAATCTCTCAATATTGTGCGTTACATTTGCAGTAGAAATGTATGGGAGGGAGAACATGTTTTTTAACTACAATGTTAAGTTTGTTCTTAGTATAAATTCATCCTAACTACGGAACCCTTCATTGTGCGTGGTCCGACACGCACTTGGCCGGTTTTTAAATAATGACATAACTTTGAATGTTTGGTCCCAGGACATGACGAAAAAACGAGCCAAGTGCGTGTCGGACACGCACTTGGCTCGTTTTTTCGAATGGGCACAACCCAATTACGAGAAGCATACGCTTTGGTTAAAAAAATACCTATATATTAGCTAGAGTCCGGATGAACTTCATTTTTCTTTTTCGGTTTATGACAATTTTCGGACCAGAACTCCGGAAGTCTGACAACCGGTCTTACCAAGGTGTATCGTGTTACCCAGTTACTGGGTTGTGGAGGTCAGATAGGCAGTCGCTGAATGTAAAATACTGGTATTCAGCTGCAACCGATTAGACTGGAAGCCGACCCCAACATAGTTGGGAAAAGGCAAGCAATTGTTATATATTTCTTACTCAAACTCAAAGCATTTATTTCTACTAAACCATTTACAGACAGTTTTGAATTATGAAGCTAGTTGCCCATTCCAAAGCGTAGTAAGTACCTTTTGAGAAGAACGGGTAAGAAACTCCACGGACACTCTTTTAAATCAAAAAATTGTTACAAAATATTGGCTTAGCCCTAAGCACAGCTATATTTAAAACCTAATAGAGTATGTACGGTCTTTTACTCTTTCTAAATTTCGCTTTACGCTTACGTTAATATATGTGGACCTACTTAATTTGCTTTTCTCAGAATGCTTACCCTGCCACTTAGTTCGAACTCAAAACATTGTAAGCAGTCAATTGTTTTAAGTTATTTGTTTACTGAAGCAAGATTTGTTGATACGTGAATATGGGAAGTAAGCAGTTTCTTTTTATGGAAACACTAGCCACTCGTTCCTGCTCCGCACGGTTTTTAAGACTTGAAAAAACATCGAAATTTCTTAGTTTTACTTAACTTTTATAGTAACTTATTACACAGGTAAACCTTCCGGAATAAATTCTCTAAACAATGGTAAAAACATCATCAAAATCTGTTGCGTGGTTTAGAAGAACAACGCGGACATACAGACAAACACGAAAAGCGAATATAATTTAGAAAGACTCATTTGAAATGGCACACTTCTACCGTATGTAGGTAGGTACTACAGGCTATTGTCTGTAAGGTTCTCAACCAAAAACTCAATAGAAGATAAACTCAACTGCTATAAATTAGAGCTAGTAAAATTGATGTTACCTAAAACTAGAGTCCGACCGAAAATGGTTTTATTTTTCGGCCTAAAACGAAAACATTCTTTTTTGTTTTCGATAGATTGTTCTTTAGTAAAAGAAAAAGATATGCAGTGTCAGTCTTTTAATAATTATATTTAATCATTTAAACTTAAATCACACGGAACTTGGAACTTTTTTCCAAGATATAATTATCTATCTAAATAAAGATTTGTTTTTTTGTATGTTTGTTTGTTACGCTTTCATACTAAAACGGCTGAACGGATGAAATTTAGCACATGGGTAGATCATGAACTGGGTTGGGACAAAGGATACTTTTTATCCCGATATTCTAATGGGATCGAGACTTATGCAGGTAAAACCGCGGGACGCAGCTAGTAATTAATAATCAAACAATCTGATATTACATGCGATAAAAAGATTTTTTTCGGTATTTCCTCAGTTATTGTGCCTTTAATGGTTGTGACAGATTAGCTAGATTGATTATCCGGCACTTAATTTTTTCGGCCAAGGCCGTTATTATTTTATTTTTTCGGCCGAAACAGAAAACGTAATTCGGTCGGACCTCAAACGCATCAACATTTTGGTAATGTCCACATTGGAGCATTATGATAACTACCAATAAAATTATCTATGCTGTGCTTTTGCATTAATTGGCCATAATTCCAAACTGTTTTGCGTCAGCCTAGTATTGCATATATCGAGACCTTAGGACTCCGTGTCCAAGTAAAGGCCTGTGCAGACCAGCGCGACTTGTCGCGCGACGCGACACCGGTTATTGTTATACTGTGAAGTTTTCTTAGAAATTGTATTGTTCGTGTCCCGTCGCGCGACAAATCGCGCTGGTCTGCACAAGCCTTTAATCTTCAGTACTCAGACAAAAAAGTTCGAACCTAACGTAGGCATCCATTCGACCAATAAGCCCGAAGTTACTATGGGAAGTTCAATTCATGTCCGCTTCTGATACAGTTCAGAGTCCGGATTTCTGCTCGGAAATTCCGTATTGTCTTGGGCTCTCGGCCTTCTATTATTCCTTCAATATGTTGAAACATGGCCGATTGCGGCCAGAGCGTAAACGTTAAAACAACGAAAATATGCGAGGTTATATGCGTCCATCATAAAAACACGTAGTTACGTAAACAAAACAAATAAATTCCACTGCCCTCGTTTAGTAGAATGTTTTCCAAATAAATAGCCACTGAAGTTTTCTGCAAGATTCAGAAGTATTTAAGCAGTAACGACTAATGTAATCTTTGGCTGAGATTAAATATGACAACGTGGAGGTACTCAATCGTAGCAAGTTTGCTTATGTTCCTGAATAATCAGCGGAATTCCACACGAGATTACGCCGCGGTTTTCGCTCAGACTTTGTCCCTAGCTTTAGTGGTGTTCAAAAAGAAAATGTTTGTTTAAACCCGCCCGAAGACGTCGAACATAAATAAACTCATGTAATTTAGAGAAACATATTATCTTATTAGTATTTTCCTTAATAAAATTTTATTATCACCAATTATAACTTTAGTTAGGTACTGTTTACTATAAAAAAATACCAATTATAATTTTTATTTACTGTTTATGTTATTGGATAAAGCTTACCTCGCAAACACACGCCACTTGCTCCTGTGTGAAGCCGAAACTCGGCAGGGGAGCATCTCTAGGGGGGCTCGACTCCCGCTGACCCCATTCGGGGCCCCCCAACATGTCCAAATGCTCGTCTCCAGCCACTTTGACACAATTTCACACCAATTTATGTGAAAAACCACCAAAAATGGCGGTCAACCACCACAGTTCACAATAAGTCACGAAATGTCATTCACTTTCCCGCGCTTTCACAATATTTTTCTTTTAACTATGGTTTTTTTCTACGAGAACAACAGTGCGTTCAAAACTCGAGTGTTTGCAATCCCACTGTTTTTTGAAAATACTTTAAACGGTAAATAAACATAAAAAGGCGGCAGTCCCAAAAATGTTTAAACAAAAGCGATCACCTTTTAAACGTCGATTACTTATTTGTGTTCCGATTTCGAAAATGGTCTAAAGTTTGTTTATGAATACGAGTGAGTTGTATTTAGAGTCAACTTTTTTTTTAATTTTATTTTTTAAATCACTCCCAGTCTCTGTCTGGATAAAGTCAGTTTACACCATGCGTTGTTTTTGTTTAAGATAAATGCTTTTAAAATTATTATTTGGTTGATGTATTTCACTTCTTTATTGGTTTTCTCTTCTTTTTCATTTTACTTTAATTACTGCAGACGGGCGCTGCCTTCACCTGTAACAACAGAAAGTAATTTTGATTAACGTTGCATTTCTACAAAAATAATCTATAAAATAAAATGCATTTCATGATATTATTCTGCAAAATGAAGACTTTACAAACGTTTGCTTGTGTAAGTATTAGCAAAATAAAAAAGAGACGTGGATTTAAAAAAGAAATGAAACCGCCGAAATGGTTTGACTTCATACTTTTTTACTAACTACCTACAGTTAGAAAATTGGCTCCCTAATTGAAAAGAAGCAAACACGCAAAGCTCCTACAGACTTATTTATCAATTCTTCATAAAATATCGTTTGGTGCCAACAATTATTTGCACCTTGAACTTTCTACCGCAGTAGAGCAGCTGACGAAATTTCGTTATTTAATATTACTGATATACATGAATATAATAACAAAGAACCTCACACATATAACTTATTGCCTGGGTTGCGTTAAAAGAGACTTCCGGCGCACCCGTACTAACCTTACAGACTGGTAATCTCTTTGCCACCATACTATATGTACTGTATGTCGTATAGCTCGTATTTATATGGGAAAACGAAGACGAAATTGGCCACCAGTCGATATGCATTAAAGCGGAAATTGCGGAGTTATTTTCAAAATAAATAGAGTAGAGTCATCTAAACACCTCTCTCCCTTGAATTTGTATATATGTATATATATATAATATAGGTATATATTATAGTAAATATGTATGTATGTGTATACATACATGTAGACCTGCCATCTAATATCTTCACCACCCTTGGTTGACTGGTAGAGAATGCCTAAGCTATTAAGTCCGCCTTTGTACTTTTTTTGAGTATGAAAAGTTTAAATAAATAAATATATAAATAAATTATAACCAAAGATTTTTGGTGCTCCTTCTTTCTTTTCGTGTGGCTAACCTGGTGTCAGAGTTTTAAAGCCGCCCTAAATGGGCCTCTGACATGGCTTCACATGCCGTCGAGAAATATCTCTCAGGCGCCGGTTTCCTCACGATGTTTTCCTTCACCGTTTGTGAAGCAAGTGATAATTATACAATACGCACATGAATCCGAAAAGTCAGAGGTGCGTGCCTTGGGTTCGGACTCGAGACTTTTGACTTGGCAGTCCGACGGTCACACCACTAGGCCACCATAATTTCGTCGGCCGCCGCCGGTACCCCGTCCCTCGAGGCCGTCAAGAGGGGACCGGGTTGCGTGGCAGCACGGTTCGGGGAGATTGTCGTGGTAGGAGCGTACTTCTCCCCGAACCGAACTCTCGCCGAGTTCCACAACTCCCTTGGGGAGTTGAGAGTCGTCGTCGTCGGGTACCATCCCCTCCCCGTGATCGTCCTCGGGGACTTCAATGCCAAGAACGTGGCTTGGGGTTCCCGGTTAACGGACACACGGGGCAGGATGGTGGAGGACTGGGCTCTGGAGTCGGGCCTGGTCGTCCTAAACCGGGGTTCTGTCCCCACGTGCGTGCGGATGCGGGGCGAGTCAGTGGTGGACATTTCGTTCGCCAGCCCCGCTCTGTCGCCGCGTGTCATTGGCTGGCGCGTCATGGAGGGGGTGGAGACCTATTCCGATCACCGGTACATCCGGTTTGACGTCTCCGCCCAGACCTCGGGCACGCCGGTCAGACAGACCCCGAGTGGTCCGCGGTGGGCGCTGAAGCAGCTGGACCGGGAGCTCCTCCTGGAAGCCTCGATCGTGCAGGCCTGGGTGTCATCACCGGACAGGCCTGCCGACATAAACGACGAGGCGGAGTGGTTCCGGGAGGCCATGTCCGAAATTTGTGACGTGGCAATGCCCCGGGTCCAGCCCGGACGTGCTCAGCGCCAGGTGTACTGGTGGTCGCGTGAGCTGACCGCTTTACGCGCGGCGTGCGTTGCTGCGCGCCACCTGTACGCCAGGCACCGCAGGCTCCGTATCCGCCCGCCGGATACGGAAGCCATTGAGGCGGAGCTGTACGCAGGATACAGAGCGGCGAAGACCGCCCTCCAAGCGGGGATCGAGCGGGCCAGAGGACTGGCCCGCGAGGAGTCGCTGGAGACTCTGAACAGAGATCCGTGGGGACGCCCATACAAATGGGTGCGAGATAAGCTCCGCCCATGGGCTCCCCCGCTGACGCAGAGTCTCCGGCCCCAGCTTGTGGAGGACGTGGTGAGCGCTCTGTTCCCCTCGCGAGGGGAACATACTCCCCCGCCCATGGCTCCGCCTCCTGCGGTACCCGATGCGGACCACACCAGGGACGACGACGACGATACTCCGGAGGTGACCGAGGTAGATCTGAGAGTGGCGGTACGTAGGCTGAGTGCCAAAAATACCGCCCCAGGACCCGACGGCTTACCTGGAAAAGCCTGGGTTCTGGCCTTAGAGGCTCTCGGGCCTCGACTTCGGGGGCTCCTAAGCGCATGCTTGGAGAGGGGCCAGTTCCCACTTCGTTGGAAGACGGGGAAACTGGTCCTCATCAAGAAGCCGGGGCGCCCGGCGGACTCTCCGTCCGCTTACCGGCCCATCGTGCTGCTCGATGAGGTGGGCAAGCTCTTTGAAAGAGTAATTGCAGACCGCCTTGTCGGGCAGCTGGTGCGAGTGGGGCCGGATTTGGCGGAGAGCCAGTATGGTTTCCGCAAGGGGCGCTCTACGGTGGATGCCATCATGCGCGTTCGAGCCCTCACGACGGGGGATGCTGTTGCCCGGGGTGGGGTGGTCTTGGCGGTGTCTCTTGACATCGCCAATGCCTTCAATACCCTGCCCTGGAGTTGCATTAGGGAGGCACTCCGGTATCACCGGATGCCGACCTACCTCTGTCGAGTGGTCGAGGCCTATTTGACGGACAGGGCCGTCATCTACCCCGGTCACCACGGAGAGTGGAACCGGCGAGAGATGTCGTGCGGTGTCCCACAGGGATCGGTCCTGGGGCCGCATCTGTGGGACATCGGCTACGACTGGGTGCTGCGCGCCGACCTCCCTAGCGGCGTCAGCGTGGTTTGCTACGCTGACGACACGCTGGTCCTGGTGCAGGGGAGGTCGCATGAGGCGGCGGCCGAACTAGCGACACGTTGGGTTGCGACAATCGTCGAAAGGATCCGGCAACTGGGACTCGAGGTGGCCT
Source organism: Agrochola lota (assembly GCA_947364205.1). NCBI lineage: Eukaryota > Metazoa > Arthropoda > Insecta > Lepidoptera > Noctuidae > Agrochola > Agrochola lota. The sequence goes on along the minus strand of OX376244.1, from coordinate 12,855,232 downwards.
TGCACAAGTCCGAGGCCATGTGTTTCTATGGTCCTCGGAACGCGCCACTGTCGGGTTCCCAGATTACGGCGGGAGGGGTTCACATCGGTGTCGAGTCGACGATGAAGTACCTGGGACTCGTCCTCGACAGCCGGTGGAACTTCGTGGAGCACTTCCGACGTTTGGCTCCCAAACTGGATAGGGCTGGGGCTGCTTTGAAGCGGCTCCTGCCCAACCTGGGGGGTCCAAACGCCTCCTGCCGGAGGCTTTACGCGGGGGTCGTGCGGTCCATGGCCCTTTACGGGGCACCGGTGTGGGCGCGTTCATTGAGGCTGCGACCGGCCCGGCGGTTGAACGCGTCCCAAAGGGTCATGGCCATCAGGCTGGTCCGGGGATACCGCACGGTCTCCCGTGAGGCAGCGAGCCTCCTTGCCGGACTACCGCCATGGGATCTGGAGGCGAAAGTCCTCGCGCACATGTGGGAGTTGCGCGAGGAGGCGAAACGCCGGGGTGTAACTCCGCTGCCGCGAGAAATCACGGCACAGCGGACAGAGCTCCGGCGGGATCTCATGGCGGCATGGAGTGTACGATTGTCGCAACCCAGCGCTGGGCACGCCACAATTGCGGCGATAAGTCCCCTCTTTGAGGAGTGGCTTGAGAGGCGCCATGGCGTCCTCACCTTCCGCCTGACGCAGGTCCTCACCGGACACGGTTGTTTCGGGAGGTTCCTGCTCCGCGTAAGGCGGGAGGAAACGCCCGGGTGTCACCACTGTGTGGATCGCCCGGAGGACACGGTGGAGCATACGGTGGAGGTCTGCCCGGCTTGGGCGGAGCACCGCCGTGTCCTCACGGAGGCGATCGGCGGCGGCGATCTCTCGCGTCCGGCCCTGGTTCAGGCCATGGTTCGGAGCGAGAGTGCATGGGAGGCCGTCACCTCCTTCTGCGAAGCAGTTATGCTCGCGAAGGAGGAGGCGGAGCGCGCGAGGGAGATGCAAGCTGCACGCCCTCGCGGCCCTAGTCGCCGCAGGAGACGCCCCGGGCGTCGGGAGTCCAGAGCCGACTTCCGGCCACCGTAGGCGCGGGCTTGCGGACGGTGAGCAATGGGCAGCTCGCCGTCCGATAAGGACCAGGCCCGTGTCGACGGCGCGTTGTGTTCCACGCGCGCCTCAAAGAGATGTCAGCACCAACCGACGGGGTCGAAAGACCAATGCCTGCTGGGGTTGCGGGTTTGTCCGAAAGGGATAACGCGGCCCCGGCACTCAGGCAACGGAAGGAACACGGGTGGGTTTTAGTCAGTAAAAGTCTGACACACCCTCTCGCTCTGCCCAGAGCGGGAGAAGTCATTTGATGATTTCCCACCCTCAAAAAAAAAAAAAAAAAAAAAAGGCTATCACTTCTCAACATTTTTGGTGCTAAAAATGCTTCATTATGTCTGAATAAATAGTCTATTTCTACGACATGATTAATGTTATTCCAAATTCAATCTGTTCCATTAACCTAGCTTAAGCACATCATAATCAGCCTATAATATGTCCACTCCTTGGACACAGGCCTCATCGCTTCGAGAGGGCGTGGGCTGTAATCTACCACGCGGGCCCAGTAACCCATTAACCTATTGTTGGTAAATTAATAAAAGCTCGTAGCCGTTATAAACGCTACATTTGCTAAGAACAATACTAACCATACTGCACTACTTAACTAAAGATAGAGCTGTACATATTTACAAAGTCAGTCTCTGGCTGCTGCCATCTAGGCTTAAATAAATGTGATTTATTAGCTGTAAACCACACTATCTTAAGATAATCTTAAATAAGATACAGTAGTTCATTAATATTGATGAGAATTAGGGATGGGCAGAGAATTGACCCCTGTGGAACTTCCACCGTTTCGATAATAAGTTCGTATTGACAGAGATGTTTAAAGGTTTTATCTTAAGTGTTTTTATTTGAATTTGAAATTGAGCTTTGAGATTCAGCTTTGATTATAAACTATTGCCAAGTTTTAACTTGACTAGCGCGGTGTGCGAAAAGGCAGTAGACGTGCAATTTGGCATAGGTCTATCCCATGTCCAGCAGTTTACTGCAAATCGAAGTAGACTGATGATCCGTGGGCTAAGTTGATTGGCCCGAAAATAGATTAGTATCAAATTTGCTTAATTTGAGCTTTAAGCATAGACTTTTCTCTAAATATTCAAGTTGGTGTAAGATAATTATGGTGAGGACACAGGACTCGGGACTGTCTCCTTATAATATAATTATTGCTAAACAAAAACATTTTCTGGAGATAAAATGTTTATTTCTAACAGGAATTCACTTAAACAAATAATTTACAATGAATCCATTCCTCTCATAAAAACCTCCAGTGTCAACCACATTAAATCAATTTCTCATCGCAATCACCCACAAAATCTTTTGAAAGGAGGCCCCACCATCAATTTTCCATATTTTTATCACCAAAAAAACATACCATCACGTACTTTGAAGCATTACTAAGATTCACTGACGCGACAACGTAAGATTTAGTACAAAATTCTATAAAACAATCCAAAATTTTGTGTTACAAAGCCTAAAATCCTCTTTAAAGACAAAACTTGCTTCTATTTCTGTCTCTTTCTCGTTTATTGGTGTAATAAAGCGTAAGAGAGACGCAGGAGGGTCGTCAGGGGGCACGATGTTAAATGTTTGGTGTTTTAAGTAATTTTTATCATCGACACGATCGCAAGGGAGGCCTCCTTGATATATGGAGTTGACGGGTTAACAGGGATGTACATTTATTGTCGATGGTTCTTGTTTTTTCTTCTGCTTTGTGCCAGTTCGTGTTTTAGCGAATGAATTGTATCATAGAGACGATGAGACATTTTTAGTTGTTCTACCTTTGGTGTTTGTTGTTTTTTTTTCGGAGTTCGTTGACACTGTGGTCGCCAGTGGTCGATAATCGTTATTCCGTCTTTGGAATTAGTTCTAAACCCCATTTTCGCCGATCAATCCATGGAAATAATTTAGTGCTACAATGTTTTCTCCGCAAAACAGCTGTGACGGTGATCCTTCATGAGAATAATAATCGGGCAGCTTCAGAAGTTTCTAAATGTAATAGGGTCACTTTGTGAAAAACATCAGACGTCACAAAACGTTCGACACAATCCGAAACGTCTTCAAAAATAATTTAAATTTAGAATCATTGAAGAAATTTAGGTTGCGTTTTGTATTTACATTGTAACGTATTTGGATGCGTTCCAAATGATTCTATTCGTCAACTCGAATACTTAAAATACTCATATTCTTATACATATTTCTTAATAGTACGCAAAAGATATTCAGAGAGAAAAATAATGCTGTTTTTCTATGACATTTAAATATTTAAAACCTGTCATGCTTATTAGTTTCGATTTAATTCCGTAAGCTCTTTTATCTATGATCAAAAACATAGTGATCGTTATCAGAATGACACGAACAAGGTTCATTATATTTTAAATGAAAATTAACTTATAAAATGCAAACGACATATGATAACAATCTGTACAGATGATCTAAAGTTAAGCTATTTATATAAACAAAAATCGATAAATGATAATAAAATAACGCACATTTTATCATAATTCCTCCTTAATTTTGCAAGCAGAAATATTTCCGAGAAGAGATACACAGTGCTAGAGACGTTCCCTCATAAACAAACGATAAAACTGTAATTCTCCAATTAACATTCCCTTACCCCGGTTTGTAGGCGCCAGTACACAATATTTTATATTAATAACGACAATCGACATCGCGGACCGCATCACTATTACCCCACGTGGTGTCCGCGATCCTTATCGTACAACACCAGCTGTAAAACGCAAGATTTATCGATATTTTACCACTCCACGATGGTCGAACAAATCACGGCACTATTTAGCGATTTGATTTTTCGATATACCAATTATTCGGTCTTGAGTTTTGTCGACTGATTTTTTCGAAGATAAAGATATGTTTTGACCGATTTCGTTCTGATAAAATATCTGAATTAATTAATTGGTTATTTTACACAGCGTTTAAGTGGGAATTTCGATCTATTAGTTTTAGTTAGTTATCAGGCTGAAGGCTAAGAAAAAAGTTAGAGATTGATATACCTACTCATACTTACCATGAGAAAAATATTAAAATTCTTAAAAAATTAAAAATGATTAACAACATTGATATACTCTGCCTTTCATTTCAATTCTGATACAAAATAAGAAGTTAAAATAATTCTCTGTCATTAACTTTTCGAATCAGCCAATGAATCTTAACGATACGTTATAAAATAAAGTATTTAATAAATTCTTTAAGTTTTTGATAAAATTACTTTAAAAAGTTGTTTTTTTTCCCAAAGTTTAGTTTTTTATGTTGCAAAACTAGAGACCAACGCACGGCTAAATCTGATTTTATTCGTTATCAATATACAATGAACTGGCGAGGTTTCGAAATTAGCTGTTAACTCCCTAACTTAACCAAATATCATTTAATTTGGCTAAGTAGGCTGAAAAACCGGACCAAACCATCGACAAACAGTTTCACATAAAAACTAACAAAATTCGGATACACTCCGACGTTAACGTACACTAATGTACTTAGTAAGTACTCCTCTTAAATTCAAATTAAAAAGCCTTAAAATCCCCTACTGCCTTCGCCCATTTGACAAAACTATCAATTAACAAAACGATCCAACACAGCGTTCAAATAGGCCTAACTCAATTGAACCCAGATTTTATCGAGGGCCCATAAAATGGTACTTTTATGTTCCAAGACCTGCAGGAGGTTAATTAATGGCCATGTAAGACCATATTACACCACGACTTACGACCGAGCGCTTATAATAAACTTAGGAACATTCGTAACATATGTTTTTAGGATAATATTATTGAAAAATTTAATTAATTACCCGATAAAACTCAGTTTGATGGTTTTACGGAGATCTCCATCTTTTTTTTTGTCCTTCGAAATCGTGAGTTTGAAAAAAGAATGAGGTTGAAATGTATCGAGGGATAGTATCAAAATGACACGTCATAGTTTTTATAAGTAATAAAGAGTTTTAAAAAAGATTGTCAACGTTCCAAAGACTACCTTGTGTGTGACAACCGCTGGGTCTTTAAAGTAGCAAGCAATTGTGCCAAGGGTCACATCAGGAAATGGTAGCTTATGCATCCTCTTGTCTGCTCAAAACAACATACGATCACTGAATCTTCTGTATTTCAAGTCCCATTATTGGCTATCATTATTTCGGTCAGCCAATCACAAAATCGAACTTTGACAGTTCTGTGACGTTTGTTTAATTCTTTATTTGATTAGGACTTTTATAATTGAAATGCGTATGACAGTCCCATCGTATCATAACTTACTGCTGCAGACTTTATTTGGGCCATGAACCTGAACAGACTCTCCGCATCATCTGAGACCTGCTCAAACTTTCAGTACACAACATATAAACTGTATTACTCCTTTATTCAGTTGGAACTTCACTTCAACATGGTTTATTCCTCTTCAAAAATTCTGACCGAGACACCAAACCTTTTTTTCCATGACCTTTACAACGATAAAGTTACAAAATACATTTTATTTCTCGGGGACACTTCTATAATTTCATAAGAGCCATTTATCGGCCTCGCCGTGTGGTCCCGACTTCGAAAGGGCCACCCTATCACTTCTCAACGAGTTAAAGGAAGGAGTAAGGTTTTATACCAAGGGTAAAAATGGAAACACGAAAAAGTAGTAAACTTTTGTGCTTAATAGTTTCGTCAGTGAGCAAAGTTGGTAGTGAGACTGACAGCACAGGCTGCGTCTGAAATACTTCTATGTCTAATAGGCATGATTCCTGGGTAAAAAAAAAAACTAATTAGTCCGTTAGTTAGACAAAAAAAATATATTAAATATTTTTTGCTTTATCAAGCAATATAATACTATAATAGGAATCGATGCGTAGGTACGTATGACAACAATAGCAAAAAAATTAAGTAAATATTTACGTTGACACACGTAGCTCACAAAAAGATCACACTAAGATGAAAACAATACAACTTTTATAATGTTTACTGACCATTCCTTATGATGGGAACAGCCCTGGGTCGTAGCCCAAAAATGTATGTGAGGGTTCAACTCGACTCAGGTACAGTTTCAAGGTTCTTTACCAGTAGGTAATCCTGGCTGTTGTAACTTGGAGGATTTCGAGTATCACAGCTGATTTCGAGTACCTACATTGAAAGTTTTATCACTTACAACTTATTCACGAATGCATTAGTAACCTTACGGGCAAATTCAACCAGATTCATATGCTTAAACCATAATTTTCATGAGAATAAACGAAAGTAATCTCGTATCAATCCGGAAAAAGTAGCTTTGTACCAACTTATGTTGAACCGCTAATTTTGACACATGAACCGAGAATGTTCAGTCCCGTTTCGATTCAAGCGTGTGTCAAAATATTAGTAGAATACGAGTTATCGTTTCTTAAAGTATCGTTCATGTGCGATTGGATTAGCAGAATGACTTTTAAGAACGTTTCGGTCGATCATTGGCGTCAACTACATTGTTACCGCAATGGGATCGTTGTTCATTAGTAGAATAAGAAAACGCTTTAAAGCCCTGATTAAGCTTTTTTTTTTCTGTTTTTGTTTTTCAGGATGGGAAATCATCAAATGACTTCTCCCGCTCTAGGCAGAGCGAGAGGGTGTGTCAGACTTTTACTGACTAAAACCCACCCGTGTTCCTTCCGTTGCCTGTGTGCCGGGGCCGCGATATCCCTTTCGGACAAACCCGCAACCCCAGCAGGGCCCTGATTAAGCTGACGTTCTATTGCAATTTCAGAACAATTTTGTTAGTAGAATCGGCCCCCTGATACATGTACATAGGATTGGGACAGCCATTGGATTATCATTTTCATATCTATTTCTATCATCCTAACTAATATTGTAAATGCCAAGTGAGTTTGTTATTTGTTTATTTGTTTGTTACGCTTTCTCGCTAAAACGGTTGAACGGATTTTGATGAAATTTGGCAAATGGTCCATGATTTGGATTAGGACACTGAATACTTTTTATCCCGATATTCCCACGGGATCAAGACTTATACGGGTGAAACCACGGGAAGCAGCTAGTAGATAATAAATTGCAAATAAAAATATTCATTATATTATACCTGTTCTACTTATTCCATAATAAAAAACAAATCAATGAAGGAATGTTTAAGAATTTTATCAAAAATTTGTGGGAATTTATAATATCTTTTAATCGTGTATCGTTAACATCCATTGGCTGATTCGAAAAATTAACGACAAAAAGGTATTTTAATTTCTTATTTTATGTTTGACAGTCTTTTGCTAAAACTCTATGTGCTTATTTACAGCCAGCTGCTTGTAGTCACGTAGCTACATGACGACACGAGAGAAAAAACATACAAACAAATATGTATTAAAGCATTACTCTGTAGTCTCATGTCTGCCAAACACAAATGAGTCATAGAATTGGGAGCATTTGGCAGCTCCCTTATTACTGACAATCGTTTGTAAAACTGTAGGAGAGGCCGATGATCTTATTTATTGTGACAGGGTGCTAATTAAGATGACATAACACAACATTGTGCCTGTATTTCCCGAAGGAATAGGCTGAGTAGTTTGACATTATGCTTTCATGTTTTTATTTTGTATATTTTAATGTGTTATAATTGTCTCCTTAAATTTTTTAACTTTAGTAACTGTAATTGGCTGTAGCACAGCCGTTGTAGCTAAGTAAATAAATAAATAAATAAAGGGACGAGTCTGTAGTCAATATCGGGCACGAACTGATTCCTGAGGGCGTAGAGAAAGGGATTATCAGCCACAACGATGATGGAAATGTCAAAAATGTATGGTACTGACATAAGCTACCGAAAAGTCATAAATGTATGGAACTGACATAAGCTACCGAAAAGTCAAAAATATATGATGGTATTGACATAAGCTACCGAAAACTCAACAATGTATGGTACTGACATAAGCTACCGAAAAGTCAAAATGTATGGGACTGACATAAGCTACCGAAAAGTTAAAATGTATGGGACTGACTTATGCTACCGAAAAGTCAAAAATGTATGGGACTGACATAAGCTACCGAAAAGTCAAAATGTATGGGACTGACATAAACTACCGAAAAGCCAATCCCGTTGAAAGTCGTTGTAGAACGAAACGCTTTGAAAGCTATTGCCACTGGTCTGGGCCAGCAGTCAGGTACCTAGCATTGATGTCCAAAGTAAACAAAAGAGCAGCTATTACAACCTAAAAGCCGAGTACGCACGAATGAACAAGAACATGGCGAACACAAACATCGATCTCTTTGTTCGTCAAAATTATTCGTAGCGATCCAATTTCGAATCCATGGCTACTAAAGAGGGCGGTTGAACGCGAACTGTGTTCAAATGGTGTTCGTGTTGGCTTTGCTAATTTACATCCACACGTACGAACCAAATGTTCCATGTTCGATGTTCGGGTTCGCTATGTTTTATTCGTTCGTGCGTACACGGCTGAAGATGTGTCCCGCGGATGTCAAATGTGACAACAGCGATGAGATGTTTGTTGTCCTGGACAACAAAATGCAGCGCAAAAATTTTGTTCGCGGTGTCTGGTGTACGAGGGATGTTCAATAAATAGTGAGAATGCGATATATTCTCCTTGGAGAGAAATAAAATAAATACTGGCAGGCATAGCCCAGGCATTAGTTAAGATGATAATAAAAAAAGCAATTAATTCTCTTTTGTTTTTTAAAAGTAGAAGTCTATTGTTTGCGTCGTTTCGGAACGTGTTCTTAAAAATGGATAAAATTGAAGTTCGCGCGGTAATAAAATATCTCTGCTTGAAATTTTTTACTACGGAGCAGGTAAATCAAGACTTGAGAGCAACATTAGGGGTTCATGCTCCTCCATATTCTACGGTTGCACGTTGGTGTGCTGAGTTCAAGCGAGGAAGAACTTCCACTAACGACGACCCACGAACGGGACGCCCCATATCGGCAGTGACTGAACAAATGATTAAAAAAGTTGAAAATATTGTCTTGGCGGATCGTCGTGTTACTGTTCGTTTTATAGCTGAAGAAGTAAAGATTTCGAAAGGAAGTGTCCATATTATAAACGACCATTTGGGTATGAAAAAAGTGTCAGCGCGCTGGGTGCCCAGAATGCTTTCTGACGCGCAGAGACAAACTCGACTGAGAATTTCACAAAGCTGTTTGGATTTGTTACAACAAGATCCTGACCGATTTTTGGCTCGTTTCATAACTATGGACGAAACATGGCTTCACCATTATGACCCGGAAACGAAACAACAGTCCATGACTTGGAAGCGACCGTCATCTCCAACTCCAAAGAAATTTAAGGCGATTCCATCCGCCGGAAAGATCATGGGCTCTCTTTTCTGGGACAGCCAAGGGGTGGTAATAATCGAATATCTTAATTATGGAGCCACTATTACTGGGACTATGTACGCAGGACAAGTAACAAAGTTGCGTGATGAAATACGCAAGAAACGGCGTGGCAAACTCGCTAAAGTTGTTTTGTTTCACCAAGATAACGCCCCTGCGCACAAGTCCAGAGTTGCGATGGCTGCCATTCAAGAAGCTGGCTTCGAATTGATGGAACATCCTCCATATTCACCGGACCTTGCTCCTAGTGATTTCTACCTATTTCCGTGCTTAAAGGAACATCTCAGGGGCCAGAAATTCGAAGATGATGACGGAGTAGTCGCCGCCGTAAATGATTTTTTAAGGGATCAGGAATATTTTTTTAGAAAGGGAATTTTAGGATTAGAGAAAAGATATACAAAGTATATAAACCTGAAAGGTGACTACGTCGAAAAATAAAATAACATATAATAAAAGATAATTGCGTCTTACTCATTCTCACTATTTATTGAACACTCCTCGTAGTTTACATTGAACCTCAATGTTGCCTCAATGGTTTAAACTGTGAATTTTACTAATGGAAAAACTCCTGTTACAAGATTCCACGGTCAGCAGTCACACTTGTGACAAGAAGACCAACGATGCAGTAGATAATTAGAATGAGTCATCGTTAAAATAATCAGTTTGTAAGCGTACAACTGGTGAAAATGTCAATCAATTATGATTCATTGAAAATATAATGGGGCCATGTGTTTTATGACAACATAGGCCCTTTGCTGCTGTTAATGTTATTCATTTTTTGAATACGTGAATAAATACAGTGTAATAGTAAGACTGTAGTTGGACTCATGGAAATGCGGCAAGTAATTTCGACGGCCAATTCGAAAAATTCCAATAAGGTCGGTAGGTATGCGTTTGCAATCAAATGGAATAGTGTTCAAATAACTAATCACTTTGGTGCCAATATTATTGATGTCTACACTACAATAGTTTTATGTACGCAGCATTGTGTCTAGGCTATTAAGACAGTAGATGATGACCAGAATATGTTTATTGGTTTAGTATACGCATAAAGAGCGGTCTATGTTCTGTGTTTAGAAATCCTCATAGAGTGACCCTTGACCTAGGTGAGGTGGTAGAAAATTGTCGGGCTTCTACTAATTAAAACCATTATATTTCGGCCGCCAAGAGATAGCGTTCCTGCAGGAACGCATAATTTGACATCTGTCAGACGTCAGTTGAGTACAAACAATACGTGTTTTACGACTTTACGTGTTCCCAAACATGTCCCACAAAGAGTTGTCGGAGTTTTATTGGCCGTCCTCACGTTTGAAGGAGAGAGACTCCTGAATCTCCTGTAAAACACTTGTGTTTTCAGTTCAACATAATCTAGTTTCTTATAATAATAATAATAATAGTTTCTTTAATATTTGTATGATCTGCAAGTAGTTGTTCCGGGTCTGGGTGTTAGTGTATGTGATTTTCTATGTTTGTAAACGCACCCACGATACAAGAAGAAATTCTTAGTGTGGGGCAACGTTTTAAAAAAAAAAAAAAAAAAAAAAAAAACATTCATTCGTTTTCAGCTGTGTGTTCTTCTTTTAAGGCCAACACGAATAAAACAAAAGAAAACAATGTCGACGATGATTCTAGTCAGCAAAATGAGGCTAACTGAGGTGGAAGCGCCGGGCGTAGATACTTCACTCTCATGATCTGTCATCACACGTGGACGCTTTATAGCTATACCTCTGTTTCTGCAGGATCAGCAGTCATCTCTTACTTTGAATACAGCACTGCAATATTTACGCCTAAGTTGCTATCTCATGTGCAGTTGACATATCTATTAGCAGAACAGACACTCTCAGTAACAATGACATCAATATTTCTGTCATTGCTTCCAATAATGACGTAAAACTTTTACAATATTTAGATCACATCATCATTACAACCAACACACTGTCAGTCGTAATGACATTACTTGAATGTAATGACATTGACATTATTAGAGATAATGTCTGGTCCGCTTATGATGTTTCTTGCAACCATATAATGTATTATTTAAAACCAGCATATTTCTATGCTTGCAACTGAACCACTGAAGGCAGAGTGCCTGCCAAAAACATAGGTAACAATAATGACGAAATTATTATGTTTCGTCACCAAACTATATTGATAAGATTATTAGCTCGAAGCTCCTATGTTCTTGTCTGGATTCCTATGACTTTTATCGTGTTTTTATGACAAATAAACATATTGTTCTTTCTTCATTTTCTTTTCAGGTTTGCACAAAATTCGAAACCCAGTAAGATTATTAGCAACGGAATATATTTGTATGCGTTTTACTGTGTCCTCTCATATGTATTAGCTCTTTTATAATATGAGGACATCAACATCAAATCATTGACGTTACATCCCAATTCCTCAAAAAAATCCATGAAAATTAATAGACCGATACACGTTAACGTCCATCTGTCACGGTTAATTTTATCCAGAACCGATAAAATTAACTGAAATTAATATATTACCAAAACAGAAGAACAAAGTCTCTCTATGAAGTTTAACATCGAAGAGGTTTTTATACCATCAGTGAAGCGGAAGTTATGTTCTTAATTTGAAATATTTTTGTCTTCTCTCTTGCTTTTGTTGCTTTCGTATTTGGAAAGACAATATTTTCTTTGCAACATTTGAGCTTTTGGGCTCTTTGGCTTAGATTTTAAAAAATACCATGTCAATATCTCCTGAAAAGTTAATTTTAAAAGATCTGTTTGTGTCTGAATTTCCTACGTATACATATATTCTGCCAGCTGTTTTTGATATCCTATTCTTAAGCACCTTGGTCATATTTGTTTTTAAAATACGGAGTTTATGTACAAAATATTTGAGGAATTTAAGCGCAAGGCTTATCGTTCATGTCTTTGTGGCTAATTAACATTCTTGGGGCAGGACTATGGCCAACAGTGGTCGACTTTCGGCAAAAATTTGCATAGCCATCCTAGTTTTAGTCAAACCTTCCCCGGAATCCATTAAGTATAGGTGTTCATTTGCCTAATGGGCTTAAAACAAAGGAGCTTTGACACTTAGATAGGTCAAGTCTTCTGCAAAACATATGCCTTATATGCATAGTATACTGGTTTCTTTGGGAAGACATTGTCTTAATCATTACTCTGTTTAGATGAATCTATAATCAAATGTGATGCTTTCAGTATACATACTTCATCATCCTCTAGATAGATATAATCCTATGTTCATCTCATATATTGTCAATGGCTCGTTTTTTAAAACAATTTTCTTCATGTACCAAGTGTCATTTTAGTTTATGTGACGCATAAATCTGTTTACAACATCAACTGCTCTCTAGCATTCCGCGCAAATCATGCGCAGGAGTTTTATTCGCTTTATTTAAATTTTATGAAGCTTTTATAACAGATTTGTTATCTTTTCTTTTAGAATCTTCTGATAGAGTCACTTTTAAACCTATTTCATGTAAAATTTTATTGTAATCGTCAGTTCAGCGTACAAGTAAAGTAAAAAATAAGTCTCGCTCCCTATTTAAAAACTAAAAATGTGGCGCTAAACAAACACGCTTGCCGACGGCAGGCGAGCTTTAAAAATAAGGAAGACAGGCCGTGGCATACTCACACTCATGTGCACCGCTAAATTAAGATCCGTCTCACATCACACCAACAGCTTTAACAAGCTAAATGCTAAAAATAATATCCCCACCAATGACGAAACACAACCTATTTACAATTTACTATTCAAAACTAACGAAACCGTTACGAATTTATATATCAAACACAGCAAAACACCGGTAACTAAAACACACTGGCATACAACACGAAATGTATTCGAAATCCGATTTTTTTTAAATGCCGTCAATACCAAATTTGAAACGCGTGCGCGCCGCTCGACCGCTAAAATGGAACTGGTTTGACTTGAACTTCCGTCGGGCCCTCCGATTGGCTGTGATGAATTAAAGAGATGGAATCGTCCAATGGGGTTGTTTTGAACTGTTAAAGGGTACCGCCTCCTATTGGTTGGTGTGTAGGTTCGCCATTTTTCAGTTTCGTGAAACAATTGGGTTTGTTATGTAGGCGGATTCTTGACTATCACCGGTTAGTGACTTGTGAGACGATATGGATATTTTCGTTGCGTCCCACAATGCGTGAATTAGGTTCGTTTCAGCTGACATGATTAAATCATCCGGTGCGCGTGATGTAACGGGTGTGAAGAAAGTCTTTCTCGGTCAATTAGTTGGTTGGTTGCTAATTTTGAATGCGACAGACGGAGTAGGCGATACGGGTCAGGAGTCGATGGACTTTCGTTAAATGTTTTCAGTTAGGTGTGTCTCTAAATGTTTTTGTTCTGTGATAGGTGAAAATGTTACTATTAACAGTGCTACTGAAGTCGTTTTTTTGGCAAATAGTTTCCGGGACAACTTTTGAAGTGAAGAAAATAATTCCAGCACACTCATCCGTTTTATTTCAGTAACAGGGGTTGCGGGCGTGCGTTTGTAGAAACATTACTTTATACAAATAATCACAAAAATTTGATTTCAATAAATTGAACCCTGTTTCTTTCAGCATAACATTTATGATTACAATGAAGTAGTCTACATAGACACAATTCAATCCATACTTGACAAACTCCTCTCTCTTTCTAAACAAATCTTTATCTACACGTTTGTCACAGCCAGACACTACACAACGCATAGTCATCCTATTTCATTCAATTGCTCTTGATTGAGACGTCTCTCATTAAATCATGAGCCACCAATGACCACGTGAACAAATATTAACACTGCACTGTTTGTTAGGGAATTTGAATAGCGTCGTTTACATGCGACGCGGCGGCAACGGGAAAATGTTTGTTGCATTTCTTTGATAAGTTTGTTCCTTCTGAAAATCTGCTTTGGCAACATCATCAGTCAGACCCGAAACTAGTTTCAACTGTAACAGTAAGAAAAACTGAAAGAAAAGTAAGAAAATATTTGAAAGGAAATGGAATTGTGTGGGCAGTATTATTATTTCTATAGGTAGTAAAAAACACATTAAGAGCTCATTCACACGGGACCCGTCATTGCCTTGTCATGACGGATGCACGTTCACATTGCATACGGAAACGAGTTTCTTCGCGATTCGTCAATATATCAGAATTTTGCACACTTGTTTCGTGATTCAAAGTTCAGTATTGGACGAACTACCCAACACGAACCGTCACAAAAAAATTGCGATTCGTCTTTTTTGACGGATGCGATTTTTAAAAGACGGTACATCATTTAAGACGTATCCGATATTTTTCTCGATTCGTGATGCGTGTGAATATAGCCACTCAAAAACCATTGCCGCCGTAAAAAAAAACATGAATCGTGAAAAATTACGACACGGCAAAACACAAGAATCTTCCTCGTGTGAATGAGCTATTACTTGGCCATAAACAATTTCTGATCTCCCAGTAGTTTCTAATAAGTATAATTGAAAGCAATAATCCAACAAAAATAACATTCAAACAATAAGTAATACGTACTTGATCCACATATAATTATTTAAATGTTATTTTTATTTTCGAATCGTTATCATTTCACCACAGATGTGCTAAGCTACTTCAGCTGTTCTTGTAATTAGAACATCCTCTGCCACTTTAATAATAGCACTATTAGCAATAATTAATTACCATGCCTATGCTTATCAAATGGTTTAGTTATGTTCTAAGAGCGTGCATAATAATGCCATATGGTTACAAATATAGGCCATATTATAGCTCCCCGGGGGACACTTATGGTTTTAGAACATTTTGTGTCATATTCCAATGTTTATGTTACTTTTTCATTACATATTTAAACAATTTATTTATTTGTGAGTCCAATAACAACATCTGTATCTACAATAATAATAATTAATTTCTCTAAACGTATTTCCATGATGCCTTGTATCAAAAGTCGTATCGGAATCGTCACGTCAAATCTTAACGCCACTTCAATATAAAAAAAACTTTTACTTCAAATATCAAAGGAGGCGATCGTTTGCTCATTTCGATTCTATTCTTTATTTAAATGCACCTTTGGAAAACAATAGAGCTTTATTCTTTCTTTGCACTATGGTGCCTTACCCTACTATTAAATATAGGCTTTCTTTACTTAGTTGATTATATATGATTTGATAACACCTGTAGCAGCGACTCTACTTTACGAATAGAGTTGAGACTGTATTTTTATTGAGCAATCGGGCATAAATGTAAAACTAAAAATCTTGAACACAAAAAAAATCCGCACACTTCGTTACTGTACTTGCAATTTTAGCTTAGGTAAGTTTTGCAGTTGTTTTTTTTTTCAAAACTTATGCTGATCTACAATTACTGATAGCCACTAAGAGATTTGATACATGTATTATAAGTATTAAATCAGATAAAATTATTTTGGTACAGACTAACAGCAGACCAAAACCTTGTGAAGAGAGTGACCAATACGTTTAAAGGACTGGACTGGATAATAAAAGATATTCATAACACAATCATGACAAATGGATAGCCAACCCATGAATTAAGCTCTCAACGCACAGATCTCTAATAAAAAATAAAAAAGCATAAACTACAACTAAAATAAACTTTATAGTTACCGCCATAAAGTTGACAAAAACAGTTAAATATCGCTTGTTATTTGTATAATGCATTGAATGCGATCATTATACGGTTGTTTGTTCTTTTGTTGCCCTTTGTGTTCGCCCGCCATTGTAGTATGACGTTTAGCGGTAGCCATCTTTTTTTGGCGGGAAACGGATGACGTTTTGGGGTCCCGGGTGGAGTTTGGAAGGTCGTTATGGTGTTTTATAGGTGTTTTTATTAGTTTAATTTTCAGCCTTTGTAGGGCACTTGGGATGGCTGTTAGCCCTGTTGGGTTAATAATAAATGCCATTTCTATGATAGAAAGAGCAAATAAATATAAGCTTAAAATACTACTCTTTCGGTCCAATTGCAGGAAGACGTCATTCAATGAACACAAGGTTGTAGTTCAACGCTAAAGTATCCAAAGTGAAGACAGCCGTAGATAGTTCGTAAATTTATGTCTGACAGCTGTCTATGCGAAAACTGAGAGAGCACTTTATTTTTCTTTAACTCTCCTTAGGTTAATCTGACTAAACTAAAGATTTCAATGGCTGAATACTTACAGTCGAAAGTTAAAATCTCTTAGCAACATTTTCGCCCTACAACATTATCTTTAAAGTACCACCGGAACCCACTTCAAAACCCACATTTATTCACGCACCTTTAAACGACCCTTCAACAGTCAAGTATAACTCAATACAACAATAGTCTAAGATCATTCATAAGATAAAACTATACAATTGTGAAAGCTGTAAGCTCTCGATTAGACGGGGTTTAAAAAATAAATAAGATGTTTATTTAGTTAAACTAAGGGATTAATCTTGCTATTAATAATATTGATTTGACATCAAACATATGGTGAATGACATATGGTTGTGACCCGAAGGAGTATCGTATATGATTATGAAAATCTCACCGTGAATACTAGGTACTAGGATTCTATGATTGACACTATTGACAGATCACTTCACATATATTTTCATGGTGAGCTTTGTACAGAATATACTGGCTTTTTTTTTGAGGGTGGGAAATTATCAAATAACTTCTCCCGGTCTGCGCGGAGCGGGAGGGTGTGTCAGACTTTTACTGACTAAAATCCACCCGTGTTACTTCCGTTGCCTGTGTGCAGGGGCCGCGATATCCCTTTCGGACAAACCCGCAACCTCAGCAGGCATTAGTCCTTACGGACCCCGTCAAGATTATACTGGCTGGAGTGGGATTGTAGATACTGTTATCAACAATGATGATGCTGATGATAAGAGGGGGGCGTGTTGTAAGTCTAATAGTAGTGTAAAAAAATTCATCAATATTGCTCTCAAAACGGTGAAGGAAAACATCGAGAGTTTCCTCACGATGTTTTCCTTCAGGAATGTCCTAGAACCAAAAATTCGAAGACATGCGACATAGACTACCAACCCGCACTGGGGCCGCGTAGTGGATTACGGCCCACTCCTTGTCACCGAGAGGAGGTCTGTGTCCGAGCAGTGGGAACATTTTAGATTAAGCCAAATATCAGTACGTAATGGACTGCGTTAGCCTTAGTTGATTTATACGTGGGATTTCAATCCAGATTTGATTCAACTTAGCTCAGTAGAATCTGCCTATAAACCTATAGGATAGATTATAGAAGTAGTAGGAGTTGATGGAAAGAGGCTCGTGTCTAAGTATATCAGCCGCACGAGTCGATCGAAGGTTAAGCTGCGCTTGCCGAGGTCGGTCCGTGGATGGGTGACCATCCATTCAAAATTCAAAAGTCATTTATTCAAAATAGGCTGAGAATCAGCACTTTTCAAACGTCAAAATTACATAAGACAGTCCCCCAAAAACGCCACCCTTCACCACTTCCTAGTGCTTAGCTGGGAAGAAGTGGCGAAACAAACTCCCCAGCAGCACAGCTGTCTGTTCAGTTAGAAAACTTGATTCTATACAATAGCAGTTACGCAAAACTATTTACATTATGCAACGTAAAACATTACAACTCATTAAAAAAAAACTGTAATGAGTAGATTATGTAATAATAAGTTGAAAAAAATAAATTGACTTATACAGTCAAATAAAATGAACTAACCAATTATATGAACTCATATAGTGTCATCTAGTCGTTGATTTTAAAACACTTTTTTGTTGCTTGGGGGGGGGGGTACATTGGAGCAGCTTAATTATTCCCAAGCCTTTTTGACATAGTTTCTGTTTAATAAATGATTTAAATTTATTTAAGTTCAGTTCTTTAACATGGCTTGGGAAAATTTACATTACATTTTATATCAAGACCCCTCCGTGCCACGAAAAGTACGTTAAGCCGTTGGTCTCGGCTGTCATTTGTAGGTCATTATGATATAAATTAAAGAAGATAATCCGTGCAAGAAAGGTGCAAGATCTCATAATTACAGTTTCCATTCGGCGATCGTCATTTCTTTCTGTCCACATCTTTGCAAGCCGCTCTTCAGTAGTCAATTACTTAAACGGACCAATACACAAATAACAATAGATCAATACATAGACAACAATAGTCTAAGATTACCAGATAAACGGAATCTTTGTCGGATTTGCTTGAAAAACGCATCTTGTGATCCACATGGCGCTACGGCTGCATTTGTAATAAGTTTGCTCGATCCCAAAATCGGAAAAAATACTTTCAGGTGAAGAATGCTGATCTAAGGCAGTTTTAATGTCGTACATGAGAAAAGATTTTTAAAAAATTATAACGTGTTTATCTCAAAATTAAATTGTATATCTATTATTGTGTCTGCAGCCAAAGAAACAAATGAATGAGCTTAGTTTCTTCAATGCGCTGTTCCATTGTTTTTATATGTGGTGCAAGACTTCCTTTGTTAAGTGCATATTCGTAACTATTTTATGTTAATTTATGACTCTGGTCTGACCCTTCAACAGTCAAGTACCTTCTTAACCTTAAAGTACTTCACAGTTCACTAAATAATGTTATTATCCCTGCTAAGTTAGCAGTTACTAAGTTTATAAATATACTAGCAGAGCACGACAATCAACAATAGTTTGTGATGTCAAGATAACACTGAACCTCTGTCAGATTCGCTTGAAAGACGTCGAAGGGACGTCGACTATGGTATGGTGAAGGAAAAAAAACTTAAGGGGATGTTGATTATTTGGATATTCGAGCCGAATTATGTAGTGAAGCGTTTGCTTTCTATGTGGGATAGTTATGGAAGTTTCTTAGCACATTTTTCATAAATCAATCAGCTAGATCTACTACGTCATGTTATCTTACACAAATTTATTTTATGTAAGTACATACTAGTTTCCCCCGCGGCTTCGCCCGCGTTTGGTCGAAAATTAACCCACAGGAACGTACTACCGGTATAAAAAGTATCCTATATATGAATCCAGGCTATAAACAATCTTTGTGCCAAATTTCATCCAAATCTGTTCAGCCGTTTTTGCGTGATTGAGTAACAAACATCCAAACATACAAACTTTCACATTTATAATATTATAGTAGGATAACATTGCAGTACGCTAATTATTTTATTTAAGTATATCTACACACACACATTTCAGTATAAAACTCATTTACATCCGTCGTCACTTCACACGTGCAGTTGAAACCAGCGTGAGGCACTTAGCCACACGCCGTTAGTTGTCTGGCGGCATGTTTGCTGAACTAGCCTATTTGACAAACTTGCCTGCTAATCTCTTACTAATCTCTCTTACTACTTACTACTTTTTATTTGTTTCCTTTTTATATTATGTTGTATTGTCTGCCTTTTAGTCTGTGCTAGTTAAATGTATTTTCTTTCTTCAATATTTCTTATAATGTAATTAAAAATAAAAGTATTTTTAGTTTCATCTTTCGTCTATAGCTGCTAGTCTAGTCTAGCTGGACATACAACCTCTCCATAGACACGAAATCGAAATTTATTTTCAAATAAGGATACTTACGTACGACATACTTATAAATTCCCCAGATTTCCTGGTGACATTCTTTCGTTATCCTACCTACATTATCCACGTTCTCCTTCCTCAGTAATTTCTACTTTATTTAGGTCGTCATGCAGTCTATCTCAATCTATGTACGCTCCATTCATTTCAGCAGTCGTATTCTGAAACTGTTGATTTGCCTTTTGCTAATGAAAGCAGTCACTACATTGAAAGGGTTTCGAAACTCGCGAGTCACGACCTCTTGAATCTTGATCGCAGGTCCTACGCCTACTACTGTATCTACTGTTGCTCTTTCTCTTAGAGGCTTAGCTACCTGAAATATATTATGTACTAGGTATATACTTCTATATACGAAAGTTCTTCATCGTTCCTCTTCTTTTGTCTTAATTCTTTTTCTTCGATTTTCATTCATTCATACCTGTATGTAATAGTTACAACTTTATTGCTCAAAACCATCAAAAAACAATTCCATCCCATAAAATTGTTCCCATTTCCTAATCATAAATCATAAGTCAAGTACAAGGCTCCCTACAAAAAAGAAATGCCAAAAACTCGCGCCCTTATTAAAAGTATAACAAACGAGGATACACCATCACCCCATTACGTCATGGGGTGCTAACAATATGCTGAGTAACGACATAAAAGCCCATAATGTTTGCCACGGCGTGGGGTCCCGTGGCGAATTTGTAAAACCATCGATAATGCGGCGTGAATAATGAAGAGGGTAATTGTTGGGTAGTTTTAATTGGGTTATTGCACTTTTTATCGTGGAGTTAGGCTTTTGGGTTTTAGGAGTTAGTATACTGATTCTCGAGTCTACTTTTTAGGGGCGATTTCCAGAGATAACTAGATATCCAGTCTGACTTCAAAGGAAAAAAGCAGGATAAACCACCGTTAATTAGATTGGATCTTGATATGGTGATGGCGGGTCGAGCAGAGCCCTAACGGAATGGTTGCCAAGAGACGATAGAAAGAGCATTGGCAGACCAATGGCCAGGTGGGTGGACGACCTGTAGAAGATCGCGGGGAAGACCTGGATGAGACTCGTATAGATCAGGGAAGCATGGCACAAAGGGAGGAGGCCTATACTCAGCAGTGGGTGGAACAAGGCTGCCGATGATGAATAGGTTCTTGATAATGCAAACCAGTTCTTCTATATCTGATAGGTCGGACTTATCAGACTTTCAAAACATGTCTGATAGGCTAATATGTTCCTCTGTCTATGTCTGAAAAAGTTACCACAGGAAATCCCAGATTCTTTATAGAGGATTTAAATGTATCTTAACATTTACAGCTTCAAGTCACAACTTTTCTGAATATTTAATTCAACGTTTTTTAATAGTCGCCACGCCTTATTTCTCCTACACCTATCGTCAATGAAAGGTGGCCCAGTGGTACCTGCCCCGAATTAGAGAGTTGTAGGTCGTGGGCTCTAACCCAGGCAGGCGCTTTACTTTGTGTAAATAATTTCGTCACCCACTGCTCTCAAAACGTTGAAGGAAAACATCGTGAGGAAGCCGGCATGTCCTAGAACCAAAAAGAAATGTGACATCTACCACCCTGCAATAGGCCCGCGTAGTAGATTACACAGCCCACTCCCTCTCGAAAAGAGGAGGCCTGTGCGGCCTGTGTGTACAGTTGTGATGTCAAGCCTATCGTGATCACAATTTAATATTAAATTCCTCTATATACGGAACCAATTCCACTTCCCACCCCATTGACTGCACTAAATGTCTGAAACATATCCAGTAATTGTTGCATTGTGCTCCACATTGTGCACTTTATTACGACGTTATCACAAAGGATGGTACATGGGAAACAAGGTGAATACGTGAGAATTAGATTGAAATGTCTTTTTAACCGACTTCAAAAACGAGGAAGTTCTCAATTCGACTGTATGTTTTGTTTTTTTGTATGTCTCCGCCAATTATGAATTGATTTTGATGATTCTTTTTTGGTTTGGTAGATCATATTTCAGCGGTGGTCCCGTATAAATTTTACTAACTTTGCTTGGGTGGTTTTTGAGTTAGCTTCAATAATACGGACTTTTCCCACTTCGTCTATATGGATGATGTTATAATAAGTTCCTGTCACTGTTATTTACATATCTTCAAATTTTTCATTTGACATTTCCGTGTGCTTTTATCAAGTCGTAAAAATTTATGTTTCCGCCACCGATTCATTTATTGGTTTAATTTTATTATACAAGTCGTTCGTATCGTCGAATCCGACTCGGCTGGACAGCATTCGAGAAGCTACGCAATATCTTCTCGTTCCGCATAGCGCAGCGGTTCAAGATGAAAGTCTTTGACCAGTGCGTGTTGACAGTGATGACTTATGGCACTGAAACGTTCACTCACAATGGGCCTTGTTAGAAAGCTAAAAATTACTTAAAGGGCAATGGAGAGGGCTATGTTTGGAGTTTCTCTACGTAAGCAGAAATGAAGAGATCCGCAAGAGAACCAAGATAACTGACATAGCTCGAAGAATTGCCAGACTTAAGTGGCATTGGGCAGGGCACATTGCTCGCAGAACAGATGGCCGATGGGGCTGGAAGGTTCTGGAGTGGCGACCGCGCATCGCTGGATGCGGGAAGCACAGAACCGGTCGAAGTGGCGCTGCTTGGGGGAGGCCTATGGTCAGCAGTGGACGTCTTTCGGCTGAAATGATACAAGCCGTGTGCATTAAGTACCCATAGGCAAAAATTACGCATTTCCATACAAAGATTCGTCCCTTATTTAACCCCTTTTGGGGAAGAATTTTCAAAAATCCTCAGTGCTAAATAAGACACTCCTGTGCACGCCTCTGACCCAGCCGTTTACTCTGTGCGTTGTCTGACAGAGAACTTAAGATTTTTTGTAGATTAGATAGGAAAAGAGGGCTCCAGAGAAACCTCACCCCCTTTTTTTTGGGTGGGAAATGATCAAATAACTTCTCCCGCTCTGGATGGAACGGGAGGGCATGTCAGACTCTTACTTACTAAAACACACCCGTGTTCCTTCAGTTGTCTTTTCGTTACCTCACCCCCCAGCAATGTAAAAAACAATACCCCTTGCATTGTTTTTCGAGGTTTGTCTGGAGCCTACTGTACATTGACTGCGTCGTTGGTTCTGTCTTCCTGCCTAGCCTTTTCAAAGCTATCCTGGTGTCGGCTTCCATACTAACCAGATGCAGCTGAATACCAGTATTTTACATGGAGCGACTGCCTATCTGACCACCGCAACCCATTTACCGGTTAAAGAAAGACAGACAACGCGACATGACTCTAACAAAATAATTTCTAAAAAAGAACAATTACCGGTGTTGCGTCGCGCGTCAAGTCGCGCTAGTCTGTACAAGCCTTCATACAATACCCCTTCGTAAGACAGGTTGTCAGACTTTCGGGCTACTGAAGACCCGTAACGACCGCCAAAGATCTGCAAATGACAGTCGGGAACAACGGCTTATCGCGCTTTCCGAGCCACGGAGGAGTCTCGGTATATAAAGATAGTCCCCCATCCGTGGACAAACCCCGGTAAGTGCAGCTTAACCTGATGGATCAACCCTGGCTGTTATTACTTAGCCACGAGCTCCTCATTATCGTTGGTTCTGGGTTGGATTTTACAGGATTTGTGATAGCACTAGGCCTCGCCTCCTATAACAAGGATAGTGAAGAATGGAAGATAAAACATATTATGTTGCCGACATCAAGTAACTTAGGACCGAAGCCTATAGAAGAAAAAGGAAAATACCTAGTGTCTACTCTAAGTTAAGTTAATACAAAATCAACGTATGTTTTGTAAAACCTCACACAACAGCTTCATTCCCATCCCAATCAGTCCATTCAATAATTTATTTCTGTCTACTATTTTCCTTAAATTCGAGCACTAAATTAACATTTCCAATTATTATCCTTCGTTTTGAAACAATGAATAGAGGAGTGGGTGCGTCAGTTTAGACCACGCCCACCTGCGAAGCCTTCGATACGCTATCTCTTTCGCACAGACTGTTTCACTCTTGCACAGTTAAAATTATACGTCTTTATAACTTGGTCGAATGATACTCGTACACTCATTTGGGAAAAACTTGATTAGGTATCATTTATTTTCATTTTAGTTTATGGTAGATAATTGGTAAAGTAAGTGGGTATGATAGCTACATTTTTTTTTTTTGCCGGGTCCGCGATATGCCTTTCGGACAAACCCGCAACCCCAGCAGTAGGATAGCTACCTTAGTTACCATTAAGAATGAGTGCAAATTTTTTATAAACTCTACAGATTCCAATGAGTAGGTAATATGTAAATATATATGTAGAAAAAATAATTGGAATTATAATTTGAGATCTCAAAGCAGACAAATTATTTTCTTTAGGTATGTTTTTTGCGCACTTAAGAAATCGAAGGTATGCTGAAATGACATAATGTTATGTGCTCAATCTGCCTAACCTTTTCCCAACTACGTTGGGGTCAGCTTCCAGTCTAACCGGATGCAGCTGAATACCATATCTGACCTCCACAACATAGTAACTGGGTAATTGGATATCTTCCTTTTGGAGTATCTAGATTCTAGTTGAAATTTTGTAAATAAAATATAGGTATCAGAAGTTTGTTTTGAAAAGTTTTTTTTTGTGAACAGGTACCTGTACTACAAAACTTATCATCATCTGCCCAGCCTTTCCCCAACTATGTTGGGGTCGGCTTCCAGTCTTACCGGATGCAGCTGAATATTACATTATTAGTATTTTACATGGAGCGACTGCCTATCTGACCTCCACAACCCGGTCACGGGGTAACACGACACCCCTTGGTAAGACTGGTTGTCAGACTTCCGGGTTTCTAACGACCCGTAACGACTGTCAAAGATCCACGAATGACAGCCGGGGCCAACGGCTTAACGTGCTTTCCGAGGCACGGAGAAGTCTTGGTATGTAAAGATGGTCACTCATCCACAGACCAATCCCGGCAAGCGTAGCTTAACCTGATAGATCGACCCGTGCGACTGTTGTTACTTATCCACGAGCCATGAATATCATGTCCTATCCTTAACTCCCTACATTTATTAGTTAATAGCTTCATATCTGATAGCGCATGCGCATATCATTATAAATTATAGCATACCTATGTAACTCAGTGATAATTTAGCATTCCACTGGAGAAATAATTTTCAAAATCGGTCCAGTAGTTTTTGAGTTTATTCCTTACAAACAAACAAATATTAGTTTAGACGTCAATAAACACACAATTTGATAGTATCCCATCCTGTGCCGAGAACCAAATTCCGAAGATTATTTCTGTAAAATGGAATCATTACATCATCAGCATTACACTTTTATGTCTCTAAGTGGAATTTGGGTCGATTTCCAACAACATCAATACCAACAAGCAAAGGGTTTAAGAAAATAACTTGAATAACTTTAAACTCAAATAACAAATAACAAGTACTTGTTATATATTTTATTGTTTTTTTTTTCTACTGTATTTTATATTATTTTAAGTCTAAGTTTTTAAATTATGTAAATATTATCTTGAAAAAAGTAAATATGAATACCTGCTCATAAAAACAAACTTTTATGTTAAATTTTATTTACAAAGTTTTAGATACCTAGTCCAACAGGAAATTGGTCAAAATTTGCTAACAAGATTCCCAACATTCCAACGTAAAGAAAGAAAGAAAGAAAGCAAGAAAATACATTTATTTAGCACAGACACGCACACAAAAGGCACACAACACAACATATTGTACTACAAATAAAAACCAAATTAAAAAAGAAAGAAAACAAATAAAAAGTGTAATTTTCTTTTTTAAAGCTAAAAATAACCTTGTAAAAACAATAACTTGTCCCGTAAAACAAAGTGTAAACACAAAAAATATAATAGTGACGTCAATAAAACACATAATTTGATGGTCCCGCGTCGCGTCTCGGCCCGAATTCTCGGGATGCTCACACGGTGTGGCGTTATGCCGTCCCGTCGAATTTACGACTTACTGAAACGTCCCGTGATTTGGTATGGTTAGAGGAAAGTGTTGGATAATGATTTTGAAGAAATAATAATGATTTCTAGTACGATACAACACAGATGTAGCATAAATTTGTAAATTTGCTTTCGTTCATTTCAATTTTACGAATGTATTTGGTTATATGACTTCACAAGTTTAAATTCTTTTTACCTATTGTGGTATAGTAATTTTTATTTTTTATTTTTAGATGCATCGTCTTCACATATAATTATATAACTAATGTACCTACATATACAAAATATTGTAAAACATTATAAAAGAGTAACGGTGGAGTTTCTTGCCCATTCTTCTCCATACGAAAATTACCTTTTGGAAGGGGCGACTAGAATCAATTCAAGTTTATATAGATTATTTTTATTTGTAGCTGATATAACATCTTGAGGAATTGTACATCGTATCGTATTCAACCCTTTTAGGACGGTTTCCAAAAATTGTCTTCATCTATTTGTGTTATACGGAGGAGAATGCTGCTACAGTGCTGCTTGTCATATTGTAATCTGAATGAATTTTCGCTTTCCGACAAGATTCTCACAAGAGACGAATTTCACGTAGAGCGAGTTTACCTCGCGTACAAGGTCAAAGGTCAAGACAAGGTCTTTCTAAGTTTCTAGGATCAAGAATAATGTATTAGCATAAAATACTGCTACTTGTTTTGTTAGGTCCATTGTTCTATCATGAACTTAAGTGCTACACGCATTTATGGCGCTTGCCAACATTAACAGTGTGGTGTGGGTGTTGGAATTTGTAAAATTATACTAAAGAAATAAAATGGCGGCATTAATTCTGATTTTGGCCACGCACCAGGAAATCCTTAATGAACTTTGGAACATTCATGAGAGCACAGACAAGAAGGCACCAAGAAAAAAAAAACAAGCATGGCTGCCAGTACTTTCGTGTTCCATGGTTCTCGACAGACAGGCCCACCTCACTGTAACTTGACACCAGCGTACGTCACCCGAGGTACCACACGAGTCACGGGGTAGGCAGAGCTCTTACTAAAATGTAGTTATTACCAGCCTGTAATGTAATTGTCCCACTGTAATAAAGAAAAAGGTAAATCCCAAGTATTTTAAGAATTCCTAGATATTAGTAAACATTCCCGTAAAAAAATTGGGTGACAAATAAAGAGGCGGTTACCTATTTATATTACCTACCCTTAAAATGGGAAGATCAACCCTGCTGGGCGGCTGGAAATTTCGGAATATATTTACATAATATATAACCTAACAGATTTAAAATAATAATAATAATATTTATTTAAAAAATCAAGTATCTTGACTTAGCACACGAGCTTGTTGACATGTGGGACGTGGACTTTGCAATCATTGCACCGATAATCGTAACAGTTAATGGCCTAATAGGCCATTAACGGAGAGCCTTGACCAACACCTCAGGAGGCTCGAATTGCGCGGCTGGGTCAAGGGCTTGATTCAGAAAGCAGTACTCCTAGACACGGCACGCATCGTGAGGAGGTTCCTCTCTCGAGAGCCCTGACCACCGGCAGCTTGGACCCTGTTCCTGATGCCGATTGGCCACTATTTTTTTTATATTTTTAAATGTTTTTTTATTCAAATTCCTTTTTCATAAAAATATTTAAGAATGTAATTTATATTTATATATGAAAACGTAATAAAAGAAAATAATATTTATAAGAAAGATGGAAAAGAATCATACCTAGGGCATAAAAAAAATCATTGCTACAAAAACGTTGAAGGAAAACTCGACGGCATGTGAAGCCAAGTCTCAGGCCTATGGGCGGCATAAAAACTCTATCACTAAGTCACTCAATAACCACACGAAAAAGAAAAAAAAGAACAAAATCGTCCGCATCGCTGTCAACAGGAAAAGTGCCCAAAAGGCTGGCAGCATTGTCACGTAGTATGGCGATGCTGATTCGTTAATTGGGATTCTTGGTGCTAATTGGGAATACTTACCCGGACAAGTTCCTTCAGAATATGCTCTGCTGCTCTAGCTCAATAAGTACTTACTTGTTTATAGCTATACTTGAAATCGGTTCTCGTCAATAAAATGCTGCTGGCATGAACTGGCATCGAACTCACATCTTTCGCTAGTTTTTTTTTTTTACCGCAGCGGTAATCTCTTAGCCTCCATCTCACCTGATGGTAAGTGATGATCACGCCGAAGGTGAAAGCGAGCTTCACCCGGAATCCTCAACCACAGAGGAACTGGCTATCTTACCTCTAACTGCCGAAACACAACAATGCTGTTAACATTGTTGTTATGGCGACAGACTTAGATAAGATGGTGGTAACTAGCCAGGCGGACTTAGAACAAGCCCTACCACCAACCAAAAGTTCGTGCCCTTAACTACTGGACAACTATCGCTTAATTTGAAAATTACATAAAGTTTCTAGTACACCTCTGCCGCAGAGATGTCTTATATTGACCTGGCAGGAAAGTAGTGTATATCTGATAACAAAAATGAAAAAATAATTAATATTATTTATATTGTAGTTTCTATTGTCTTTTTCATTTACTTAAATCTATCTAAATTAGTAAAAAAATATGTTTTGTTTTGTAACTTTTTTCTTTTTTTGTAACTGTTTTGTAACTGCATTTCCTACTCCTATTTTTAATGCATACCGTGGCAGCCTAAATTAAGGGTACACTACAAAATGTAAAAATAATATGGGTATTTTAACATGTTTTTTTGGTGTTGCATGCTTTGTTGGTTGTCCTATAATAAATAAATAAAATAGTAAAAAAAGCTCAGTCGTAAAGGGCATAGACTGAAATGATCGTGACGCTCTGCCTACTCTCGCGAGAACTACAGTCGTGATATTACATTGCTAATACACAGCACTCCAATCCAACCACAATTCTTAGTTACCATACCCTTTACTTACGACCTTCTTCCACCGACGGACAGGCCCACCGTGCCACGTGTAACTTGATAGCTGCGTACGTCAGACACCCTCAGACCTCGAAGGGCTAGTGTCGTGAATATTACGTATAGTGCTAAATCAAATTATTGAGAATAATGAACTCAATAGATGTAACTACAAGGTGGCGCAAAAGAAAGATACTTACCTACTCCCGGATACTGCATCGAGAACTTGGCTAATCTACTTTAGCATTAGTGATCGCACATCTGACGGAAGATGCGTCGCGTATCGCCGGTCGCGTAACGCCAGAACGGACAAGTAGATAATAAAACCTTTTTACAACAAAAAAAACACTACATAGTGAAATAGTAGTTTATGAAACTGTTGCATAATGAGGGGTATTAAAATACGAGTGTGTTTAAAACCGAGCTGTAGGCGAGGTTTTTAATAGTATCACACGAGTGTAGACCTACACTACTTTATCTACTCTCATACATTGGGATTGAACCTACTAAAATAATAAAAGATCAAAGGTAAATATCAAGAATAAAAATCAGTACCCCTTCACGTAGGTATGAATGACGCCTGCACCCAGCACATCACCGCGCATGCGCTAGAGCGATGCTGCTGTGCACCGCTAACGTTCCATTGCAAAAGTTGATGGAAACTCCTTGGTGATATTAACTTCTTGGATTTGCCATGTATCTTAATAGAAAAAAAAAGTTTTATTGCTTTATTTTGTTAGAGAAAAAGTGTTATAATATGATTCCATTTTTAAATTTCGGTATCGTGTTTATAATTTATGTCAATATAAACTCGTTTTGAAGTTTATAATTCGAATATTACGATATGGGAATAGATAAAATAACTTTAATTTCGGAAGTCGGTGTCTTTGGTTTTGAATGTTCGTTGTTTGCCACCGACTTCCGAAATTAAAGTTATTTTTCAATTTGTAGTGTTTTTTTTTGGAAGTCAGTTGTTCTTCTTTTGTAAAAAGTTTTTATTTTTCACTTTTTAGTTTTGGTACCTAGTCTACTCCACACAAATTCGAATACCACTACCTGTAAATAACAGTGACAGGAAGTCATCATCATACGTCATACATCATCAACGACACGGTTGGCGCAGTGGCTGAGCGATCAACTGCTGCGCAACGTGTCGCGGGTTCGATCCCCGCACGGAACAAATATTTGTATGATCTGCAAGTAGTTGTTCCGGGTCTGGGTGTTAGTGACTGGGTGTTAGTCATGTGTGAGTTTCTATGTTTGTAAAGCACCCACGATACAGGCAGAAATTCTTAGTGTGGGGCAACGTAAAGTTAATCAAATTTATATGAGACCAACTTGACTTCAACTGGAAAATATTTTTTTTTGTATGAAATGAAATGAAATGAAATGAAATGAAATGAAATGAAATTGTTTATTCTGTAAATAGGATATAGGAATCACTTTTACACGTCATATTAAAAATATATTAAATTTTGCTAGATGAGTTCGGCGTTTCCTATCCGACTACTCTGAGAAGAAAGGCCGAAACAAACTCAGAGGTCACAGTCTCTTTTAAAGTCCAGACATAATCTTGGTCAAGCCATATGAGGACCATGTAGATTCACGTCTGAAATGGTCTTTTGAGAAAAGAACCACACAGATTTGAGTGGACCTGTCCAGTCAGTGCAAGCATTTGTCAGTAATCGTGGAGCTCAACTCAGAACAAAAGGAGCTCAACTCGACGAACAATACCAAAGAAAGGACATTTGGGTAGGCCGCATAAACTACTCAAACTGCCAGACCATCATTAAAACTAACTGAGAGAGGATAAAAAAGGAGTAATGAGAAAAAAAAAAAAAAATTAAATTAAAAAAAATATCCACATAGTCCTCACATTCACAATAGGTAATTAAAATAATATTATACTTTACAAAGTAATCATGTCATTTTGTTTTAATGTTTAAATAAAACTGGTATATTTTAATGATTTTACTAAATAATTCTAATGTCAAGTTTTATGGTTTTATCACAAGGTTTAGCAGAGCGAGCAGCTCAATCCCAAGCTTTTTTATCTTCTAAATAATCTGAAATTTTATAGTACCCTTTTTTACAAAGTTTGGTTTTAATACAAATTTTAAATCGTTTAATGGGTAAGTTTCGAATGTCAATGGGAAGTTTGTTGTAAAAGCGTATACATTGACCCATGAACGAGTTGCCTACTCTGTGGAGACGAGTGCGATGTACAGCAAGGTTGTGTTTATTCCTGGTATTTAAACTATGAATATCAGACATTTTCTTAAAATTTGATATATTTTTGTGTACATAAATTAGGTTTTCAAAAATATATTGTGAGGCTAGAGTCAGAATATTTACTTCTTTGAATTTTCCTCGAAGGGAATCTCTCGGACCTAGGTTGTAAATGGCTCGAACAGCCCTTTTCTGTAGAACAAAGATAGTATTAATGTCCGCACAGGTTCCCCAGAGAAGAATCCCATATGACATAAGACTATGAAAATAACTAAAATAAACAATTCTGGCTGTATCTACGTCAGTTATCTGTCTAATTTTTTTAACAGCATAGGCGGCCGAACTAAGCTTTCCTGACAATTTTTCTATGTGTGGGCCCCATTGTAATTTACTATCAATAGTGATTCCAAGAAAAACTGTCGACTCAACAGGGTCCAGCTCTATTCCATTAACTTGAACATTGGTAGTTAGCTGCCTGACATTTGGCGTTGAAAATTTTATGAGTTTAGTCTTGTTTTCGTTCAGAAGAAGATTATTTACATTAAACCAATGCACAACTTTAGAGAGTGCATCGTTAATTTGTTCAAAGTTAACTAACTGACGTTTGATTTTAAAAATAAGGGAAGTATCATCTGCGAATAATACGATCTTGTGATTATCCCTTATGTGGTAAGGTAAGTCATTTATATAAATTAAAAATAAGAAAGGACCTAGAATTGAACCCTGCGGAACGCCCATGGTGACTGCAGATCCTGCAGATCTCTTGCCATTAACATCGACCCTCTGAATTCTGTTGTTCAGATAAGAAGTCAGAAGGTCGAGAGCCTTGTTCCTCATACCATAGTGGTACAGTTTCTTGATGAGTGTATCATGATGTACGCAATCGAAGGCCTTGGACAAGTCGCAGAAAATGCCAAGAGCATCCTGCGACTCCTCCCAGGCCTCGAATATGCTCTTCAGTAATTCCACGCCCGCATCTGTAGTTGAACGACCCTTTGTAAAACCAAACTGTTTTAGATGTAATAAATTATGTACATTGAAATGTTCTAACATTTGTTTCAAAATTAATTTCTCAAAAATTTTGCTTAATGTAGGTAATATCGAAATAGGCCGAAAATTCGTAGGATCAGTTGTGCTGCCAGACTTGAACAGTGGAATAACTTTACTAAGTTTCATCTGATCAGGAAATACACCAGACGCAACACAAGAGTTAAAAATAATTGCTAAAAAGGGTGCAATAACATCAATTATTGAAGATATGGTATGTACTGATAATCCCCAAAGGTCAGCAGTTTTTTTTACATCAAGATTTTTAAAAGATTCTATAATGTCTTTAGCAGAAGCAATTGAAAATTCAAAAAGTTTGTCAGATTCTGGTACACATTCTTTTAGTATTGAGTAAGCAGAAGTGGAGGACGACGATGACAGAGTTTTGGTTGTTAAAATGGGAATATTAGTGAAAAAAAATTCAAACTCAGTTGCCACCTCCACGTCTGCTTCAATATCTACATCATTGATTTTTAGATGGAAGTCACGATTCCGTACCGTCGTTCTTCCCGTTTCTGAATTAATAATATTCCAGGTTGTTTTTATTTTATTTCCAGAAGATATTATTTTATTTTTAATGTGTAAGGCTTTTGCTGAGGAACAGGCTCTTTTAAAAGTTTTAGAATATTTCTTAACAAATTCTTTAAAAGTTTCATCATGGTTATATGTTTTTTCATGATACAACTCAAATAACCTCTCCCTACTTTTGTAAATACCTGGTGTTGCCCAATCACTAAATATAACGCGGTCACAAACAGGCAATGTTTTTGAGGTGAAAACCTTCTTAAACTCACAATTGATGAGGTTAAATAGTGAAGTATAAGCTCGATCCGGGTCGTTGTGATAAGGCAAACCCGGTAGTTTTTCCATTAAACTATTTTTAAATTGTCCTAAGCGACTTTTATTTACAGGAACAAAACTCACAAGTTTTCTTTGAGCTCTGACTGTTTTCTGAGGGAAAGTGACTAACTGGCCACAGTGATCAGAGTCCAGCTCATTTATAATTAAATGGCTAGAAGGTCTTAAGTTTGTAAAAATATTATCAATACAGGTAGCACTAGTGGCAGTTATTCTAGTCGGCTCAAAGAATGTATTGTACAAATTATATGACTTAAATAAAGTTATAAAATTATTTACAATAGCAGATTTTTCCAGTATGTTAATGTTGAAATCTCCACAGACAACAACTGTTTTATTACTGTTACAAGTCTTTAATAATACTTCTTCCATATATTTCTCAAACATATCATATGAAGCACATGGGGGCCTATACACACTTATTACAATGAACTGCTCAAGCTCAATGCAAGCTATTTCAATGACTCGCTCAACAGAGAGGCTCACAATATCCTTACGTTCTTTAAATTTCGTATTGTTACGAACAATTATTAGAGAGCCACCACGTATCATATTAACTCTGCTGAATGAGCTGGCAACCTGGTGGTTGTTAAAGCTGAACATGAACTGGTGGACTTTTAACCAATGTTCAGTTACACATAGGATATCAATATAACTACAGTTCATGAACAGCTCCAATTCTAATTCCTTACCTATAACACCCTGTATATTTTGATGAACTATTTTGAGGCTATTATTATTACATTTATTTAGGTTACTGCAATTTGATAGGTGTGATATTAAACCAGTATTTAAATTTTCTTCATTTATTATGCAAGAGGTTTCCTCTATTGTCTTAATTTCTAATTTAACTGATATTCAATATCATTAGTTGATGCCAAATTATTGGCAGAATTATTCAGAATGTCTTTGCATTGCTCAAAAGAAGCAAGTTGTTTAGCCAAGTTTTTGGCTGAAATAGAAAAAAAATATGATAGCGACACAGCTATCTGTCTTTTGAAATAGTTAGAAAGATAGTACATAACAATATTATGTCTATCTCTTGTCAAATACAAATTATTAGCAACATAATTGTTGGTATCAACTAAATGAAATAAATTATTATTAAATGTCAAGTTATGCAAAGTCATATTTATTGAAAATCTTAAGTTATTTTCTTCCTGTGGCAAACTGTTACTATATGGGAATGTAAACAACACAATTTTTCTTAAATTAAGATTACACAATGTACTATAGTATTGGAGCAGTTCTCCTTTGTTCACATTTCCCCTGTTACCCATAAAAATTAATAATATAGTGTTCTGTTTAAAGTTACATTTAATAATTTCTTTCATAATATCAAATAAAGAACAACCAGGCATACAGTAATTTATTATGGAGTGTCCCGGATATTCATCTGACAACAAGTGACCTAAGTCCTTTCCAATCTCATCGCAAAATAGTACTATATCATTTTTTACAATTTGTTTACATTGTTTATTGGAACTAATAATAGCAGGAAATGTCAAATTAACACAGGGCTGCGGTAAGGTGGTATTGCAAGTTGTCAATGAATGTTCTGGTGTAAGTACATTAGATAGTGTTTGACACTGCTCACAGTTGTTTGTTTGTGAGTTGACCAGCTCATTCATTGCCAACACATATTCCCTCATTAGATGTTCAGAGGTATTATATTTGTTAGTCATTGAACTAAGTTTCTCCTGTAAGTGATCAAGTTCATATTGCAAGTACTCTGTGTCAATGTTGTACCTCCTAGTACTTTGTTCCAAATTAAAAGAATACATATCTAATTGTTTAAGTAAATTTAGCCTTTCTCTATTAAGTTTAACATTTTTAATAAAGAACTTTTGTCTTTTAACCATCTTTTGTGTTTTAGTAATATATTTATTAATTTTGATGTATTTTTTAAGTTTGTTCCTACTGGTGACTACCCTCACTGAATTATATGACTTTGAATCATCATCACCTGTTAAATCTATTGTGTATGAGGGATTTATGGCAGAAACCATTGATGGGGCAATAGGCATCAACTCATTGAACAGACTTTGATTCAGCGAGGCAGTGATGTTATGATTTGTGGTCTGAAGTTCTGTTATTTGTATGAAAGGGTGTATGGCATTTCATACAAAAATAATATTTTCATAATCGTTCTAGAATATGAAGAAGAATATGGAATATAACATAGAATAGAATATGGAAGATGAACCCTGGGTAAAAAAAAAGAAATTCTAATTAGTCAATTAGTCAATAAGTCACATAATAAAAAAATATTTGACACGTATTTTTTGCTTTATCATATTAATAACAAAAGACTTAGATAAAACGCATTTGTAGTTGGTCGCTACATCACAAGTAAGTATAAAATCTACATACACGTGACGTCATGGCACATTTTAACTCAATGTATCGCCGTAATCTTTAGATTACGTAAAAACAGAAAAAATACGTGTCCAATATTTTTTAATAATCTCCATGACGAACAAAAAAAATGTTTGTCATCATACCTATTCACGGCGAAATCAGTGAACATACAAAAAAAAAATACATGCGCTACGAACATAGAACCTCCTCCTTTTTGGAAGTCGGTTAATAAAATATTCACATACACTATAATAAATTTAAGAAAAATGTAGGTACAGTACACTAACTTTACCGCATAAAATTCAAAATGTGCCAATTCCCTAATACGTATTTCAGTAGTTGTCGATTCGCCCACAGATAAATTAACTTCGAGCGAATCGCTTATAGAAAAAATAATATTATTTAGAA
This sequence comes from Agrochola lota, assembly GCA_947364205.1. Lineage (NCBI taxonomy): Eukaryota > Metazoa > Arthropoda > Insecta > Lepidoptera > Noctuidae > Agrochola > Agrochola lota. Next base: position 12,819,611 of record OX376244.1, on the reverse strand, counting down.
GTGTCGATTCGCCCGTTTAGCGCGAATAAATTCGTGCGAATCAACCAATACGCCGCCATCACTAGCGTCCATCAGACACGGCAGAACACGCAGGACACGCTATTAAGTGTCTGATCTTTTGTGGAACAGGACTACATTTTTTTTCTGTAATTATGATTTTTGGATTCAGAATAGCCAAATCTATATCGATTTAAATATTTAAGGCAAACATTTTGGTCATGGAGTCTCGTACTGGGTTCGATTCTCAGGTCGGGCGAAGTATTAATACATTTTCATTAGGATTTCTCAGTAGCAGCCCGGAGTCTGGATTTGTGCCCGATTAAACGGCAATAGGCTCGCCCCCTATTCAGTGTCGGTTTTAGCACTACGCCGCAGGGCGAGATTTGATGTGGTGAGGTGGCGCTCCGCACTAATCTTGAGGAGTATAGAAATTTGTTTTTTTTTGCTTTTGGTCCTGTGCATTAATACAGTTGATATAAGAGATACAACGTATGCAGAGAAGGGAGAATGCAGAGGGCAAGAGCAAGCGTAGCGAGCTCGATTTTTTTGAGCCCTCGTTGGATGGGTTATTTCGTTCATGCAGAAATAGGAGTTACTTTGTCGACTCATTAGTTTACTGTACCAATAATGTATTTGTGTCTTTCTCTTTATCTTTAACTAATGTAATTGACCTTGGCCGTTTTATGTTAAAATAAATAAATTAGAGAAAGGTCGCCCCTTCATGACTGGTGCCCTGTGCGGACATCCAGGCGCGCCCTGCCCTAACGTCGGTACCTGCTGTTCTATTAGGTATAATGGGACTTAAAATATGTCGAAATGTAGGTGTACTACAGGGAAGCCGTGATGTAATACGGGGTGGCAGGGACATCAACGCTAAAACTGTTACCATGGATTCAGTACGTGATTCTGAAAAGATTAAATTTTTCGTCGGTTATTTTTTTTTAAACCTGCTGTTCCATAGATTTTGACCGCATAAGTATTGCACTTTTCTATGAAACAGCAGATTTTTTTAAATAACCGTCGAAAAATTTAATCGTAGGGGGTTCAGAATTTTTAGTTTTTTTTTTTTTGACGACACTGTTGGCGCAGTGGCTGAGCGATCGTCTGCTGCGCAACGTGTCGCGGGTTGGACCCCCGCACGGAACAAATATTTGTATGATCTGCAAGTAGTTGTTCCGGGTCTGGGTGTTAGTGTATGAGAGTTTCTATGTTTGTAAACGCATCCACGATACAGGAAGAAATTCTTAGTGTGGGGCAAGGTTTAAAAAAAAAAAAAAGAGTCACGTACTGAATCCATGGTAACAGTTTTCGCGTTGATGTCCCTGCCACCCTGTATAGTGTGTATTATCAAATAATTTCCTTTCATTTAAGTACATTGATTCCCGTTACCTATATGTATTTACTGTAAAAAAAAACAGCTTGTTCAAATAATGTAATGTTACCTATTATTATTTCTTGTGACTGCAGGTGCAGCAATATTGTTGAAAAGTAATATAAATGCAAATGTATCAAAATGGTTTATTTTACATAATTCTAGTGCAATTTCTGTACCTTTTGGTGCCAGGAGCGATGGTTGAATCATTCCTGTTAAATTATTTTATAGTACCTACAGCAAGTCGCACTTCGGTGGTTATACTTTGACCTTGCGCTGCACTCTAATTGTGTAACACACTTTAAATCACAATCCGAGAGTTTTGAAGGACTAATCCATTGCTTCAGCGGTTTCAAAACTTCGTCTACTCAAAACCCCGCAGGCTTTAGTATGAGTGGGTATATTAGTGTAGTATTATAATAATTAAAAATTAATCATTACTCATATAATAATATTAGGGGACTTTATTATCCCTGGTTGTTCTCGTCTGGCTGGGAGGCCCCTGTCTCTGCAGCCCTTACCACCGGTAGCTTGAACCCTGCTCCCGACACCGGCGGAACACAATTATTTTTATTTTTAAATGTTTTTTTTATCGTTGGAAGATTGGAAGATATAATAAACGGAAATAATAATATTAAATTATATTTATAATTATATACGTATATATTCGTATATCCTAATTATCCTACTACTACTTGCCTTTACAAAGGTCATTCGACCACAAATGCGGGTGTTGCTCTGCTGAAACACATATTTAACGCATGAGAGAACTCGCAAAATGCTATTGGAGTTTTCTGTGATCTCTCCAAAGCCTTTGATTGCGTGCACTATGACACGCTTTTGCGTAAACTACGTCATTTAGGTGTCCAAAACGAAGCTCTCAAAGTAATAAATTCTTATTTACATAATAGGTTCCAATGTATCTATAGATGTTAATAGTGTGAAATCTTCCTAATTCCAGTTCAGTTAGGTGTACCTAAAGGCTCAATACTGGGTCCATTCTTATTCTTAGTGTTTAGTAATGACACCATTTTATTTAAAAGATAAAATGGTGACGTTGTACTGTTTGATGATACCTCTCTTATTTTTAAAGTAGACAGGAATAGATAAGATTTTGACGACGTAAACAGTGCACTCTTAATAGTTACGGATTGGTTTACGAAAAATAACTTAGTTCTCAATTCCAAGAAAACGAAATGTATAAAGTTCGCCTTACCGAATGTTAGAAATCTAGGACCCACAATAGTTTTAGATAGGGGAGAGGTGCTTGAAACTGTAGACTCGGCAGTGTTTCTGGGCATAATAGTAGATGCCAAACTTCAGTGGGGCCCACATATATCAAGCCTAGCGGAAAGGCTTAGTTCGGCCGCCTACGCTGTCAGGAAAGTAAGACAATACACTGACGTTGATACAGCTCGGTTAGTCTATTTTAGTTATTTCCATAGCGTTATGTCCTATGGTATTCTGCTGTGGGGCAAAGCCGCTGAAATTCAAAATATATTTGTTCTTCAAAATCGAGCTGTACGAGTAATTTACCAACTAGGTGCCAGAGATTAACGTTAGAAAAGTGCTGATTCTCAGCCTAGTTTGAATAAATGACTTTTGAATGTTACTAATATTATAAATGTGAAAGTTTGTACCTTTATTTGTGTGTTTGGATGTTTCTTAATCAATTACGCAAACACGGCTGAACGCATTTGGATTAAATTTGACACACAGATAGTTTATAACCTGGATTAATGTATATACTTTTAATCCCGGTAGTACGTTCCCTTGGGATAATTTCCGACCTCAAAATTCAAAAAGTCATTTATTCAAACTAGGCTGAGAATCAGCACTTTTCTAACGTTAATCTCTGGCACCTAGTTGGTAAATTACTCGTACAGCTCGTTTTTGAAGGACAAATATATTTTGAATATCAGCAGCTTTGCCCCACAGCAGAAGACCATAGGACATAACGCTATGAAAATAACTAAAATAGACTAAACGACCTGTATCGAAGTCAGTGTATTGTCTTACTTTCCTGACGGCGTAGGCGGCCGAACTGAGCCTTGCCGCTAGGCTCGATATATGTGGGCCCCACTGAAGTTTGGCATCTACTGTTATGCCCAGAAAAACTGTCGAGTTTATGGAATCAAGCACCTCTTTATCTATGACGATGTTGGGACCTAGATTTCTAACATTAGGTAGGGCGAACTTTATACATTTCGATTTCTTAGCATTGAGAACTAGGTTATTTGAAGTAAACCAATCCGTAACCATTGAGAGTGCACTGTTTACATCGTTAAAATCTTGTCTATTCCTGTCTACTTTAAAAATAAGAGAGGTATCATCTGCAAACAGTACAACTTCACAGATACCCTTTAAATAGAAAGGTAAGTCATTGATATACACTAAGAACAAGAATGGACCCAGTATTGAGCCTTAAGGTATACCGAACTGAACTGGTGGCCTGGAAGATTTCACACCATTAACATCTACACATTGGGACCTATTATGTAAATACGGATTTATAACGTTGAGAGCTTCGTTTTGCACTCCGTAATGACGCAATTTACGCAAAAGCGTGTCATGGTGCACGCAATCAAAGGCTTTGGAGAGATCACATAAAACCCCAATAGCATTTTGCGAGTTCTCCCATGCGTTAAATATGTGTTTCAGCAGAGCAACACCCGGATCTGTAGTCGAACGACTTTTTGTAAAGCCATATTGTTCATTATGAAGGAGGCTATTTAAATTAAAATGTCTGAGCAACTGCTTGAGTATTAACTTTTCAAATATTTTACTAAATGCTGGTAAGATAGAAATAGGCCTGAAATTATCAACGTCATTTTTATTACCTGTTTTAAATAATGGTATGACTTTACTATTCTTCATGAGGTCAGGAAAAGTTCCTAAATCAACACATTTATTAAAAGTAACAGCTAGATAGGGGGCTACGATTTCTATTATATTACTTAATAGTTTAATGGAGATGCCCCAGTAATCATCTGTGTTTTTAGATTTGAGTGTGTTAAAAACATTAACTACATCACGAGGTGTTACATGTTCGAAGCTAAATGAGCGACTATTTTTAGGCACACTACTAAGCAAAAGGTTTTCAGCTTTAGACGGGGATGAATACACACGGGCGAAGCCGCGGGCGAAAGCTAGTACTATATTAAAAATCTACTCAACAACGTAAATAACACAATGAACGTGGCTGAACTGTCAAAATGAAACCCATTGCGATTAATTGTCATTTTATTATTGTTACGCATTTACCTACCCCGCATGTCTAGCGTAGTACGGAGTTACAATAGCATGCGAGGCCAATATATAGTACATTTGTTATCTTTGGCTTGTAACCCAGTGCTATCTTAATTTATTTCTGTGTGGTACCAATACTTATCATTACATCACCCCTGTTTTCCTTGAAGGGGTAGGTAGAGTTGAATAGTATTTAATTATTTTATTTTATTCTGTTCGGGAAACTATGAATGAATTCAAGAGGTGTAACTACAAGTCGGCGCAAAAGTAAGATACTTACCCCGGGTTTTTGAATTGCGAACTTGGCATAATTTACTTTAGCATTAGTGGTCGTGTGGTCGCCCATCTGACGGAAGATGCGTCGCGTATCGTCGATCGCGTAACGTCAGAACAGACAAGTAGTTTAACATTCACAAATGAAGGTGGATCCGCCGTTGTAGCTCGCGAAATTCAAATTTTCTTTCGGTTTTTGCAATTTGAAAGACAGTGTCAGGTTGTATCTTGATCAAAATATGATCCGCGACTATAACAGATATGTATTTAAGTAATTATAATCATTAATAGGTACATCTCTCTAAGATAGACTTGTTCCATAAGAACAAATCTAATTTAAAGAGATGTATCAATGATTCTAATGAGTATCATTCTGTAAATACATATCTGTTATAGTCGCTAATCATATTTTGATCAAGATACAACCGGACACTGACCTGTAAATTGTAAACGACGGTGAGAACATTTCAATTTCGCGGGCTACCACTGCGGACCTTATGGTCTGTTCCAGGCCAGCTATCTAATTACGCAACACATTTTCGTAAACGATTTCGACTAATCTGTTTCGTTTTGACAGTTCAACAACATCCATTGCGTTGTTTACGTTGTTGAGCAGATTTTTTTTTAGAACTTATAAAGCAATGGATTAGCAATCTGTTTCAAAACGATTCAGATTCTGATTGATCATGTATTACGCAATTAGGAGGCAGGGAAAAAGTACACTAATTTTACTGCATAAAATTCAGTTTCTGGGTAGGTATATATTTTTCTTTTCTTTACAGTTAGAATGTAAGAAGCTGAAATTACTATATTTATATTTCTTTAGATATTACAACTAAATAAGAAATTGTATAAATTAAATAGTATTAGATTGTATATTGTATACAGGGTGACATTGACTGCTGGGGTTGCGGGTTTGTCCGAAAGGGATATCGCGACCCCGGCACACAGGCAACGGAAGGAACACGGGTGGGTTTTAGTCAGTAAAAGTCTGACACACCCTCTCGCTCTGCCCAGAGCGGGGGAAGTCATTTGATGATTTCACATACTGAAAAAAAAAAGGGTGACATTGACGCGAAAACTGATACCATAGATTCAGTAAGTACATGACTCTGAAATCCCTGCGTTATTTATAAAAAAAAATCTGCTGTTTCATAGAAATGTGGAATACCTACGCGGTCAAAATGTATGGAATAGCAGATTTTTTCGCGTCGATCTCCCTGCCAATCTGTATAAGATTGGTACGAAAATATATCACAATCCGCGAAAAAAAAAATCGTGATGCTTATACATTGGTGTACTAAGTAGGTACACCTCTGCCTAACCCTTAGGGAATACAGGCGAGATGTTATGTATGTATGTAGAAAATACATAGGTACATATCTTCTTTAGGCATAGTTGACATCATTTACATCTTCATCATAAATAAAGCATAAATCCCGAGCCTTAAGTGTAAATTACAACCAGTAATTACTACTTGTAGGCACTCGTTAAAAAGGTTTTTTTTTTACATTTATTAATAGGTATATAAGTAAATACATAAGTAGGTTGATTCGATTGCCTGTACAAAAATATATTGGGCGCACTGCACCCGTCTCTATCCAGGTACACTACTATCTCCTTTTGCGCAATATTTTAGCTTGTAGATATCACGCAAACATACAAATTAATAAGCACTTATCTAAATCATAAAACAGTCATATCGATAGATTTGTTGAGAATGATGATTCACACAAAAACACGACCATTTATTTTGCGATTGCCGCGCCATCTATTTTACCAGAGAGTAAAAAAACTGAGTACTTCCGTGCGTACGTGACGTCAAACGATTATTTAAAAACCAAAATAACTTCATGAAAACATTTAGGACGAACAAGGCAACAAAGAAACATCGAGGGAGTTCTTTAGCTCCAAATAAATATACAACAATCCACTCGCTGTTACCTTCCCTTGAAGTTTTTATTGGTAACTTTAGAAACCCTTTTTCCAAGGTTTCAAGAGTTGTTATCCACTTTTATCTTAGCGTGTTGATTATCTTTAAAAGGTTAGGAATGTAGGATTTTCGATTGCGGTATTGTTTACTATTAAATACCCAAATGCATTCGATCCATAATAATCCATGTATGTACCTATTCTATAGATAGCGGAATAGACGCCCGGCGCGCGGTGCGAAGCGCGTCATTAGTACCATAGATATAGAAGTCGATTGCAATTTACAATGTTGCCATATATTGTGTCCAAAAGAAACTAAGCAAGTTATTGTTCTAAAAGATATCTTCAAATCATAAATTAAGGGTAACACATTTTCCCGCTGGGGTTGCGGGTTTGTCCGAAAGGGATATCGCGGCCCCGGCACACAGGCAATGGAAGGAACATGGGTGGGTTTTAGTCAGTAAAAGTCTGACACACCCTCTCGATCTGCCCAGGGCGGGAGAAGTAATTTGATGATTTCCCACCCTCAAAAAAAAAAAAAAAGGGTAACACATTTTTGAAAGCGTTTCAGTAATTTTAAAACTATGATTACATTTGATTCTGGCCCAAAAACATGCACGTGTTCCAAAATTAAAAATTAGTTAAGACATAGTCACCTCACTACTTTTCCGTAATAACCTGACTCCCAAAATAATGTCTTCAGTAAAATAAAAAAATCGTTTATTGACCAAATAAAGAATCTTTACATTTCCTTAAAAGTAATACAAATAAACTATTCCTGATATTATTGTCATAAAGGAAACATAATTTTAATATTTTTACTTATGTCTTCAGTCTTGATCAACTTGCAAACTGTGTGAGGGATTGTTTTAATTCAGTTTTAATAAAATTATGGAAAAACAATGTACAAAAATGATATGACTGACTTCTTATGATAAGAAATTAATGATCTCGGAGTTCAGACACCCTGGAGTTGCGGGTTTGTCCGAAAGGGATATCGCGGCCCCGGCACTTGGGCAACGGAAGGAACACGGGTGGGTTTTAGTCAGTAAAAGTCTGACACACCCTCCCGGTCCGCCCAGAGCGGGAGAAGTCATTTGATGATTTCCCACACTCAAAAAAAAAAAGAGTAGACGGCTCCAATAAACGAATACAAGTGGATCAAATAAACGGTTTATATAAAGAAGATTGAAATAGATAAGTGGAAAAAATCGATAAACTATGAAATTCAGAATGAAATAGAGGAAAAAAAGTAATTTCAGTTCCTTCCCATTTCATTGCGGTCAATAAATTAAGCGTTCTAAATATGGGTGAGTTAAGGTTATTATATGGCAACATATTTCTTAACAACCTTCTAGATTATTTCGTCTATGGTGCATAGGAAAGTGACTGCGAGTAAACATTTTGAATCGATTATCTTTGACATAAATCGATTACTATAGTAAGTCACTTTGTTCTGTATTTTAGCCCAAAATCTTATTAGTCAACGGGAAAATTCATATTTTGGCTAATTTGAGCCAATAATTTGCATTTTTATAGTTTTGAATAATGATTTTATCATTTACTGCTAAAGGTAGTTTAGTATTCGAAATATGACATGCCGATTGTGTGACTGATTCCGATTCACGTGATTACGTCACTCGGGCCAAGCGAAGCGAGCGGAGGGAGATGTACGAGATTCGTACAGTGTTAAAATTAATACGTCATCTCTTATTCTAAAGTGATATCTGTAAATTAATTCGCGGCGCCGCTTAGAAATTGATAATAAAACTGTAAGTAAATAATTCTGGCGTCGTCCCACGCGTCACCGTATGGTACGGACGCGTTGTTTGGTTCCCTGTGCAGTGCCTATACAAATGCATAATATAACCTATCTGCGCTTTGCATAAATCTATGAGGCCGCAGCCTTGTAATTGATGCAGATGCAGCCGATGTGGAAATAAGGCGATAATGCGATTATAAAAGTAGTTAAAACGTCATCGGAGCGAAGCCATCAAGTCGGGGTGTTTTGCCGCGCTGTGTGCCGTGTTTATTGACGCGTTGGTTGCAATATTGCAGACATAATGCCGGCGGCGCGAGGCGTTAAACGTGCTGCATCCAAATCGTCCGCCGCTGCGGCGTCAACGGCGGCCAAAAACAAGAAAAAACGTGGAGGTGAGTTCCTGTAGAGGCATTTTGCAATTGTTTTCTTTACATTTTTGCCTATGTCAATGACCTGTCAAATGCGATGGCGGGAAACGAAAGGCGCGAACTCTCTTCAGAACTTCTTTTTTTGTGTTTATAAGTTAACTGTACTTCAAATGATACTTGAGTACTTATGTTTGGTCAATTAGAAGCTTGTTTATGCGTAAATATCGCGTGGGTTATGTAAGCGTCGCGTAGGAATGGTTTTTTTTAGGTTAGTTAGTCTGGTCGACGGTCCATCGTATTTACAAATGTGTTTTTCACATAAATTTATGTATTACTTAAATAACTGTGACCAATTTATGTTTAAATTACAGTCACAAACGTGAATAAGAATGTATTTATCATTGTAGTTTGGTATAAAATTAGCTAATGAGAATAGAACCAAGTCATTATTGTATCATTAGGTATACCATAGAAATAAGCATGCAGAAAAGGCTAAAAGTCTAGTAGTAAAACACACATTCCAATACTTATAGAAAGGATAATAAACATATTGAAATCCTTAGAACGGTCTTTAGATTATCTTTTTCTGTGACTTCTAAATATTAAAATGCTTTAAAGTAATCACTGGTTTAAATTTCTCATAATTTTTTAATTTTGTTACAAATAATTTGTACCTACCTGTATATAAAGGCTTGATAAGAGATGATTATTTAAAATTGATAACTTTTTTTTTCTTTTAAGTGTCGGAAATTGATAACCTAACACGGAATTCCTACACAGAAATCTGAAAATATAGTTAGTCTTCTAACATTTACCGTCATACACTACTTTTAAACTTTTATCATTTATATGCTATTCGGTAAGAAGGGAAAAAACGGCGCTTCACAGAAAATTAAAAACAGATATCAGGAACATGGACATAAAACACTTTAAAAAAAAACCACCACAAGTCATCTTTAGGTAAATCTTAATTTATTTGTATGGCAGCACTGCACGACCCTGACCCTTTCTTACATAGAAAGAGTAGAGATGTTACCTTGTAATGTTATTATCTTTAAAAGTATTTGATTCATACCTAACACTTCTTGTTTGTACTACATAATAATCTGTTTGCCTTGGGTTTATATGTTGCCACAGACTAATACAGATGTGACACTCCACAAAATTATTTAAATAAAAAGCAACTCTGCCTACGACACCAATCAATTGCAATTTAGGTTGCACAGTGCTAATCACCTAGTTATATTCACCTAAAAGTTGCCTCTCTTTCTATCGCGTCACTCTTAAATCTACTGACTATGTTACACTCACTGAATTGGTCCAGCAAGACGGGCCCGCCGCGTACTTGTAGCTTCATACCTAAACTGCAGAGTGTACCATCTGTATTAATTGGTAATGTCGCTCAAATAAAAAAAATGGTGATACATCTCATCTTTAAGTAAACAGTGTTTAGATGATTTTTATTATAACGTGCGTTTGGACTGGCGAAACACTTACAACAAAACATGTTGGAATCTCAAATTCCTTTCAAACATTGTGTGGAACATTGACAGAAAAGAGAGATTTCAACATGTTTTGTTGTGAATGTTTTGCCAGTGCGAACGCACAGTAACTGATTTGATAAAATTCAAAAGTTATTTATTAAAACTAGGCTAAGAATCAGCACTTTTCGAACGTCAAAATTACATAAGACAATCCCCCAAAAACGCCCACCCTTCACCACATGAAGAAGAAGTGGTGCAACAAACTCCCCAGCCACACCGCTGTCTGTTCAGTTAGAACCAATTGATTCTTTATAATATTATGCAACACAAAACATAATTTAAATTATAAATTATGAGCCATATATCAGCTAGCACATGCCAATGTACCAACCAAAAAACTTCAAGAACTATACTCAGGCAGAGATAAAAAATAAACGTTATATATAGTTCTAAAACATTTCTTCTACAACATCAAGTTTTAAACTTTGTATACAATTTTGTAAGTTACTTTAAATCTGATAGCTTATATACTATGCAAATATTATCTCGTTTGTATACAATTGAACAAAGGTAAAGTTGTGCAACTTGTGCTTTGCTTTGTAAATCTGCAACATTTCTCAATTAATATGAAAAATTTGCATGTTGTCCGCAACACTGCAACATTCCATGTTTCCTGCAAGACGAAAACAAATTACTGAAACAATGTTCTGTAAAGTAAAAGATGCAACTTTGAATTGAAAAGATGACAGTAGGTATTTTAATAAAAATTAGCCAATGCCCTTGAAGTCTAGGATACAGGCCTCCTCTCGGTGAGAGGAAGAGAGCCAAAATCCACCATGCAGGCCCAGTGAGGGTTGGTAGATGTCACATGTCTTCGAATTTGGTTCTAGGACATGCTGGTTTCCTCACAATGTTTGCCTTCACTGTTTTGAGAGCAGTGTTGATGAAATAATGTATTCAAAGTAAAGCGCCTGTAACGTAACTCGTAAGTCGCGGCCGTTACCACTGCTGCTGCCACTGACTTTAGTCCCTCACTGATAAACTAGTAGGTTAGGGCCAGCTCAAACTGATGAATGAAACAGCAGAAATAATAATTGTAATATTTCAATGTTGTCGACTAGTATGTGCTTAACCTTAGTGAGTAATGCAGATGCACAAACTATTGCATAAAAATTAAAAATATATCTTCCTTAAGATTTAATTATTTCATAGCCATATCCATAAATGATGCAGTCTATTGGCATAAACCTACCTAACACACTGACCAACTAAAAATGACCAAAGTAAACAAATGGATTATGTCATACCTACTTACCTACATCTTTTTATATTATTTATGTCATCATATTTGATAAGAATGACCTCAAATTGTGATATTGCCTAGACTTAGCTGCTTCAAATCAATTTGCACTAGTGATTCCTAAATACACACATATTTCCTAAATACATACATACATTTCATGAAGATTTGGCTAAGGTGTTAAATTTTTTAAGTTATAAATCTTAAGACCCAACTACGACAAAAAAGTCATCTAAAAAGGTATAAAGAAGATATCAAAAACAGACGAATTAAAATTCCGGAGTCCCACGTGTTATGGTATAAATCGAACACATTACGTGTGACTCCCGTTTTTTATTTGTCTGTCTGTGATGTCTTGTTTATATCTTTTAATGTGACTTCACATAGCCAACGGATGATCAACACAATTCCATCAATACCTCATTTGTAAAATTATAATGAGAAGTTTAGAAGTTGTGACGTAACAGATGAACATACATACATACTGGTTAAAATCATACCCCTTTCATATCATTTTTGCTTTGCCATAGTCAGGTAAAAATTGGTTTATTTTGACTGAATCCTGTATTTGATATTACTTATGTTGTAGCATCCTTAGAGAACTGAGTAGAGGATTTCTAATATAATTGCCATTCTTATACACTTATCCCAATATATTTGAAGTCGGCGCAACATATATTTTTCTTCCATACTTCTCTATTAATCGTCAGGTCGGTAGTCACGCCCTTTCGATCCACTAATTGTGTCAAAAACATGATTTGAAAGCAATTTGTACGTAAAGTAATTCTTACACTTGGAAAATAAGAAGAAATACTTGGTGAAATCAGTCTTGTTTTTAAGACATCAACCATTTGCAACCAAATGTTTGCATCCTATAAAATAGAGACAGTAACATAATAAATTATGTTTAAAATTACACCAAATAGTCATAAAACACTAATTTATAAACCTAGACTAGCCAAAAATGGGTCCTAGAAATGTCTCCCACCCACGGTAGTGACTAAAATTATATGCAAATTACAAAAGTAAACAGACATTTGAACCTTTAAACTCAATGCTGAATGCATAGGTAATAAAAATTGTTTCAAGTTCTCACTTTAATTCAGTAGCATGTTCTACTGGTAAAAAATACTTAACTGAGAATCAGCCCTTTTTGAATGTCAAGAAAATGAGGCTGTATAGTGGAACTCATTTTCTAGCGACACATATTTTGGTTTTGGCCCTAATGACACATAAAAATGTAATGAGGCTAAAGATTCTAATAATTAATCCTTTTTTAAATAATAAACCTGAAAACTTAAATGTAACCACAAAAAATATTGTTCAAATACATGCATGTCCTTTTTGATAAGAAGCACAATAATTGGTATTTGAAATAATTTTTATTTGTTCATAGTGTCAGCACTAAACCCACATTAGCACTGACGTAATCAAATCGCAGCGATTTTTTTCGTACACTGAATTTTCAATTCTCGGTATTGAGCCGAGCATTGAGAATCCAACAGAGCGCATCCAGTGCGTCAAGAAAACACACTGTTGGAAATTCAACTCTCGGCGTTAAGCAGAGCGTCAAAAATCCAATACACGAAAAAAAATCGCCGCGATAAAAATACGCCCGTGCGGACCTGGGCTAACTGTTAGCAAATGTTCACAAAAAATCTTAACTGTGCATTTGCACCGGTGAAACATTCACAACAAAACATGTTGAAATCTCTATTTTCCATACAATGTTTGACAGGAGAAACTAGAGATGTTTTGTTGTGAATGTTTCGCCAGTGCAAACGCACAGTAAGAAATAAGTACCCAACACTAACAACATTAAATTCAATTATTGCATTTCACAACCTTATAGGATATAATCCGGAAGGTCTACATTCGTATAATACACTAACTGCGCCCCGCGGTTTCACGGATAAAAAGTATCCTATGTCCTAACCCAGGTCATGGTCTACCCATGTGACCAATTTGAATCCAAATCCGCTCAACCGCTGTAGCGTGAAATCGTAACAAACAAACAAACTCACTTTCGCATTTATAATATTAGTTAGGATTAATATTAAACTTAAGTATATAAATACACATCACAAAATTCACACCTTTTCGGTGCGATCCTTACATACCCGTTTTTCTTCGTTTATGTTCATACATCGGGTATTATGCACCTGACCTTTGATAAATATAATAAAGAAATCTTGATGCTTTATCAAGTATTAAAAACCATTAAATCAAATATCTGCAATATAATGGTGATTTTTGTTTAGCGATCCAATGGGAGATTCCGACAGCTCCCAAGAAGAGGGGGCGTGTGCTAGCATGCGGACAGGGCGACGTGGGACAGCTTGGACTCGGCGAGGATGTAGTGGAGACTACCAAGTAAGTCATACAGTATTTCAGTACCTCGTCTTTCTCAAGCCTTTTAAATTATAGCTCATAAGTGAATGTCAATAAAAACTTTTTACAAAAAAAAAAAAACACTACAAAGTGAAAAAACACAATGTCTGGCTTAGAATTTATAATTTTCGTTTTTTGCCACCGACTTCCGAAATAAAGTTATTTGTCAGTACTTAGTGTTTTTTTTTTTTTTTGGAAGTCGGTTTTTTTTTTTGTAAAATTAATTTTATTTTTTTGACTTTTCTGTTGTGGTACTTACCCGACACAAATTCGAATACCACTACCTGCTATATGAACAACAGTGACAGGAAGATATTATAACATCATACATTGGACTGGGAAAATACGTATTATTGACGCTAACTAAAAAAGTACCCAAGCAAAGTTAGTCAAATACATATGGGACCACCTCGAGAGCATACCCTTTCAAACAAAAACAGAATTTTTCAAATCCGTCTATATATGACGGAGTTATGCCCAAATATACATAAAAAATAAAAATAATTTAGAACCTCTTCCTTTTTTAGAAGTTTATTAAAAATACTTGTGTGTATAAAGAAAAATAAGAAAGAAAGAAAAAATATTTAATGCGCTACACATGACGCACTGAAAACACAAACAAGTATCTGTTGGCGCGTGGACAAAATCGGAACTATTGCCGCCATCTTGTTTATGAATACATTTCACAAATTATGTAAACAACAGCGCCCCCATAACCCATATCAACATCATTCGAGCACCAAGAGATCCAAGTAGCATTAATTATACACTGGACAACCCGCTCTTTGACATTTTTGCAACAAGTTATAAAACATGTGCATGAACAGACTTCACTATTAATGCGATCCAGCCTGACACTTGCTGCCCTCCCCCAGCGACGCCCTAAGCCGAGGTCCGTACCCCACAGGGGATGCCCTTAGCGTGTAGTCGCTTAGCTTGTAAGTTTTATGCCCTAGCTGGAGGCCTGAATTTTTTGAGGTATCCAGGAAATTCCGATAAGGCAGCTGACAACCTCCTAGGTTGACCGGAGAGAAGCCGATCCAAAAAAGAAATAAAAAAGAAAAGACTTCACTAGTTTTCAGTAGAAATATTATTATCATTTGCTCTCAATACTTCTAAATGAACTGCTTACCCCGGGAGAATGAGCCTTTTTTTTTATCTGGCAGTATCCTGGTCTAGGTCATGTTCTTGTCCTACAATATTCAATATTTTTTATTAAATTAGATTTGTTACAGCTGTAGTGGCAATCATGTCATTTGGTTTAAAGAGTTCTTTATTTATATTACTTTATGTATATTCTTTTAGATTTTTTGAATGTGAGAATGTTGTAGGCTTAACAGACTGTAGATCTGTCGACCCTTTTATATTTGCTTTATATTTTGCTAAGTACCTGGTACTTGTTTATAGGCCTACACTGTCCTCTCATACCTTTTTACACTGTAATTTGAAAACACTGTAAAAACAATTTACTTTTAAAAGAGTAACTGTGTTTGTTACCGGCTCTTCTCCATGGGAAATGAACAATTGGACCGTGCACCAAGCTACTGACGTTTCATAAGTGCCCTTGTAGGTTTATGTGAAATAAAATATTTTGAATTTGAAGCTGTAAAAATAGGATGATAAAATGGTGACTTTAATTCTCTAACACTCACTGAACAATCTGTTTTTGTTTCAGATTCAAGTACGTGACAGCATTGGGTGACAAAATAGTAGATGTGTATGCAGGGGGCATGCACACAATTGCTCTTGACAGCAGCGGGAAGGTAAATCATACTCCTATCTCTTTTTGAAGGCAACCATTTTATTTTAACGTATAATTATGTATAAATTCGTAATGTTATAGTGGTATGGTAAAATAAATAACTGTATAGCTTTTGTGAAGCTAATGTGGAATCTAAAGTTACAAAATACACCAATCAACAAAAGAAAAAAGTACAACTGTATTCCAGTAGAAATAATGTGTGTTAACAAGAAGCCTAGAGAAAGGCTTTACGGCACATTAAAAAATCACTACATGAAAAAAAAATACATATATTATGTCACTAAGATTGCGAGAACCATTAGTCTATAATCTATCAGTATTATTTCCTTTAGATAAAACTGTGGAAAAATTGTGAACTGTGTGAAACGGGTTAGGTTATATTAGAACTGTGATCAACCACTACTTCCAAGTTACTGGCAGCTAGGCAGGCTATTTAGTATTGTGCCGCACGGTGCGTTACGTCGCAAGCAAGTTTGATCTGATTGAGTTCACAATTTGTCGGTTTCCCATGGATAGATTATAAACTATTTTCTTTTTTAAATTTTTCGACAGTTTCTAATCTACCTGAAATAATACCGATACATTATAAACTATCGAAGTTCATAACTGCACGGTGATCTCAGCATTTATCACCATAATATAGAACAAATAATATTCACATTAATAGTTGCTTAAATACATTTATATTTAATGATTCTTATTGATATCAAATCGGAGGAGCTCGTGGTTAAGTAATAACTTCCGCACGGGTCGATCCATCAGGTTAAGCTCAGGTTACCGTTGTTGGTCTGTGGATGGGTGACCGTCTTTACATACCGAGACTCCTCCGTGCTTCGGAATGAACGTTAAGCCGTTAAATGAACGTTAAGAAAATTGACCATTCCCCTCGTATCTCCGAAACTACTGAGCCAAACATTTTGAAAAAAATACAGGAAAAGGTTCTTTACTCATAGATTACAGGACAACCTATAAGAACTCTAGGTCTTAAAATAACATGGTAAATATCTCAATATTGTGCGTTACATTTGTAGTAGAAATGTATGGGAGGGAGAACATGTTTTTTAACTACAATGTTAAGTTTGTTCTTAGTATAAATTCATCTTAATTACGGAACCATTCATTGTGCGTGGTCCGACACGCACTTGGCTCGTTTTTTCGAATGGGCACAACCCAATTACGAGAAGCATACGCTTTAGTTAAAAAAATACCTATATATTAGCTAGAGTCCGGATGAACTTCATTTTTCTTTTTCGGTTTATGACAATTTTCGGCTGTAACATCCATATTCGGCAATTTTGCACTGTTTCGGCGACTGTGAAAATGTAAAAGAAAAATACTTTTTTCCGTTGTTAACTTTGGATGAGGGGCTCGTGGCTAAGTAATAACAGCCGCACAGCAGGGTTGATTGATCAGGTTAAGCTACGCTTGCCGCAGTCAGTCCGTGGATGGGTGATCATCTTAACATACCAAGACCCCTCCGTGCCTCAGAAAACACGTTAAGCCGCTGGTCCCGGCTGTCATTCTTGGATCTTTGACAGTCGTTACAGGTCGTCAGAAGCCCGAAAGTCTGACACCCAGTCTTACCAAGGGTTAAGGCGTATTACCCAGTTACTGGGTTGTGGAGGTCAGATAGACAGTCGCTCCATGTAAAATACTGGTATTCACCTGCTGCTAGAGTGCAAGCCGACCCCAATATAGTTCGGAAAAGGCTAGGCAGATTTTTATTTATATCAAATTGGAGTAATCATAGTAATAAACCTCTTTTCTGCCCCAGGTATGGACATTCGGCTGCAACGACGAAGGAGCCCTAGGGCGCGCGACAACAGGCGACAGTGAAGAGGGCACTCCCAAGACCGTAGTCCTCCCCGCGCCTGCTGTGTTTGTAGCGGCCGGGGACTCGCACTCCGCTGCTCTGCTTAATAACGGAGATGTTTATGCTTGGGGAGCATTCAGGGTAAGTGCATACTCAATCTATTATTGACAAACAACAACAAACTTGGCAAAATGGAGTATTACAGACCCATCCAACACCTAATGGAGTGCGGTCCCCTCCAGAACATGACCTACTTGCTGGAATGGATGTGTCCATACATTTGCACGTTTGAGAATCGAATAACTGGCACTGCCGCTGCCATTAACGTGGCCACCTACTGGGCACAACTATTTTTAAAACCACCATCTCCTGGGACACAGGCGTCTCTGTGAGAGAGGTTGGGAGATGTAACATGTCTTCGAATTTTTGGTTCTTGGACAAGCCGGTTTCCTCAATTTGTTTTCCTTCACCGTTTTGAGAGCAGTGGTAATGATTACACAAAGTAAAGTGCCTGTCTGGGAACTTATTACCTACAAATCGTAAGTTGGGGTCGTTTCCACTAGGCTACCACTGCTCTGCCTCTGGTATTGAAGATATCGAAAGGCAAGGTAACCACTTAATAGCAGGCGAATTGTAGGCTTCTTGGGCATTCCGGAGAAGAAAAGAAAACCTAGGTAGACTTAACACCATTATTACCACTAGCAAGTCTAATTAAATCCTTATTTCCAGGACTCTCACGGCAGCATGGGCCTGGTGGTCCGCGGTCGCGAGGGCAAGTCGTGTCGCGACCCCGTCAAGGTGGACATCGGGGAGACCGCTGTGGCCGTGGCGTCGGGCGGCGACCATCTTGTTATACTGTCGGTACGTGTCTATTACATCCAGGCCTGTGGCTAAGTAATAACAGCAGCACGGGTCGATCGGTCAGGTTAATCTACGCTTGCCGCGGTTGGTCCGTGGATGGATGACTATTTTTACATACCAAGACTCCTCCGTGCCTCGGAAAGCACGTTAAGCCGTTGGTCCCGGCTGTTATTCATGGATCTTTGACGGTCGTTACGGGTCGTCAGGAGCCCGAAAGTCTGACAACCAGTCTTACCTAGAGATATCATATTACCTAGTAACTAGGTTGTGGAGGTCAGATAGGCAGTCGCTCCGTGTATAATACTTGCAGCTGGTTAGACTGGAAGCTGACCCTAACATTGGAAAAAGGCATAGGTAGATTGATGTATTGTATCTTCTAGAGATTGAAAGTGTATATGTGACAGACGCACGAGCAAATACACGTACTTATGGCTCGACGATGTTTTCAGCACTATATACAAACAACACATCTTTTGTCTGTTACACAAAGGAAATAGGCATATTTCACAAATCACAAGAAAGTGCAAGTAGTTGAAATAATAAATTTTCTTGCCGGTTTATTTCGTCTTTTTCTTTTTACAATACTTTTATTGTTCTTGCTAAAAAGAAAAAGACGAGTGTTAAAAAGAAAGTTTTCTTGGTAAAAGATGTAAAAATCTTTTTTACTAACAAAACTTTTCCTTTCACCAAACGAAAATCCAGAGATATAACCCTATCTTATCAATGATAAATGATTACTTATTTCTGTAAGTAAGTTTGTACAAAAACTTTACACGTCAATCATATTTTTTAAACGAGATGAGGTCGGCGTTTCCTATCTGACTACTCTGAGAAGAAAATCCGAAACAAACTCAGGTCGCAGTCTCTTTTAAAGTCCAGACATAATGCACACACACTAAAAATATATATACCATCCTGTTACTGTCCCACTGCAGGGCAAAGGCCTCTTCTCATACAGAGAAGGCACGAGCATTGATCATCACGCTTGCTCATGACGGGTTGATTTCAGACTTATATTAACTATAAGTCCAGGTTTCCTGACAATGTTTTTCTTCACCGAAAAACATATATATATTAAAAACTCATGGAAAATCAACAACAGTACTTTACAAGTACAAGAAAAACTATCAGTACGTATGATGTGTGCGTAATACATGTTACCTGCACTCTATCTAATAACCAATTGTATGTCAGGCGTCAGGAGGCGTGTACACGATGGGCTGCGGCGAGCAAGGCCAGCTCGGCAGGTTGCCGCAGCGATCCGCTACCAGGGACGCCAGACAGGGATTTAGTAAGTTTTTATTATTTAACAATGCATTTGCTCGAAAAGAGCGTTTTCCAAGAAACCAATTTGTGCGGAAAGTGTCTCATTTTTTCACTAGTGCTTTTTACTTTTCTGTTATTTTTTTATTGTTGACTCTATCCGTCCCGTCCCGTCGCAAAGAGTTTTTATTATTTGAGAAAAGTTTTAAAATTATATGATGTCGATGGCAATGGTCAAAGTCAAATGTCAGTCATAGTCAAAAAGTCAAAGTCATGAATGTGGTCTATATCATTTATGTACGTCAGCCAATATGTCTACTGTAAGGCTCGCTCGTTTTTTTTTTATTTCCTCGCACAATGCGTAGTAAAACGTAATATGATACACGTGCGTAAGATTTCAGACTCGTGCCAACTTATACAAACAATGCCACTCGTCGGAAATCACTTATTTCCGCCAAAACGAATGATGAACGTCATAAATTTTGTGTCCATTGTCAAAATAGAGGACCTCTTATCAAAGTGGCGCCATCTGGTGGCGTGAATTATCATGAAAATCCTCATTTAAAGTTCACCATATTACTCGGTTAACGGCAAAATGCGGCTGTCTGCGTTTGGCCCTACCTATTGCAAACCGGAAAATGCCTTTCTACGCATACTGAACATAAATATTTTCCCAGGTGCTCTGCTAGTACCATCGAAGGTGACCCTGAAAGCAGGCGGGGCTCGCATCTGGGCCGGCTACCACGCCACGTTCGTGCTAGACAACAACGACAAGATGTTCGCGTGGGGACTCAACAACTACGGACAGCTCGGTCAGTAGACAAGCACTAACAACCACATTCTTAAATGGACGCATGTAATTAATGTGAAAGTAGTAGACCCTTAGGCTGTGCGCACTTTGGACGCGTTTTCCTACGAATTTTACTCATGCGAACACATACGAATACGCACGAACGATCCCGACCTTCCAAGTACCAAGAGAGCGCGCAGACTGAGTGCGAGTTACTCGTACGTATACGATATAAAACTGTTACCATGGGTTCAGTACATGATTCTGAAACCCCTACGTTCAAAAATTTCGTCGGTTATTAAAAAAAAAAATCTGCTGTTTCATAGAAAAGTGTAAATACCTACGCCGTCAAAATGTATGGAACAGCAGACTTTTTTTTAAATAACCGAAGGAAAATTTCAATGCTGGGGTGTTCAGAATCATGTACTGAGTAACAGTTTTCGCGTCGATGTCCCTGCCGCCTTGTATAGTTCCGACGTTCGAAAACATTCCGAACTTGTTGGGATTTTTCGTGCGATCAATGCGACATCACCGGAAGACTACTTATTTGACGGAGCAAAACGTATTCTGTGTGCGCACTCAATTCATACGACCACGATCATACGTTTACGTACGATACAAATTCGTGTCCAAAGTGCGCGCGGCCTTAAGCTTGGGATTTTAGGTTTTATGAAAATTCTTTGTCATTACGGTGCTAAAAACAATTTTAATGATGCCGTAACAATGATGGAACCGCTTTCGGGCCCATTGATGTAAATTTCGGGCAGTTACACGGCGACTTACAGCGTTTTAGCGATTAAGTTTGCTCTACTCACATTTCACAAACATCCGCCGTGTCTAACTGCTTTTAGGCTGTGCAGTCTGTCAGTCAAGAATCTGCTTCATTTATTCGTATTCCGTACTGCAATACTAACTTCCTTCTTTACTTTCTCAACAGGCATAACAGGCGAAAAACGCAAGACAGCGTTATTCATGCCAACAGAATGTGATGCCTTCACGAGTCAGAACACGACGTGGAAGAGCGTGGCCTGCGGACAACATCACTCTCTAGCGCTGGACAACAACGGACAAGTGTACGCTATCGGTCGCTGCGAGTATGGCAGGTAAGATATAAACATATATCAAAAACATTACTCTCTTTCGGCAATCGAGTAATTACTCAACTTTAACAGAAAACAAACACAATATTATCCTGACAAATATTAGAAATGCGAATGGTGTGACTGTTGGACTGCCAAGTCAAAGGTCTCGAGTTGGAACCCAAGGCGTTTGACTTTTCGGATTTATGTGCGTATTGTAAAATTATCACTTGCTTCGAAAACGGTGAAGGAAAACATCGTGAGGAAACCGGCATGCCTGAGAGATATTTCACGACGGCATGTGAAGCCAAGGCAAGAGGCCCATGGGCGGCTTAAAAACTCTGACACCAGGTTAGTCACTAACCATACGAAAATACAACAATATTTAATAATAGAACAATATTTCAACGGCTACTTAGAGCAAAAAGTTCAACATCCTGTATTTACGCGGGCCGTCGCACGTAACCAGCTATGCACGGTTCGGGCAAACAACACCTACGGTGAGCGGACATCTTCTTACCTAGTTCCTCGGTTAATTAACAACCTACCTTCCGATTTGCGCAGTGACATAACGCCAAGAAATATTAAATCAAAACTTAAGTCCCACTACCTACAACACATTTAATGCTCAATGTGAAATGCGGTTTTATGTAATAACCAGCATATCACCTGAGATGAAGTTACCAAATTTCGAAATAAGGTATTTTGTTATATTTGTTGTTTACCTTGTTTTTGTTTTACTATGATGTAGAATTAACATGTAGCATTAAGTACAAACCTTAGTGGTTTAAAAATGCTATTCTGCTGAAACACTTTGTAATAATTTTTTTTAATGGTAAATAAAAAAAAAAAAAAAAAAAAAAAGAAGAAGAATGCGAAATTGACTTTGTTTGTTACGCTAAAACGGCTGAACGGACATGGATGAAATTTGGCACATTTATGTAGACCATGACCATTAGGACATAGGATACTTTTTATCCCGATATTCTCACGGGATCGAGACTTATGCGGGTGAAACCGCAGGGCGCAGCTAGTACTAGATATAGAATACAATAGACGACGTATATTTAGTAACCTAATCTTCTTAACTGGTCTTAAAGAGTCATAAACAACCCTGTAAGAAATCGACACGTAAGAAGAAAGAAAGAAAATACGTTTATTTGCGGTACACATGACGCAAGGTAAGAAGAAAACACGAAAATAAACAGTTTGGGGGAAAACATGCGTCACATCCACGCAAAACGGCCATCGCTCAGCATAAAGCTGCGACCCTATGCGAGACAGAGCCCCAGCGCTGGTTTTCAGCGACAGCCGGCGTTGACGTTATGACGTCAACCGGTGCAGCAGAGAAAAATAACAAAAGATAAAATGAATAAATACAATACACAAGTCCTAAATTTTTATAAAAAATATAATATTTAAAATGGTAACATTTCGTACCATCGGCGACTCACGCGCCACAGACAGTCTGTGCGCGCAGCTGTCGTTTATGCTTTTTGTTTGACGTTTTGACATATTGGATACGTAATAAATATAACATGGCGCATTATGTAATTAATGTTGTGATGCAATGCATAATAATATTATCAAAGGATGCATTGGGTGATTGTGTAGCTATGTTTCTTGTAAATAATGTTTGTGAAAGTGTGAATAATGTTTGTGAAAGTGTGAAGGTGTAGATGACAAGCTAGTTGACATGTTATATGAGATCAATGGTAAGTGCCGAACAATTGTATTTATCAGGGAGATTGTATTGGATTTAATTACTATTAAAATGAAATGAAATTAGAATGAAAATAGATGAAATTGGATTGGAGTTATATAAATAGGATAAATTTGTTATCAGAGTAACTAAGATACCTACTTGACAAGCCGTAGTGTGCCAGTTGAGTAACTAGGTTTAACCACGTGTTTCACCTCTCAATGAGGCATCCTCAGGATGACGATTGACTTGTTGCGAACCCGGACAAGAAGTGTTGACACGTCAAGCGGATTAGGTTACTAAATATACGTCGTCTATTGTATATTATAATGGATTTCCGCAAAGTCACGCCAGAGTCAATTAAGTACTAGATATAACAAAAGGTTTCGAACCCAGACAGGCGCTGTGTAATTTATTTCATCACCACTGCTCTCATAATGGTGAAGGAAAGCATCGTGAGGAAACCGGCATGTCCTGGGACCAAACATTCAAAGTTATGTCATTATTTAAAAAAAGGCATCTTGACATTCAAAGCTCAGTGTAACAGAATTCCTAAGTGAAAAAAATAATTGTAACTTAGTTTGTAATGTTTCAAAATAAGAACTGTTTAGTTTTGTGTTGTTTTTTGCTGTTTGTTAAAATTTTGTAGATTAGTTTATAATTGTTGGAACTTTTGCATGCCTACTGGTAAAATATGGCTGAACCTATTCCTTATAACACCGTGTATTGTACCCATATTTGCAAAATAAAATATCTTTATCTTTATGTGACATCTACCAATCCATACTGTGTCTGGGTGGTGGGTTACAGGTTACAGCTTACAGCTCACTCCCCGTCACAGAGGAGGCCTGTGTCCCAACAGTGGGAACATATGTTGATTAATCTCACGCATGACAAAAGTTAATATTCCAAGTGTCAGACAGGCAAGCAAAAAACGTAATTAAGTTCGAATGCTCCTTGTTAAGGAGAACGTGTGGACTTTATTCAATGTCGATGTATGCTCAATAATTTGATGACTATGGACGCGTGCAGTATGCTCGTCCACACTTATCTTTCGACAATGATCTGAAAAACATAAAATCCATGGTATAATAATATACTTGGCCAGGTATAGCATTCCGAGATACAGTGGTCACGTGGGCAACACAAGTCTACGTCATCACATCTGTGTTACCAGAAGTTTGTAATAATAACTCCCCAACCACCTTTATTACCTGTGCGAATCCGATAAAACAATGAGGTTTTAATTAATAATTACGTTGGTTTATGTTTAAATTGAATTGTTTCGTTTGATTAGACAAACAAAACAACAATTTAAATGCTTTGTACATATTTTTTAACAGAATGGTGGCTGAAAATCTTTCCTTAATCGTGTTTTGTTGCAATAAAGTGGCAACTGGATAGTGACGTAAGCATGTGTTAGTCCTGGAATGCCAGACCTTGTTTTATTGGACCATGATAAAATCCATATATTTAGGGAATCTCGGGATGTTGCTAACCATCTCATTTTCATTATTCCAACAGGTTGGGTTTGGGAGACCGCGCGGGCGATGCCGAGGTCCTAGAGCCGGTCCCCAAGCTACTGAATAAAAAGGTTATCAGCATAGCAGCTGGTACCAGCAATTCTTTTGCTGTTACAGATTCCGGTAAGTTACTTAGTAATGTATTTTTTTACTGTCAGCATTTTTACTGTTTGAAAAGATAGTACCTTTTCAAGTGTACAAAAAATTCGCATGAAAACGGAAACTTTTATATTTATTACCTTATCATATCGTATTACCTAGTTACTGGGTTGTGGAGGTTAGATAGGCAGTTGTTCTGTAAAATATTGGTATTCAGCTGCATCTGGTTAGACTGGAAATTGATCCCAATATATTTGGAAAAAGGCTAGGCAGATTGGTTTTGTAGGTGAGAAAAGAATTTGCTTTGGGGATAAAGGAGTTTTAGGCGAGCTTTAATACCTCGCTGTACTCAAGATTCTAGTCTTAACTCCCTCGCTTCGAAAATATAGGGCTTGTGATATTATCAGAGATCGTAATAGGTTGAGTTAATTTACATAAACTTCGATGAAGTAAGTAACATAAAGTGGATTACATAGAAGAGGTATTACGCACTCTAATTTGCTTATTCTTCAAAGTTGAGCTAAATATACTTTAGTTACTGTGATCCCTGGACACTAGACACCCCTCAACTCCCTCGCGACCAATGTGTTGTCCGCATGCACTAACCCGGCGTGTCCGCAGGCGAGCTGGTGGCGTGGGGCATGGGGTCGGAGGGCCAGCTGGGCACGGGCGCGCGCGCCGACGCGGCGGCGCCCACGCCGGCGGCGGCGCCCGGCGGCCGCGCGCCCGCGCACGTGTCGGCGGGCGGCCAGCACACTGTGCTGCTTGTTGTACGTATTGTTTATTTCAACTTACACTCACAAAATACTCCGACGTTTTGTCCAAGGTCCGTACAACACATGTTAAGATATACATTTTAAACAAGGAATTTAAAAGAACGGTTATCATGTCCACTTCCACGTAGAACCCAACATGTTCAACCGCACTAGGTCCACGAGAGAAGGCATATGTCCCAGCAGTGAGAACATTATAAATTCACTTGTATGTCCTTATAAAACTAAAAAACTAAAAATTTTTTTACTAATATAGTAAATTTGACTAATACTGGTGCTATTCTAAAGTTCTATGACGTTGATTATCAAGTTATTGGACACAAGAACAATGGATTTAATGTCCAATAACGTCATCAAACCTTAGTATGATCTCAACACTGTCACAGATGATTCACTCCGCAAAATCATTTAAATAAAAAGCGACTCTTGCTGCTACGACACAATAAAATACAATTCAGATCGCACAGCGCTAATTACCTACAATTATATTCACCTAGAAGTTGCCTCTCTTTCTATCGCGTAACTCTTAGAACTTCTAACTACGTTACGCTCACTGAATTGGCCCGACAAGAAGAGCACGCCGCGTACTTGTAGCTTATTACCTAAAATGTGAACTGAACCATCTGCATTCATTTGTGTCACTGCATAATAAAATACAGAAACAATATTTATTTTAATAACAGTGGACAGCAAAGTAGTAACTATATTCCAACACAACCTCCATTATATAATTTCTATTCACTCAATAGGAGGACCCATCATCCCAAAAAGAATCATCGCCGCCTCCAGAAAGCGAGACATCAGAACAGAAAGGAGACTCGCAGTCCAACGAGTCAGAAGAAGAAGAGGTCGTGCCCGCTAAGAAGCAGAAGAGTGAACAGGAAGGGGAGATCTCTTCGACTTCCAGTGCGCAGCCGAGTGATGTTGGCGAGGATGCTAAACCACAGGTGAGGTTCATGAACCATAGAGTAGCAGGAATTTAGAAATAGAGGAGTCGTTTTTTTTTTTTTTTTTTTCATGGCATTATCGACAAAATTGTAAATGGGAGTTCTACATCCCCTTTCATACGCTCAGGCTCACACTGTCGGGTAGACTGCAATGGGCTGGCGTTATTATAGTGTGCACGGGATAGTATATTAGCTTTCACACATACCAGTAGGTTTTACCATACTCTCGCTGCCGAGTACCCGTGGCCGGTAGCGTGAACTTGGTAAAGGCACTTAAGGTGTTATTAACACCTGCCGGGGTCGCAGGAAAGTCTGAAAGGGATACCGTGGCCCCTGGCAACGTACAGGCAACTGAATGAACACGGGTGGGTTTTCGTCAGTAAGAGTCTGACGCGCCCAGCTCCGCCCAGAGCGGGAGAAGTTAGTTGATGATATCCCAAACAAAAAAAGTTAAAAATGTTATTAACACTACATTCATCGAACGGTGATCAACGTCGAGTCTGTTCAAGATCGATTAATCAATGAGATCCAACATAATTTGTGTAAATTAACTGTTTTGACGTATTGTATCGAGTCAAACAAGGGGTGTTATAGTTTCCATGGCTGTCGCAACCTTCTTGTAAAGTCTGCGCCATGAAAGAAGGCCCGCGGATGTTAGAGGAACTAATACGATAGAGTGAGGGATAGATAGATAGTGAAATACTTAAGCGATAGAGGTTAGCAACATTCCTTTCCACGACTAGAGCTCCGCGCCTGCGGGATTTCTTCCTTGGCGCGGACGAAGAGCTCATTTAAAATAATCTCATCATGACCAAAATCATATTAAGTAATGGCCAATTTTTTTTTTATTGACTTGCATAAAAATCTATCATCCATCCACTATAGGCTAAAAAGAAAAAGCGCACGCCGTCGGTATCGTCTACGAACGCTGCAAAGAAACCCAGGAAAAAGGCACGGCGGAATTAGGTTCTTCATAGTTGTTTTGTTACATTGTATGATATCATACATCGCATTTTTGTGTTGCATTTGGAAAAATAAATTTTTAATATTTGTCCTGATGGAAATGTCTCTTTCTTCTCTCTCAAACTCTAACTCACTTTCTGATTTTAAATATTAGTCAGATTAACTTTATTCGGTTAAAAAAAAACAATAGGGGCTGAAAATATAGGAAATTTAAACCATTTTTTTTATTACATTCGTTGTTGACCTGCCATAAAAAACATCATATCTTTTAATTTTTCGTGTTTAAATACCCATCGCGTCTGCGGAGTTTAGCTAGCCAATTTAAAATATAAAAAAATTGTAGGATAATTACAGGGGTAATTATCCTACAATTTTTTTAGGATTAGATTAGATTTTTTGATCGCTGATCTTGTTATTATAAATAATTATATTTTCAGGAATATAAATTACGGGTTTTTGCACATGAACAGTGATTCTGTTCATGTACAAAAACCCGTTAAATATTCACATCTGACTAAGTACGACTTTAATATTGTATATATAGCCCTACAGCCGTAAGCGCGGCGACCCTCTCACATAAGATATTTAGTGAACGAAAGCGGTCCTGCTTACGTCGAGTTAGATAGTTATTTTTACAAGTGCAACACATACTTAACAAGTAGAGAATTTATAAAGGTGAGGGCAGGAGGTAGATAACATCAAAAAGAAGAGGTGATGGCAAAATATTCACTTTATTTTAGGTATTTTAGATTTATTTTTCATGTTTTTTTAGTTTGTTTTGTCCATTGTGTTGTCCTATTTCATGTTTAGTTAGTTTTTTATTATTTTAGTTTTGTAAAAGTCAATGTAGTCAAGTAAAGGCTGTCAACAGTGTATGTAGATGTAATTACTTATGTAGATAATAATATGCCTGCAGTTATTATGGTAAACAATAAGGATGTTGACTGGGAGAAAAAAAACTATTTAGTCCGTCAGTCAGATAATAAAAAAAATATTAGACATGTATTTTTTGCTTTATCGTATTAAGAGCGTCTATTCTGAAGGTCATGTCGTGATGGCCCAGTGTTTAAGGCGGCGAGGCCTCTCATGCACGAGGTTGTGGGTTCAAATCCGGGCAAGTACCAATGTGACTTTTTCAATTCATATGTACTTTCTGAGTTTGTCTTGGACATTACTGACATCGGTGAAGGAAAACATCGTGAGGAAACCTGGACTTATAGTTAATATAATTCTGTAATCACCAACCCGTCTTGAGCAAGCGTGGTGATCAATGCTCGTGCCTTCTCTGTATGAGAAGAGGCCTTTGTCCTGCAGTGGGACAGTAACAGGCTGATATATTATATTATATATTATTCTGAAGGTGGGCAACGTCGCAAATAGATGTCAAATATTACACTGTTTTGATTAATTTAGCAATATTACTGTGTGGAAATAAAAAATGTGGCTAACTAGCGAACTAGAATATTGATTATGAAATGCAATAATTAATATCGTAACACCGAATTTTTATTTTTAGATGTAAAAAGTCTCTTTGGAAAGTTTCCAAATGCGTTTTTTACACCTAAAATGGGTACAACAACAAATTCAATGATATAATTGCAATTCATTATTAATATTCTAGTTCGCTAGTTAGCCACATCTCTTATTTATATTCAGTAATATTGCTATAAGAATCCAAACAGGTAAAAATTTGAGTTATTTGCGACGTTGCCAACTTTTAGGATAAACCCTCTTAATAAAAAATGGTTTAGATAAAAGGCATTAAAGTTGGGGAGTGGGTGTTCGCTACGTCACAAGCCAGTATAAAATCTACCGGGGAGTGACGTCATGTCACATTTTAACTCAATGTATTGCCGTAATCTTTTGATTACGTAAAACAAGAAAAAATACGTGTCCAATATTTTTTAATAATCTACCTGACGGACAAAATTGTAAACACCCCTGTTACTGATTGATCAATCTAAGATGTTTTTGGATTGATTAATCAGCAGTGGTGACAATACCTTTAAAATGGTTACTATTGGGCCAACCAAAGATTTCAATAGTCGATTCGCTCTGCCGCGTCAAAACATGGTCGCGTTGCGTTTCTCTTTCATTTTGACACCTCTGACCAGGGACCGAACACCTTTTTATAAGACGGTACAGGTATCCAAGAATTTTGGTTACCGCTATCTGGGTAACCAAGAAGAAAAAACATATTACCTCTAGGTTACCTGTTTAATACCGGTTTACACACACATGCAATGCGCACCTTTTGACTAATGCCGACGGCACGTGTAAGATAGAGGTAGATTTTATTTCGGTAACAGGGATTAATACTGGTTGTATACAATTAAAGGTAACCTGTAAAAATACAGGGTTCCAGGGACATCGACGCGAAAACTGTTACCATGGATTCAGTACATGATTCTGAAGGCCCCAGCGAAGAAATTTTTCGTCGGTTATTTAAAAAAAGAACTGCTTTTTCAAAGATAGTAAACCACGTAAGTAAGTAACGTAGTAAATACCTACGCGGTAAAAATGTATGGACAGCTGTTTTATTTTTTAATAACCAAGGAATCATTTCCACGCAATGGGGTTCAGAATCATGTACTGAATCCATGGTAACAGGCTTCGCGTCGATGTCGCTGCCGCCCTGTATAAATGTTGTAACTGAAAAAATATCCGTATTGATGCTACTGGTTTCGGTCCTTACCTCTAAAACACACAATTTCGCAGAGAATTAACTTAGTTGTCATGGAAACACCATTATTATTGAGTGAGCTCACTCTTCTCAGTATTGACACTGTTTCGCGTTACTTAGTACGGTGAGGGCCAATCGAACGATTTAAATCTATGGGGCCAACATGTTTTTATTTCATAAATATTGACTTGTCAATCCACTATCGAAAAATATTCACTTATAAACCAAAGTAGACTGGCCCAAATTATAACCATTAAAAAATATATATTATTACAGGGTTTTTGGAAAATCAGCTTGAAAACTATACACAAGAACATTATTATAACAATCTAATTTACCTTACAGAAGGTGAATGGTGATGAAAAGAAAGAGACTCCTATGGAAGTTGATGAAACTGGTGAGTTTGAGTAGTTTACTAATCACAGTAGACACAGAATATTTAGTGCAGTTGGAGGGGTTCATTAACAGTAATAAACAACAAAAAAAGTTATAATAATAGGTCGGATTTTTTGGATTGAGTGACAGTATCCCAAATTAACACAGTAACATTACGCCTGCATTCTTGACGGGGTGGTCAAAACCAGTCAATTCTAGTACTTACCCTGTTATACTTGTTTTTTATGAATCTAATAAATACTGAGCGTAGGCCTCCCTTTTTGTTTTATAAATGTACTTTCTAACATTCCAATTTACAAACAACTTATTGTTTACTCTCCTCAGTCGTATCCCTCACTGGTGAGGATCACGACGAACCTCAGGTGATGTCTGCATGCATTTGCTGTCACCAAAAATTATCTCAACAAAATAAATAGTAATAAAACGCCTTGCTTCCTTTCACAGACAACCCAAAAGAACAGAAAGACGAGACAGAGACAAAATCAGCAGACGAACACACAGACACTGATCAGAACGAACCTGAAAACATACAGCCAGAGGACTCCAAACCAGAGACAACAGACACCTCCAGCCAAGAAACCACAGACAGTGATACCAAGTCTCAGGAAACGGACAAAGCTGATGTAGAAATGAGCGAAGAACGCACAGAAGTGAACGGGGCACCTGAAACTATTGAAACTAAGACCGTCGATGTTATACAGACAACCAACCCCCTAACTACTACAGCGTGATGGTAAATGTGTTTGTGATTGGACAGTACATAGTTGGTTTAAACGTTCGGGTTTGCGTTTTGGCGGTTGAGCTATACATATCTTTACGCTAAGGATCCGTAGCAGGGATGTTGAAATTAAATATTTGTTTATCGTTGATTTTGAACAGACTTCCAAAAGGACGAGGTTATTCTTAATAAATTTGAGCTCTTTGCTGTACCTTTACACATCACCTTAGCTAGCATGTTTTTTTTTTAACACGTAATATAAATATAAACATTAGTTTATAAATTAAATTTATTCTAAATAAACCGCCTGGTTGTCGCATTTTTTATTCTAAATTGTATATTAGATTTGATATTAGCGCCTTCATTAAAATTCGTGCCTTTCCTCTATTGAGGATGTCATCACGGATAGGCTATTAGCAAAAAAGCTTTTTAAAGGAATTTGTCAGTGTCTTGTGTTTAGAACTGTGGTGGGGTATGTTTCATGTAGTTTTAGAAAAAGTCTTTTGTAGAGAGCGTCGTCTCTGCCACTACACCTGTTTGACAGTCTTGACCAATGTCCCACTTATCCGGATCCGGTTCATATCCGAAACAGGAAAAAGCGTTTGCACACTTATCCGTATTTGATTCGTTTTGTTTGATATAAGGGTTTAAATCCGTCAAAAAACGACTCGAAGTGAGAATTTACGAATCTAACACGAACCGTATGCGCATGAGTGCACAAACATCCATACAATTACTAGGATGGCCAAACCGGATCAGAAAAAAATACGAACCGGATACGAATAAGTGTGCAAAATCCCTTTTTCTAAGACTCTGTTTTGTTACACTCACAATCTGCGTAGTATCGATGCCTTGATCCTCCTTGATGAATAACCAAATTCACAGAGAAAATAATTGTGAAAATCCGCTGTTTTCAAGCAAGCATTTATTTGAAATTAACCATAACTTACTTTTATATTGTGAGTGAGCCACAAACTTGCTGCAATGTGGTGTTTTGGGTCCGGGTTCTGGATTTGTGTCCGGTTATTGGCAAGATAATAGGCTCACACCTATGGCATGGGGCATAAGAATACCCCTTTTGAGAACAAAAAAACGCTCACAACTGCGATTCATACCTACCTGCAGTATTAAATTTTAAAAATCTTTCATAAAACTCATTAGCCTTTCGTCTGTCGCTAAACCCCTACGTATAAATTGACTAAAGTACCAAATGGTACTTTTGGACACTTGAGTACAGACGGTACCGAGTCTTAATGTACTGAATTGTATTGTTGTACAATACGGTGTATTTTTACAAAAGTATATTCGAAGTTGATCTAAGGTAAGCTGAGCGAATGTAATGTTTTTAACGGTTAGTTCAAATACGTCTTTAACTGTACAATAAGTACATGACTGCCTATCCATGGCTGATTCTGGCGTGAAGGTTGTGTTATTAATAATTTAATATTATGTTTGACCTTAATAAAGCTAAAACTTAAAATAAATTTTCTTTTCTTCACTCTCCTATGGTTTATTCCCTTTGCTTCTGCAATCATTATTTATAACGTCTGCCGCATATCCCCCATAAAATTATAATATAAACAATGTTATCTTATCTTATATGAGTATAAATATTTAATTGTAATGTTACTCAGATTCGACCTTTTAAAGGTTTGTAATTCCATATAATGGTAACACTTGGTTCTAGTATAAGCAGAAATACTAGTTTTACTATATTTATTTAATTCAAACTATCGTTAAATACATTACATTTAGCAACATTTTCCACACTTCTCCAGTAGTTGTCAATGTGTTAGTTTAATAGTTACAGATCCGTTTGTTGTACAATTAAAATATTTAAGTCTTCGCGATTTGAAACGGCCCGATAGTCCGATTAGACTTTCACTGCATTTTTATAATAGTTAAGATAACAGTTAAATATTTCAATGTTCACTTTAGAATGAATTATATCGATGTCAAATAGGTAATAGTTAGGTCATACGCCCGAAGTAGAAATGAAAGGTAAGAACTAGGATATACAAACACAGCAGCCAATTAGAGCGTTGCTGTATCACGTGCGCGTGCGTTCAGCCAATGAGAGACGCGTACTCTGACGCATAATAATAGTGAATTCTAAAGATAAAATATTCCGTGTTCTTCCACTTTTCCTTTCTACTCTGGTCACCGGCCATTTTCACATTTTATCGTGACGTTTCGAATTGTAGCAAG
Organism: Agrochola lota; assembly: GCA_947364205.1. Classification (NCBI taxonomy): domain Eukaryota; kingdom Metazoa; phylum Arthropoda; class Insecta; order Lepidoptera; family Noctuidae; genus Agrochola; species Agrochola lota. The sequence continues at coordinate 12,785,900 of OX376244.1, read as the reverse complement.
GCATATATAGAATTAGTAGAAACTTTTTCAACTTCGAATATCACAGTAGTTGCGTTCCGAGACTCATGCGTCAATATTTTGTTATAGAATTTTTGATAAACTGGCGTTTGTTCGTCTCAAGTATTTCTAGATGGGACTGGGAATTATTTAAAAATAATGCAATTGGAATTGTTTCGTTTTGTAGTTGAGGCTTAGGTAATTCCTCAAATGATTGATTATTCTAAGCAAAGATAAATATTTAAGTTTGAATTAAATAGTAGAATCGCTAAGGAATTTACAAGAAGTGTTTGACACCAAAATGTAGCGACATCTTAAAATATAATAATCGTATTAATAACAGATTCGAAGCGTAATTTAATTTATCACAAATCGAATTGGTATGGAGTTAGAAATTATAGATTTTAAGTTTTATAATATGAAATAAGTTGGCAGAACTAGAAAGTGTTGCCAAAAAGATAAAGAAATTTTATCGCTTGAGTACGAACGAAATACAGTGTTGTTATCATAATAACGCGTGCATTCTCGAACGCGACTTGTAAAATAGTATCTTTTAGCGATTTATGTCGCGTGTAGTGCTGAAGTTGCTAGAGAATAAAGAAATATAAATAATAATTAATAATTATAAGCGAATTGTCGATTGTTGTATGCGTGTCCTCACACTGGTACAAAACAAACAATATTTCGGAAAATAGATAAGTATTGTAGCAAAAACATTGAAATCGTAAACGTTATGTTGAAAGTTTTTTTTTTTTTTTTCATTATTTTATAGTAACGTTTTTCGTGCATGATTTAAAAGTACAAAATGTACTGGTTCTTTCACGACGCTATATTTCTTAATTGTTAAAATAAAGATGAATTACTATAATGTATTGTGTTTTCCTAATAAAATAGTAGTGTAAGATTTGTGTTTTATTTTCTTGTGGTGTTTAAGACAATATTTTCGTGAAAATTCTACGTTTTTCGTAAAAGAAAAATACATTAAATATTTTTTGATATGGTTTATTTATTCAAGTTGCTGAAACTACACATTTGGAATACAAATACTACGCTAAATGCTTTTGAGCGTACATTATATCATTGACAGTCGAATGTTTTGTTATAAATTATAACAAGTAAAACTTGCGCGCACGACGATTGATTTCAAACCGTTTTGACATTACATACATACATAAATTCACGAATACATAACGCCACGTGACAATCCTTACATACTTCTTTTGCTGCGTCTTAATATTACATAAGTGAATTTCAGACAATATTATACATAATAAATATTATATACTAGTTTCTGCTTTGCGCAGTGGTAAATAGTTCCATTGTGCCTCTACTATGATAAAACCTAATTAAGTAGTATAAAAGAACAATTCTGTGCGTTCCTAATTGCCCTTGTAGACATTCAACAATAACTCTTCATTAATGGCTATTGTGGAATAGACCACAATTTCACCAATATCACTTAGTTACTATGAAAGACCATCAAAGAGTTTTTGACACAGACTTTTTCTAAAACCCCATTTGGCCGATAGCCGGGGGCCGGGTACTGTAGCGAAGTACCATAAATTCTTATGAATATTCCATCTGCCTACCCAATATAATGACTACATTAAAGAAAAGCGATTTAACGCCCTTCTTTCCACTATGAATAATATAAGCATATTAGATAATAATTTACTTTATCATAAAAATACATGTTATAAACTACAAAAATATGTAAGTATCTAAGAGTTTCCATATTCAAAATAGAATGAAAAACTGACGTTAATTTCTAAGACGATTCCGTAAGTTTATTGTAACACTCGAATACACTACCGACAAATGGAGCGGCATGTTGCGGAACATGGCGCTCGATAACTACGTGAATGTCGCGGAACATTTTGCAGGACACTCTGACAGTGTTTGTAGATATGTCTCCCGAGGAGGTTGTGGCGATTAATTAGTACTGCGTATAAACTTATTTCGAGCAGTTCAGAGAAACGTAATCGAATAAGGAATTTGTGGATGCGGAATTACTTCAACGAGAAAGAAGACTATTACTTATTATACTTGGCGAGAAATAGCGCGGCTGTAACGCGCAACACGTGCGCTCCTTCTCGGGGCTCCTACCACACATGCTTCTCAAGATGTTGAGCGGCATATAACGGGACACAGGCCAACGCTGCAGCGTCACGTAGATTGAACATTGGGCGACATTTTGTTCCCTAGTATACTCGCAGCTTTAAGTTAAAAACTAGTTACAACATTCCGATACAAAATATATATAAATTAATTTTCGTCATTTAGCGCCTTTGCAAATCAATCGTAGTGCGCACAAAATGGGTAATCGTCGTAGTTTTAATACACAAATACACAGAGAACGTTACATACAAAAAGTTTTCTATAATTTTACATTTGCTTATTCAATGTTGCCGTGAATAAGCATTAAAATCAAGGTTTTTTTTTAATACTATCTACCTAAAACCGTCAAAAACAACTTTCCTCATAAAAATAGGAACATCTAAGTAATTTTCATCGTCAGGAAAATATCAATTCAGAAATGTTGGAAACATCTGTATAAAAAAATATACATAAAAATTAATATTGCACCAATTTTGGCTGTATTTGACGGTCGCAAGTAAGTTACAGCTGCTTTGCTTTAGCAGCTAGGTGCAAAAGCCACTTGATACAAAAATATCACACAAATACACAGAATTTGAAACACACATCTGAAGATTTCAAACTACGAATGCAAGTTTGTGCATTAGCTTATTATCTATTCGAAGAAAACTTGCAGATTTTTAGATTCTATCAAATTCTTACAGTAATATTTATATTTTTCGAAGAATTATAAACTGTCCATCACCATTTAGGAACTTTAAAAAATACAATTTGGGTCAATTTCAAAATTTTATTGGTACTCTAAAATATCATAAAGTTTTTTAACATTTTGACGAACCTAAGGTCTGTTTCAACACCTCTATCTATAAGTATAAATAGTGGCTATCGGGAAACTGAAACAGGCCCTAAGATAATAATGCAATGCAATTATGCATAAACATATAACAGATGTTATAACTTTATAAGTACTGACTGCATCCTTATCCTTATTCGATCATTTTAACCCATCGAACGGGCATTTTTAAAATTTCTAACGTGATTATATTATTATCGTGGACGTCCACGGCCTCACGTTAACACGGGGATGTAAAATGTATGGAAATATATGACATCTTCATATATTTACATGAATTTCCATCCACGATAATGTTATAAGGTGGACCCATGACCTTGTGAAGGCCGCGGTAATCCGCTGGATGCAGGAAGCAGAAAACCGGTCGAAGTGGAAATGATAACGTTATCACGTCCACGTATTTTTTAATACATTATACTTCCTTGCCATGTGGACGTCCATGATAATCTCATAACGTTAGACGTGATAAAAGTGCATGTCCGATGTCCCGCCGGCGGTCCATAAGTTTCCATATTGACACATAATGCACAAAATTGCATGTCTAGCCTAACTTTAACATCTATTGTTACAAAAATGTCTTAGAAAACAACATATTGTTTGGAGTTCAGACGCCTCTAAAATAATAAGAACACGTAATTGAGATTTTAATTGAATTGGACGTAGATGTCCGGTGTTTGGCGGAGAATAACGCTTCAAGTGTTCGAAAGCTGTTCCGATACTCATTTTGCCCGATATAAATAATGATGGCCTCAAAAACTGGTAGATATCGCAATATTATATGTTATAAGTATATAAGTTTTTTCACCCCGACTGTTGCGCAGAAAAGGGTAAAAAAATTAAATCATTTAACCTTAACAAATTCCTGTAAGATATGCATGCTCAGATGGGCATCGTTTTTGTGACAGCAAAGTATTTATGAAATGTCAGTTCTGACAGTCATTATCATTGGGTCATTTCAATTCCACTTCAAGTCTTCATTAGTGGCCTGGCTTTTGTGGAAGAGTTACCAAAATGTATAATATAACGTACAGTAGGCTGCAGGTTAGTGGTGACACTTTGACCTTGGGCTGGCCAAAGAATAAGAGGCCAGCTTATATAAGACTCTTATTGCATAACAAACAATCAATCACAATGTGAATGATTTTGAAGGATATTGCTAATCCATTGCTTCATATGTTCGAAACATTTGTATGTTTAACAATGTAAATAACGCAATGAATGTTGTTGAACTGTCAAAATGAAACCCATTGCTACTATTAGTGAGTTACGCAATTACCCCTCTGGTTTCGTTACCACTGACGTTCGGCCTACCGTATTAAATATGAAAGCTGTTCCTCCACCGTTTATGACTCTTTTCCTTAGCCATTAACTCGGTCGTTAAACAAGCATGCGGGCGGCGTAATGACAAATGGAAGTCATAAGTCGATAACGCGGTCGATACACCGTCTGCGGGGAATTCCCGTAGCGGGCTTAGCGACCAATCAAATTCAGTAAAAAACGAGCGGAGAGTTGTCTCACACACAAATGAAAATGAGCCTTCAAAGCAACTGTCAAACGTGTGGTCCAGGTTCTCCTTATGCCGCCATTGTTTGGTTCCCCGAATACAGGCCTTGTGGCAATGCTTTACACGCAGCCCGCATATGAGCCCTATCGACCAATGCAAATGAGCCTTTATCGATGATATTGTTGAAAATGGCGTATCATGCATACGCCATTTACATTTTAGTTGGAGAACTGAATACATCTGAAATCTTAACTATGGGCCCAAAGCAATGTATACATATAAAGAAATAATTGTCAGTATTTTTTTTTAATAATAGTCTATCCGTTTCAGAGGCATACACTTAGGAATAGTTGGGCATACATTGATGACACACAAACAGCTATATTGTGTTAAAATTAAACATCTATACATACACACATACTAAAACACTTTGCTTTCATACTAGCATCTATGAAATAAGTAAAAACACTGACTTCCCGAGTAGCGATACTGCAACTCGGGATGCGAAATTCGAGCATTGTTATTTTAAATGCAAGTTTAATATTCAATACAGTGCATGCCATTTCAACTCTATTTTGCAATGTCTTTTCATCCTAATGATAGCGATAAGGCCGCTCTTTTTGTAAAATTAGAATAAAGAGTACTCAATTATATAGAGTAATCAATTCTAAAAGTTCAATTCACCATCAGTGGCTTTTGTGGAGAAATCACCACAATTTCAATAATCTTCTAGTACCGAAAAAAATGCAGTACGGTACTTCGTTTGGCAGAAGACTATTAATATTAAATATATTATTATAGAGTTTTGGAACAACCAACTACAATTTTTTTAGGTTCTATTTATTACAAAAAGTTTAGTTATGTACTCTAAAATCATCTTTGAATGCAAAACGCTAAAGTAGATAGTTGAGTAAGTGAGGCTGGAATGCTAATTATCTGAGATTATGAATTCAAATATAGCAGATTTCTAGCTGGTCATATATTCAAGTATACTAAATAACGACGGCTTATGTGCGTAGATTCTAGAAGCAGAATGTTCGAGTATGTGTGACGTACATAAGTGTACACATTGAAGAAGCATTAATAGTTAATTTACATAGATGTTATGTGTACAGGTGATCACTCGGCGATCTCGGCGTCCTCGGTTTCGTCTAAAACAAATAACAATTAATCTATATATGTAAAACAAAATCGGGTTACGCCATTTATAAATCAAGAACCCGACCGGTGGCCGGTGGGTGGACCGATTTTATTGATCTTTGATTTATCTCAGCCCCAAAAAAAAAACATTATTTATTAGGTAGGTAGGTGGCAGGTATGTTTAGTGGTATGAGGAACAGGGTGTAAAGTTCACTCATCCACCATAGAAAAGGGAGGATACTCCGACCAGACGGGTGTCGTGTCTGGCGGGCAACTGCCCAGAGGTTGAAGTCCCCGCTTGTATATATGTCCATCGCGCGGTAAACTCTAATTGCGCGATGCAGGATTTGCGTGAAGTCAGGTCTTTGATGCGTAGTTCGCATGTGGCGATGTAGATGCCGCCACAGGTGCGCCGTATATAAGAACTTAGTGCAACCCGTGCGAAGCCGGGGCGGGCAAAGCTACTATTACATAATTTATTTTATTCAAAAATCATGTTCGGCGACTAAGCAGCACCTCAAAGCCAAACGAGGAGCCGTTTGATCCCGTGCCGATGTTTTGACAACTTTGTTCTTTACGACACTCGTAATAAAGTCTAGAGAGGTGTGTTTGTGTGTGTGTTGGTATTCAATGTCATCAGAAAATCCTGTGCTATATGGCGTGGATTTCGCTGCTTAGAACCTCGTTATGACCGATTCATTAACTACAACAAGCACACGGGGCACAAGTAAAGGTACAACTAGATTGGTAGGCAGGTTGATGGGAGGTGTGACGTCGACACAGCCGATATTGTCTCAAAACAAAATAACCGTGGTCGATCGATGAATGCAATCCGGCTGCGACGCACCACACTGGATCGATCTCAAAGGTGTATGTGATCGGTTAACTTGTAGACGACCGAGTGCCAACTTTAGTGAGGCTAAGGTCAGTTCCAAACTCACCATTTAAGCGGTCATGCTGTCCGTTCACGTTGTCAAGCCTCATCTGACGCAGCCGAGCGGCCGCGTCCTCGGGAGAATTGTTGCTTTCCTCTGCGTCTTCAAACTCGTCCTCTCCTGGGAAAGATAGTCATCGATATAGTATAATAGATTTGTTGGAGAAGCAAAAAAATTAAGACTATAGTCCAGCCGTCAAGAGAATGCGACACATTTCAGTTGATTTCTAGTAGTATTATAGATCAAATTCGCAAAAGAAAGAAAATAAATTTATTTAGCACAGACTAAAAGCACACAACACAGCGTATTGTACTACAACTAACACAGAAATAAAAAAAATAAAACAAATGAAACAGTGAGAAGTGCGTTGTAAAACATTAGCAGGAAAGTGTGCCTCGTGGCTGCGCCAAATAGGTCCAGTTCAGCAAAAATGACAAGACTACTAGTGCCTGACACTGGTTTTCAACTGGACCTGGACCCTGATAGAACAGATCAAGAAGACAGTGTCAAGAACTCATTCTCTCGACGGCCGAACTGTAAAGTGACTGTTTTCGAAGAAGGTTACATATCCTTATAATAAAAGCCTATTCAGTCTAGTCTGCCGTCAAAGGTCATAATTTGATTGGTTGGTCTTGGAGACTCGTCGTACGATTTCCCGCAGATACGTAAAGATACGAAGAAGGAAAAGCAGAAGAATTAGCAACACGCAACTTGACAGCCGATTTTGGTAAGGGCCTTAATCGACTTACAAAACGTCGCCAAGGTCTACTTTTATATTTAAACTAGCTTCTGCCCGCGACTTCTTTCGTTTGAAGTTTCAGACCCCGACCCACCGCGTCCCAACTTCGTTTACTTCGTTTTATTTCCTATATTTTTTCCTATTGCTCAGCTCCTAAGGGTCGTAGATAGAAAGAAAGAAAGAAGAAAGAAAGAAAAATATTTTATTTGGGACACGCACAGGAAATACAAACAGTAAGTAATAATAAAAAAAATATATATAAAAAATTAAAATACAAACAGAAAAGTGCGAGGCCAAAAAGGCGACTATCTCAGCATAATGCAGCGATATTTAAAAATAAATACCGCAGCGCTGGTATTCTGATAAGCCCACTGTGATGTCACGGACACACCTACGGACATAGATAAATCCCATTAAGGGATAGACGAAATAATAAAACAAAAAAGCAATAAAAATAATAAGAAATAAAATAGTAGAAATAAAAACTGAAACAACTTTTTTTTTTTTTACAACTTAAAAGAACATGACAGAAAAAAGTTTATCGTTGGTGCCTGTTCTAATGAATGAAAATCATTGTATCACAGACCCCAGGAAACTAAGTAATAAATAAATGAATCTATACACTACAGACGTTCCAACATCACTTGTCCATAGTATAGACTATTTATTATCTATGGTGACAAGTGAAGGATCGCGTGCGCACTGCGCTGCGAATCTGCGATTCATTCGACAGTATAAATGTTCTGTGGTCAATTATATTTAACAACAAGTAACTATTGGAAATAGATAGAAATTATAATATATTATGGTTCAAAGAATATATTACTCTTTAAAGAAAGGTATTAATAGAAATAAAACAAAGGGTGAATAATATAAGGCAAGAAAGCGGTGCAAATGAATAGTGTATAGTGTCGTTGCGTTGTGTTGTGACTGACTGATGTGTAGTGTAAATCGGAAGAAAGAGATTTAGTCACCGAGAAAAACAAAGCGATTGAAGCAAATTCACACTGCTAAGAACACTTAACACTTCGCTAAGGCCACCAATATCAACGATAGCCTTCCTCAAGAATTGGGCTATTAGATACAAAAAGATTTTTTTCAATCTGACTGGTAGTTCCAGAGATGGGCGCGTTCAAAACCCAAATAAACTCTTCAGCTTTATAATTAGTACAGAAGATAACGTTTCTCTAAAAAAATTGAGGATTCCATAGACATGTGACAGGCTGATAAATCCCAGTGTAATGAAATAAAATGCAGAATACTTTCGTCTTGATCCTCCTCAAACTCATTTATTTCCAATAAACCAATAATAATAATAATAATAATAATAATAATTTATTTGCATCAAGTTTAACATTTTACATTAAATACATGTTAATACATACAATTTAAGAAAAATTAAACAATAGTGTGGCGACACCAACACCCTTGCTAAGTTGTCAAGACAACTTGTGTTAAAGATGCTGGGCCCGACCCTTTAGTGGATGTTTCTTAAATGTAATTAGTTACATACATGCCATTTTACAAAATATATGACTAGTCCATTATGCAGCAAAAGTAAACGGGCAAACAAACTATTTAAAAGAAATAAAATTAAAACAAAAGTAATATATGGTATGAGTTGAGTAGTGTAGTGTGTGAGTGTGTACGTGTGTGTGTGTGTGTGTGTGTGTGTGCGTGTGTGTGTGTCTGTTTGTGTTTGTATCTGAGTGTGCATGTGTATGAGCGTAGGATAGTTTAACGGGAACTATATTGAGTCAACAATAAATTTTCTGTATTATTGTAGTTTAGTGTTAGCAGCCAATCACTTAGTTTCTTTTTGAGTGACATTTTAGGTAGTGAGTAGAAGTCTAGTACTTTGTTAAGGCTATTATAGAGATGAGGACCTTGGAAACAAGGAAATCTTCTTGTAAAAGAGAATTTACAGGGGAAGGGTTGACATACTTTGTCTTTGCGTCTTGTGGTGATTACTTCATAGGAGGTTCTTTGGTGCTGATATAGTACTGTGTGTAAGACAAATAATTGCCTCACTGTAAGGACTTTACAGTTCCTATATAGTTCCTCAGTTGGAAAAAGGATGGACCTAAAGGTGCTAGTTTTTAGCACGGCTCTCTGAGCTCGTTCTAGTTTCAAAAGAATAGTTTTTGGTCCACCACCCCAAGCGCTTATACAGTACGTTAAGAGGCACTGACAAAGAGCAAAATATGTACACCTAATAATTTGGGGTCCTGCGATGTGGCGAAGAGTACTAAAGACAAAGATTAGCTTTCTAATTCTTTTCGTCAGTAACTCTATATGTGGTGCAAAACTCAGGCAAGCGTCGAGATTAACACCGAGATATTTAATGGTTCTACAGCGTTCCAGTTCGGGACATGTACATGTCGCAGTGCCAGGCAGTACACAAGAGTGCGCTACCAAAGCGTACGAATTTGGTGGTTGACTCGAATTTCTTAAACTGTATGTAAGAATTTTAGTTTTGTCGGTGTTGATTGTGAGAATGTGTCTTTTGAGCCATTGTAAAACACTATTTAGTCCTTTTTGTGCGGCATCGAAGGTGTCAACCCAAGTATCACCAGAGAAGGTAAGGACAGTGTCATCAGCGAATGCCACGATTTTTCCACTTCCCAAACTCAGATTACATAGTTGGTTAACGTATATTAGAAATAAGGTTGGACCAATCACACTGCCTTGGGTTTTAATTGCAGGTACTTTTGAATTGTTAAGGGGTCGGTCAGTCAGAAAGATGAAGCTAGTTGCCTATTCCAAAGTGTCGTAGGTTCCCATGGACCAGAACTAGCAGAAAACTCCACGGACACTCTTTTAAATCAGAATATTGTTTACATCATTCATGTTGAAATTATACATGTGAGAACAATGTAGAAAGACGTTAAAAGCGTCCGTAATAAAAATATAAAAACAAAAACAATTCAAATATTAAAATCAGCTGTGGCAGCTAAGAGAATGGTTACCTTCATCTAACTCCTCCCCATCCATAAAAGGCTCCTCGTCCTCATCTATCTCGTCCGCGGGGTCTGGGTGCAACGACTGGCCCTGGTTCATCGCCAGGAACATCCCTTCCAAATCGTTGTCATTTGGTGGAACGAATCTGAGTGGTGGGGAGAAAATATTTGTTAAGTTAGGATTGTTACTTATAACTGTACTGTATATATAAAGTTATTTTATAACTGATTTTGAATCACAGTCAAAATCACATTGATCTTTATTCTCGTAACAATAAGGTTGCTAACGTCTGAGGTAAAATAACTGTGAGGACTGTAGGCAAAGATGAATACAGATGGGACACTCCGCGGGCCAATTCAGTGAGTGTAACGTAGTCAGAAGATATATGAGTTACGCGAAAGAGAGGCAACTTCTAGGTGGATATAACTGTAGGTCATTAGCGCTGTGCGACCTGATTTACAATTTATTGTGTCGTAACACGAGTCGCTTTTCATTTGAATGATTTTGCGGGTGTCCCATCTGTATGAATCGGTGCCGAGGTTACTTTAAAAGATACTAACTATAGTTTGACCGGGACCGCTGTTCCTTAGTAATGCGCAGCGATGCGGAGGGCAGCGTTGACCAATGAGCGGTGGGCGGGACGCCGCGCACCGTGATTGTTGACGAATTAGCGGCCTGCACTGCCCCCCGTCTCGCCGCGCACATACCTCAAGCGCGGAACAGCGGTCTCGATCAAACTATAGTACTACCCTTACTAAGATTTCCCGTGGACCATAAATGCCCAATACACAATAAATTTCCACAACATTCGTCGTACAGTGAAAACCTCGTGATTGCAATAAACGTTATTTAAGAGTAAAATAAAAACTGGCTGAAAAATGGCCGGAATTAAAGTTGCCCGAGGTTCCATTATAGTTAATATAAGGCATTAGAACCACTAAAGAGCTGTGAACGTTTATTCCAAATATGCATGACTAGGTTTTCTATCCAACAAATAAATAACAAATGAAAAAAGAAGAAATTTTCCGTTACGAGGTTTTCACTACACGGCGACGACGCATCGTTTTTATGTCGCGGTACATAATGTTGCTGACAGCATAGAATAGTGCAGTGTTGCTGACAAAATGCTAAATATGTTCCAAAAGCGCAACATTTGTTGCCAGTAATATATGTTTTTACGGGGGACAATGGTGCGCATCATTGTCTCCCGTAAAAAATTGTAGACGAAACAAAACGAATATGTAAGGATCGTAGGTAGGTGGCGTTCTGTAGTTTCTGCATACCCCCATATGAAGTAGGCTTGAGTTTATGTATGTATGTTTTACCCAATTGTTGCTCATCATTGTTTCCAATTCGTCTTTTCGTGAGGTTAGCGACTAACCTGGTTTCAGAGTTTTAAAGCCGCCATGGGCCCCTGACTTGGCTTCACATACCGTCGAGAAATATCTCTCAGGCATGCCGGTTTCCTCCCGATGTTTTCCTTCACCGTTTTTTAAGCAAGTGATAATTATACAATACGCACATGAATTCGAGAAGTCAGTGGCGCGTGCCTTGGGTTCCTATGACATGGCAGTCTGACGGTCACACCACTAGGCTATCACTGCTCTATTTGTTTCCAATGATTACAGGAATTAACAAACAGGTATAAAAGAAAAAAAATCTGGACCGCTGCCAGCCCCGGATTTATGCCTAGGCAGGCCTAGGGGCCCAGCCAGCCTAGGGGCCCCAGCTACCCCGACCAGGTAGCTTGAATACAGTGGCATAGTTAGCATAGACTGCATTATTTCTGATGTTTATTAATAGAACTTAAAGTCAGAAGAAAAAAATTTGTTTAGAATTTCCTGTACTAGTGCATTTTATTTACTAAATGTCCAAAATGGCTTCGGAATAGGGAGTCTCAAAAGTCAAAGTCAAATAATTTATTTCAAATAGGCCCTTGTAAGGCACTTTTGAACGTCAAAATTTACAAAAATTTGAATTGTTTCAAGTCGCCCCTTCCAAAAGGTAGTTTTCGTATGGATAAAAATGGGCAAGAAACTCCACCGTTACTCTGTAATGTTCTTCTTAAAATGTTTTACAATATTTTGCATATGTAGGTACATTAGTTAAATATAATATATGTGCGGGCCTGACTGCTACACGCTGCTTAGGCACTACGCTAGACGTGCCATCGAGTTTTGTTTACTGTATCTGGTCGGCAGTATTCATCACTTTAGTTAATAAACTATTAACTTGATTGTAAAACAGTAACTGAGTAAAACTAACGATGCCAGAAGTTGAGAACACAAAGATCATGTTTCGCAACCGCTATGCGGTTACGCCGTGACATAACCACTTGCCTTGTAAAAACCATTACTAATGTCGACTCTTTCAACTTCAACAAGTTGATTTTTTATAGCAAACCAATTTCTGCCCGGGGCTTCGCCCGCGTTTAGACCCTAAATTATCCTACGGGAACGTATTCCCGGGATAAAAAGTCTCATTTCTCCTAACCCAGGCCTTGGTATAGCAGCTTGCCGTTATTTAAAATAAAATTTTAAATGAAATTATCAAATAACTCCCGCTCTGGTCTAAGCGGGAGGGCGTGTCAGACTCTTACTGACTAAAACACACCCGTGTTCCTTCAGTTGATTTTTAGTTGCCAGGGGCCACGGTATCACTTTCAGACTTTCCCGCGACCCCGGCAGGCATCGTTCCTACGGGACCCCGTCAGTTGTGCTGACATCTCTTTGAGGAGCGTGTGAACACGACGCACCGTCGACCCGGGCCTGGTCCTTATCGGACGGCGAGCTACCCATTGCTCACCGTCCGCAAGCCCGCGCCTATGGTGGCCGGGAATCGGCTGCGATTCCCGACGCCCATGGCATCTCCTGTGGCGGCTTAGGGCGTGAGGGGGCGAATTTTTTTTTTCCTCTTCCTCACGCGTTCCGCCTCCTCCTTCGCGAGCATTACTGCTTCGCAGAAGGTGGTGACGGCCTCCCATGCCCTCTAGCTCCGTACCATGGCCTGTACCAGGGCCGGACGCGAGAGAATAGCTGTGTGCCTTTCATCCAAATTCGTTCAGCCAGTTAAGACGTGACAGGAGACAGACAGACTTTGGATGCACCAAAGATCGTTTTGATGCCAATATAAAATCACTAGCTTCTGCCCCCATCCCACCGCATCGCATCGCCCGCCCGCGCTTTTACTTCGTTTTCGCTTAGGATTCTCTCTGACTTTTTTTCTTTTTGCTCGGCTCCTAAGGTTCGTAGCGAGATGTTTAATAGTCTATAACTTTCCTTAAGAATTGGGATTTAAAATTCAAAATGTTTTTTTCAAATCCAACAGTTCCAGAGACAAGCGCGACCAAACAAAAAAAAACGAGCCAGCCTTACAGCAGTCGCATATGATGTGTAACATCTGACCTCTCACCTTGGTAATAACTAACATTAAAGGGGCGGGGCCTCGTCAAGGTCGTTTCTGACGGCCAACTCTAGTACCGCGCGGTACTAGAGTTGGCCAAATAGGTCAAATCAAATAGCGCGCACTTCCCCGGCTTCCTATTACACACTTCCGTCCCTTGTCACGATATCACTCCCACAGATTTTAGGGTATATGCACAGATTGCAGGAAAGCGAGAGTAAAGATGTTACACATCAAAAACAAACTCTTCAGATTTATTATAAGTATAGTACATAGATTATCGCCTTATATATAAAAGGGCAGCAAATTATCTTACCGCAGTTTAGTCATGGGTTCCTCATCAGCATCGTACTCATCGTCATCGTCGTCTGCTATCGCATCGCCGGCGCCTTGCTGTGTCATCTCTGGTAAACTGAGATAGAAAATATAACTCATGTTACGTACATAATATATTTGGAATATGTGCCATAAAATCTACTACTATGGGGGATATTACACTATCATAATATCTAGGAGATATATAAAGGGTTATTGGTAACATGTTGGCATGGCAAAATGTCAAATTACTTGAACATGGTTGCAAATGACCTCTCCTACATCCCCTTAATGGATTGCCGACAACCAACTAGCCAACCAACCAACCAACTAGCCAACCAACTACCAACGAACTAACCAACCAACTACTACCAACTAGCTGTGCCCCGCTGTACTCGCATAACTGTCGATCCCGTGGGAATATTGGGATAAAAAGTATCCTATGTCCTAACCAGGTTATGGTCTACCCATGTGCCAAATTTCTTCCAAATCCATTGAACCGTTTAAGCCAACCCCAACATATGTAACATCTGTAAATCATATACAGAAGCTGATGGTATACCTTTATAAATAAATAATCGGGAAAAGGCAGATTCATTTTTGAGTGCAGCATTCCCCTATGTATATGAATGGTTGCTAACGTTGCTGAAGATTATTATTTAAATAATGGACAAGAAGAGTCCATGGGTACTCTTTTTAAACGGTCAGCCACCCAGCTGCATTAGGAATGAGGCTGGCCACATACTGAGATGCTGACCAGACCGAACTATGAAAAAACCACAGGATTAGAGATCTGAGGTTCCCACAACACATTAAGAAGGTAAACCATTCTGAGCCAAACAAAGCTACAAATGATAATGTATGTACATAATTATGATGTTCATTTAAATAAGATATAATCGTGTATAAATTATAACCCATACCTATTTTAAACCATTTGCATGCTCTTGTATTATGCACTGGACATTTGCACAAAGATATCTGTAACATCCTTTATATTTACCATATTTTATGCAATTATTTTCTGTACTGTCCTCCTGTGCCTTAACTTGACTATATTTATTTTTCTTTAATTTAAAGATAGAGGTTTATTTCAAAGTTTTTTTTTCAAATATTTTCAATCTTACCCAAGTTCGTGATTGATGACCAGGATGAGTCCAGGGCCCGGATCTCTCTGGACAGCGTGCAGGGAGATGTTCGGGTACAGCAGGGTTACTGAGGGGGATGGGCCTCCCTGTCTGCCTATGCCACCACCCCATACTACGTTACTGGAAGAAATATTAGGATTGGTAGAAATATTGGACTGTTTCTCATCAGGATAGGCACGTTGGGCTAGATAAATTAAAAAGAAGCTGTTTGTAATTGTAATTGTTTGTAATTTGTAATAAGCCAGAAATAAAATAAATAAATAATATAACTTCAATTGGATTGGAGTTGTCTGAAGGTGAGAATATGTTTTTTTTTTTTATCATTTTTAAAAAGAGTTCTTATAAGCCATGCCATTTACTGAAATACAATCTTTTTATTGCAAACCAGGGGTTTCGCCCATGTTATATCTTTATAAATGTATGGATTATATTACTCAGTGATACATTCTACTGGCAAAAGATTTTTTTTAATCGGTCCAGTTTATTTTGAGTGTATTAATTACAAACAAAAATACGAATATTTTCTCTTTATAATATTGGTGTAGAAATGCCGCAAGGAGACGTATTATAGAGTATATATAATTCAGCAGTCTAGTCTTCTATGAAAATAAATATACTATTTTTGATTAAATCAAGTCCAGACCTAATTTGCATGACAGGCAATTCTATCCTAAATACTTGGTAACTTTCCCTGAAGGTGACCCTCAGTAACCAATTGGAGTACATAAAATACTTGATAACACTGCTTATGTATGACAACATCTGTTTTTTGGTACATTCAGATATTCAGCTAATCACGAAGAAAATAGTAAACAATTCAGCTTCAAAAATATTATTCTTCTAAGTCAGTCCAACATGGAAAATGTTAACCTATTTTATAGGACTTCTCACAGACAGATTTAATTGTTAACAGAAACGTTTTCTTCCTATTGTTCCCTTTGTTATTTAGAGGAGAAAAATGTGCGTGAACTTTCGTAAAAACGTGCGTTGCGCAAACTATATCACAAAACAAAAACATTGAATTTTCAGCCATTGCGTTCAAAAACAATATTTTTAACTTACTGTTCGGTGATGTACAACGTAGCTGTCCCCAAATCCACATCGTTATTAACTATTAGCTGCACCGAAGGCAACTGCATTAAAATACCCTCGGCCGGTACTGAAAATGTTGATGAAACAACAACCATTTTGGCAAATTAAACAAATAAAACACTTAATTACACAATAACTAAGCTATACGTGAATTTAACGCGTCTTATAAGTACTTTAGCACATGAGCTACGGCAAAAAATCTAATAACAAAATAAATTCACACGAAACGAAACACGCTTCGCCAAAGAGTAAATGCGTTTTGTTATTGGCCGTCATGGTGAAAAATTAAACTGAAAAGGTTTTTGTTAAAATTTCAGTCAAAGAAGTCGTTTTAAATGAAGCTTATTTTCAATTAAAAGTTAACTTGATATCATTTAAATAATGAGTATTGATGCTTGATTACTTGATTAGTATGAAATGGTGCAATTAGTTTTAACAGGAAAGCTGAACTGGTAAAATTAAACGTCTCTTCAAAATAATGTTGCCTAGGGACAAAACCTAGAGTGAGGTAGCAGTAGTTTTAGGATACCGAAAAATACATGTAAACTGGATTAAAACTTACTACTACTGACTGCTACTGAATAAAATAAAAAAACAATTCGATTTACAAAAAAATAATCTGCAATGTTTTTTAGTCGTATGCGTTTTAGTTGCTTTCATGACAATAATGTACCTTTTTAATTGTGTGCTATGGTAATATCGAAAAATAATGTCAAAGTTCCACTATGTCAATAAAAACTGATAGAATCTCAAAATCGTGGGTGATCAATCAATGAAATAAAAACATTCAATAAAAATCCCTACTCATGTTAAATAGAACCTGGGGAAATTTTACTGAAGATGGAACAATTTATTAATATACTTTGTGATAACAGTGATGAACAAAGCAACAGTGCTTATTTTAGTTCGGTAAAAGATGTAAGTCAGTAATAGTTTTAATTTTTTCGCATAAATTCCTACCTTCTGTCTAGAAAGGATCTAGTATTTACGGTCACAGGTAGGGTTACCATCTATGTAAGGGAGAAGGCCTGTCTAGGATATGCAAAATGCCTGATTTTGCAGAAAAATGCCTGTCTTCTGTGAAAAAAACTACTTACTTAAGTCTTAAAATAACTAAAACGCAACACATGGTTTTAAAGACTAACATTTATTCAAAATGAAAAGTATGAAGAATTTACGACCACTAAACTAATTAAGAAAAACCGGCCATCTGCGTGTCGGACCACGCACAATGAAGGATTCCGTAGTTGGGATGAATTTATCCCAAGAACAAACTTAACATTGTAGTTGAAAAACATGTTCTCCCATACGGAATGTATGGGAGATCATGTTTTTCAAACTACAAATTTAAGTTGGTCGATTATTACTCGTTAACCTGTAGAGCCTACTTAGCTCTGATAGTTTTCTTTTTAATGTCGTTATATATACTATTGCTGTAAATTTTTTCACAAGTCCTAGTACAACCAATTATCTAGAAGGGGGGGGGGGGGGGGGGGGACACTTGACTCTAACAAAAAATTTCAGTTAAAAACTTAAAATTCCGCAAACCAAAAAACCTGAATCCAAAAATGGTTTGGACAAACTCACAATATTTTTGAAAGACCTTTCTAACGATATCCCACAACATGGGGTAGATGAGGAAAACAAAAAAACATCCCCACTTCATGTTGGGGAGGAACCGTAAAAAAAATATTTTTCTTGATTTTATTTTACCACTTTGTCGGCATGATTAATATGTATACATATACCAAATTACAGCTTTCAAGTACTAACCGTCTCTGATCTATGCCGCGGACAGACAGACAGACAGACGGACATGGCGAAACTATAAGGGTTCCTTGTTTACTACGGAACCTTAAAAAACGGAGGTCAGTGGGTCGTCTTAGAAACTTACTACACTGCGTGATATTTTGCTGAAGACATTTAATTTTTTACAAAAGTATTTTTTTTCTAAAATATAAATACATATATAAAAATCTTCACCTGAAACGTTTTTTTAAGTTTTCTTGGGTTACCTACCGCTTTTACGGGTTCTATTGTCAGGCAATTCCTGTCTCCCTCAACTGTGCATTTATTAGGGAAATTAATAAATGCCTGTGTCAGCTTAGCGCCGGCCGCACGCCGTAAAATGCCTGTCTTAACCATACAATTCCTTTCAAATGCGGCAAATGCTTGTCAGATGGTAACCCTAGACTAACAGTCATCTTACTGTATATTTGTTAAAAAATGTGGCATATGTAATGGTTTTTTTGTGTACTTAATATTCCTTGTTCTTGAACCAAACATAAATGTTTATTTTATAGCCTTTGGAAGAATTTAGAGTTGAAGGCGCTTCAGCTACTCAACCAACATTCTATAGAATGAACAGTATCGTGTTTGCCGAACCTTTGAAAGACACTTCAAATGAACGACATTCATCTAAAGGTAATTACACGACTACCCAAAGAAGGTGTGTAATGTTTTCAGGGTTCATGTTTGTATGTGCGTTTCTTTGTACCACCATATCTTTTAAATGCCTGAACAGATTTGGATTTGTGGAGACACTGGTGATTTGAAAAAATAAAAACATAATTGCGGCAGTATGGCTCCATCTTGAAATGTGAAAAAAATACATGTTTAAAAAAAATTAAGCTTGTAACTAAAATGTATAAAATAAAAATACATATAATTAATACTATATAAATAAAATTGTCATTCTAGTCAGGAGACCTCTTAGATTAAAAACCGGCCAAGTGTGTGTCGGACCACGCACAATGAAGGGTTCCGTAGTTGGTATGAATTTATCCCAAGAACAAACTTAACATTGTAGTTGAAAAACATGTACTCCCATATGGAATGCATGGGAGATCATGTTTTACGAACTGAAAATGTAAGTTAGTCGATTATTACTTGTTAACCTCTATAGCCTACTTAGCTGGGATAGTTTTCCTTTTAACTTCGTTATATATACTACTGCTGCGAATTTTTCAACAAATCCAAGTGCAACCATGTAGCTGGCGGGGAGCTACACTTAATTCTAAAAAAAATTTGCACTTTAAAGCTTAATATTTCGCAAACGGATTCCTGAATTGTAAAATGGATTTTACACACCCACAACATTTTTAACGACACCCCACACCATGGGATGGCGAAACTATAGGGGTACCTTGTTTCCTAAGGGGGTTCCTTACACAGAACGGTTCCCCGACAGAAATGGCAATTTTATTTTTATTTATTTATTTATTTTATTATTTATGTACACACAGTAAAATACATACAGAGACTTTTACTTAATAATATTTCGGCCCTACTTAAAAAAAAAATTACTTATGTTTTTTTATTCTGTCTTGAATTCCTATTAGTAAGCTAGATCGTAGTGAAGATATACCTGCTCTGTGAAGTAAGCTAAACTAAAAAGGTACAATCTCCAACAGTTTTTATCATAATGTGCCACAAGCCTAAAGTTTTCTTTTATCAATACTGTGAGGCAAGGTAGTAGTCCCATAAATTATGGGTCTACTGCTGATTATGGCCTTAAATTATGGGCCATAAACAATATAATCAGCCTAGATAATTCCCTCGGCTGGGCTTCCTCTCTGTAACAGGTAGGAAATATAGCAAGGCAGTACCGTCTGGTAAATAATTGATGAACTACATTATATTTTTTAACAGACTCAAAAAGAACTGTAGGTTTGTATTTTTTTTTTTGTTATAGAAAATGAAGACAAAGATGAAATAACAATCCTAGACAGTGTAACAATACGTAAGAAGACTGGCAAGAAATATAAAAAATATCAGTTCAATATTGAAGATGGTTTTCCAACTAAATGTCCTCAGGTAATTATAAATCTTAATATAATAAAGTAGCTGCGCCCCGCTGTTTCACCTGCATAGGTCTCGATCCCGTGGGAATATTGGGATAAAACGTATCCTACATCCTAACCCAGGCCATGGTCTACCCATGTCCCAAATTTTATCCAAATCCGTTCAGCCATTTTAGCGTGAAAGCGTAACAAACAAACTCATTTTCGTATTTATAATAATTAAGATTAATAACACAACTGGTTTTTAAGTTTCTTGAGGGTTTAAACAGGTGAATACTACCTTAATTTCTTCAGTTACAAGCAGTGTGCCAGATGGGATTACCTGTCTGCAAAAATGAGGAACTTCCATACTTTCACCCATTCAACAGAGGTTTCCGCTGTGTGTAGTGTGCATAGCCTATAGTCCGCGCGCGACTGTTAGTCACCGCTTGAGGTATGTGAGCGGTGACACGGGGGACGCCATTGACAAAATTGGCAGACTGAGTTAGCTTGGCCTTTGTTTACCTCCCCCGTCTCACCGCTCACATACCTCAGGCCGTGACCAGCCGTCGCGCGCGAACTATATTAGTAAATTTAATATTGTTAAGTAGATGTTTAGGTCCTATTGTAAGAGCGAGCCATGTCATAAAGTGAGCACAAATCCAGATTCCAGGCTGTGACTGAGAAATTCCTATTTAGGCTGCCCTGTTACAATTTTTCCAACTTGGACAAACCCAGGACCCCATACTCAGTAGACAAAATTCCAACCCTTATCATTTTCAGAGTTGTCTTTTGTAACGTATGATCTTCAAAAAGTGCTATTTGTCAGCCTAATTTGAACAAATTAATTTTGTATTTTAAATCAAAATATTTCTTTATAGAAATTAAAAATACATAATTAATGAACAAAAAAAAAAAAAATTTTTACTTTTACTGACTGGCTCTCTCTTATCTGTAGGTATGCGTGCTACGGAGACATTACGCCAAAATTCAAATTCCTTCGTTTCTTAGATTTTGAGAAAATCGTCTTTGTGACAGGCGGACTCAAAAATGATCTTAGAAGGTTCCTTTTTTAGGGTTCCATAGTCAAAAAGGAACTCTTATAGTTTCGCCATGTCTGTCTGTCCGCGGCTTAGCTCAGAGACTCTTTAGTCCTAGAAAGCTGTAATTTGGCATGGGTAAACATACTACACTACAACATATTAATGTAAATTATGTATGTAATAAAAAAAAAAAAAAAAAAACACGCCGACAAAGTGTTAATTTTTAGGGAAACGAGTTTTTTTTTTTTTCATTTTTGGATTCAGGGATCCGTTTGCGAAATATTAAGCTTTAAAGTGCTAATTTTTGTTAGAGTCTAGTGTTGCCCCCCCCCCTGTCTAGTCTGCCAGCTATTTGAAAAACATCACGGCAGTAGTATTTATAACGAAATTAAAAGAAAAACTGTCACAGCTAAGTAGGCTCTTCAAGAAAAACATGTTTCCCCATACATTCCGTATGCGAGAACATGTTTTCGAACTACAATGTTAAGCTTGTTCTTGGGATAAATTCATCCCAACTAGGGAACCCTTCATTGTGCGTGATCAGACACGCACTTGGCCGGTATTTTTTTTTAAGTTACTAGCCATAAAAACCTTAATACTAATAAAATATTTGTTTTAGCTGAACTGTCTCCGTACATTCCCTACAAAGAAACGCCTCACAGCCCACATACGTAGAGTGCACTGTGCAGACCGCAAGAAGTACATCTGTGAAGAGTGTGGCTGCGGCTTCCCTGAACCTAATTTACTGAGACGACACGCTGACACACACAGTGAGAAGACCGTGGAGTGTCCTGTTTGTGGTGCCAAGTTGAGTAAGAGAACCAGGTTAGTAGTAGATTATTAGATGATACTGAAAATCTTGATAAGCCAAGCTACTGGTAGCATAGCTATTATAATCGGTTTCAAAAGTATCTGATGTAAATGTAAACAAATGGATCAGACAACACTTATCTGCGAACTGTAAGTGCCACTTACTAAGTGAGTGCTTTGATTTATTTTGTTGTAATTTTTAAAACCCGAAGTTATAATTCTAAATCACCTTTGTTTTACTTTTGACAATTGAGGTTAATTTTATAACCTCAATTTTTGTCGATGTTTTTTCAGTTACTTACTTACAATTTAATAATGTTATTAAAAACATAAAGTTGAAAACTTCTAAACAAATGATACTATAAAAAAATGGGATTAACAACTCTATGCAGTTCCAAAAACTTTTCAGTGACAGATGATGAGGTGCGACCTGCGACCGGAATAGATAACTCAACAGAGAGAAAACTGCATAGAAAAACAAGCAGTTTTAACTCATTGATAGGTGCACTATAGTACAAAGCGAAGCGGTCCAAAAATTAGAAGCTTTGCCTCTGTGGCGCGACGTCAGTACTACGTACGTACGTAGAAGTTGTAGAACGTTGGCTACACACATCAGTAGCGTCTCAGTCGACGTCGCGTCACCGGCAAGTCAAAATGTGTGTATGACTGACTGACCGAGTATCTGTTCAGACACGTCAGTCCCTGAAATTGACGTGACTGATCGGCGTCTTGAAGTTGACGTGACTGACGTGTGAGCATGAACCTTTAGGTAATCTTCTTGTTTCCGAATTAGTACTGACGTCGCGCCAAAGAGTAACCACCCACAGAGGCAAAGCTTCTAATTTTTGTACCGCCTCGCTTCGTAGTAAATGCATACTTTTTCTGGCTTAACTGTATGTATCTCTTTGCCCCCAGTCTATCCACTCATCTGCGTTCTCACTCCAACCAAAAATCTCACGAGTGCGTTGTGTGCAAGAAGAAATTCGCCAGAGCCTCAAGCATGGCAACACATGTCAAGTTTGTGCACAGAGAGGGACTGTTGGACTGTGACGGCTGTGATAAAAGGTATGTGTTTGACTATGTTTTGACTACTTCCATTTGTTTTTAGGGTTCTGTAACTCAAAAGGAAAAAAACGAAACCCTTAGGGCCTGCGCAGACTGGCAGACGGGACGATAGAGGATTTTAAAATTATCAATTGAATTTAATACTTATCCAATCGAAATAAGATATATATTTCAATTTTCGGTGATCGAGCTTGGAGCATCGCAGTTTTCCATCGATTACCGAGCAT
Source organism: Agrochola lota (assembly GCA_947364205.1). NCBI lineage: Eukaryota > Metazoa > Arthropoda > Insecta > Lepidoptera > Noctuidae > Agrochola > Agrochola lota. The sequence goes on along the minus strand of OX376244.1, from coordinate 12,762,790 downwards.
TAAAATATATGAGTAGGGCCTGCGCAGGCTGGCAGACGGAACGGCAGAGGATTTTAAATGTATCAATTGAATTGAATACTTATCCAATCGAAATAAGGTAGGTATTTCAATGCTCGGTGATCGAGCCTGGAGCATCGCAGTTTTCCGTCGATTACCGAGCATTCAAATATATCAAAATCATCTGCAAAAAAAAATCAAAGCGACTTGTTGTAATTTTATAACTCAAGAACGGCTGGACCGATTTAGCTGATTTTGGTTTTGAAATGTTTGTCATAGTCCAGGGAAGGTTTAAACGGTGAGAAAATTAGGGTAGGTAGGGTTTAGTGCTACCCGTGCGAAGTCGGGGCGGGTAAAGCTAGTTAGGTATATATTGCAATGCTCGGTAATCGATTTAAAACGTGTCACATGAGTGAAGCCGCGGGCGGTCAGGCATAATGAGACGGAAATCTCAGGTCGCGAGTCCTACTCGCACTTATCCGATTTTTCATCGAAGGGAAAATAGCTCTGCCTATTCTGTTCTCGTGAAAATTTCTCCTTCGACTTTCGGCTACCTACATATCACAGTTAAAAAGATACCCACATAACCCTGTCACAGACAAACAGACACAGGGTCCAAAACGCTTAAATGATGATTAATGATGTTTATTTCTGTAAATTGGTTCAAAAAACACTTTTACACGTCAAACATAAATTAAGTTTAAAATTCCAAAACCGACTACTCTGAGAAGAAAGACCGAAACAAACTCAGAGTTCTCTTCAAGTTCAGACATAATCTTAGTCACGCCACAGAAGAATACAGATGGTTAACTCCGCATTTTAGATAAGAAGCTACAAGTACGCGGCGGACTCGACTTGTTGGGCCAAATCAGTGCGTGTAACGTAGTCAGAATATCGAAGAGTTACGCGATAGTAAGAGAGGCAACTTCTAGCTGGGATTTATGGATCTTTATGGATCAACGTGTTATTTTTCTAAAGAAATTTGTAATGAGTGACGAAGACGTAATGACGTGGTGATTAATTACTTTACTAAGTGATGATTTTCACATAATAAAGTGCTTATCAATCTTTCTGTTCCAATCAATTCCAACTCTTTCCTTATTTCAATAAAAAATAAACCATATTGAACTAGAATGGAAATCAATCACTGCATTTCAAATTCTTCAACAACTAAAATGCAAACCGTTTCGATCTGTGGCGTGCCCAAAATATTTGGTCACGTGCCATCAACGGCACGCGTGCTATTGGTTCGCCACCCCTGTTCTAGTGAATATAGCTGTAGGTAATTAGCGCTGTGCGACCTGAATTGCACTTTATTGTGTCGTAGCTAGAGTCACTTTTTATTTAAATGATTTAGCGGAGTGAACCTTCTGTATTAATCTGTGGTCAGGCCATTTAAAGACCCTGCAGATTAGTGTCCGAGATGGTCACAGACACTTCCATGATCACGGCCGCTCACCAGACCAAGATAGTCGCATAAACTTCCGTTATCACGGACACTCACTAGACCAAGATAGTCACAATTCCGTGATCGCGGCCACTCCGTAGACCATAGACCTCACAATAATAGGTTTCGTTTGGCGCAGGTTCTCATCTCGGAAACAATGGAGTCTACACATGATGGCCCATAGAAAAAAGAAACCTACACCTCAAGAAACGTAAAAGGTAAGTCATAGAGTTTAAAACTTTATGATTTGTTTTTGTCTCGTCAGCAGAGGAAGCTGTGGTGGAAATATAAGCCAATAGTTTCTAACAGTACCGACAGCCTCGTTGATGGTCAAGCGCTACTGCTGAGCATGAGGTCCTGGGTTCGATATCCGGGTCGGACAAAGTGTTATTGGGTTTATCCATCTGGAATTTCTCAGTAGCGGCTCGGAGTCTCGATTTGTGCCCGGTTGATGGCAATATGCTCGCCCCATCATGGGCGTACCCAGTGGGAGGCAGGGGAGGGCAGCTGCTCTCCCCTGGGTATTGTATGCCTTTTTTTTTTAGGGGGGGAAATTATCAAATAACTTCTTCCGCTCTGGGCGGAGCGGGAGGGCGTGTCAGACTTTTACTGACTAAAACCCACCTGTGTTCCTTCCATTGCCTGTGTGCGGGGCCACGATATCCCTTTCGGACAACTCGCAACCCCGGGAGGCATTGGCCCTAAAGGACCCCGTCAGTTGGTGTTGACATCTCTTTGAGGCGCGCGTGGAACACAACTCGCCGTCGACCCGGGCCTGGTCCTTATCGGACGGCGAGCTACCCATGGCTCACCGTCCGCAAGCCCGCGCCTACGGTAGTAGGAAATCGGCTTGCGACTCCGCTTTTTGTATGCCTAAGTAGGTACGGAATTATGCAGGCCCCTGGGCCAAAAGCTGGATACGCCCATGGAGCCCCATATTACATGTGGCTTAACAGGAGGCTCCCTAAATTCTATGTTAATTTGCATTAATATTCAAAACAGTCACTGATACAATCAAAATGGAATTTTAGCATATGATTTATTGGATCTTTTTCTTTCCATGTACAAGACAGTTACGTAATTGTAACATCTTCGTTCGATTCATCTTCTATAAAAAAATTGTCTTTTTAGGGTTCCGTAGTAAACAAGGAACCCTTATATTTCGCCATGTACGGCCATGTACTGTCTGTCTGTCCGTCTGTCTGTCCGCGGCTTAGCTCAGAGACGGTTAGTACTAGAAAGTAATTGTAATTTGGCATATATATACATATTAATCATGCCGACAAAGTGGTAAAATAAAATCAAGAAAAATATTTTTTTTTTAGGGTACCTCCCCTGCACGTAAAGTGGGGATGATTTTTTTTTCTCGTCTACCCCTTGTTGTGGGATATCGTTAGAAAGGTCGTTCAAAAATACTGAGAGTGTCTGAGTGAGTTTGTGAAAACCATTTTTGGATTCAGGGATCTGTTTGCGAAATATTAAGCTTTTCACTGAAATTTTTTGTTGGAGTCAAGTTTCTCAGCCCCCCCTCCCTTCTACCTAAATGGGTGTACTTGGACTTGTGAAAAAATTCAAAGCAGTAGTATAATATATATAACGAAATTAAAAGGAAAACTATCAGAGCTAAGTAGGCTGTACAGGTTAACGAGTAATAATCAACCAACTTAAATTTGCGGTTCGAAAAACATGATCTCCCATGAATTCCATATGGGAGAACATGTTTTTCAACTACAATGTTATGTTTGTTCTTGAGATAAGTTCATCCCAACTATGGAACCCTTAATTGTGCGTGGTCCGACACGCACTTGGCCGGTTTTTTTAAAGATTATTTAAATAAAATCAAGATTACTCTACTTTTATGTCTAAAATATGTATCCACAGTAAGAAAATAAAGTTTACTATCCAGCCATAAGATATTTTTTGTCTAGATCAATTATTACATTAGTTATTATAAACGAAATAAGAATTGAGACTTACGACATTTAGTTGCGCGCTCGAACACGATCAAAAAGCGCACGCGATATTAAAGTTTATTGCTGATGTGTTAGCGTTTAGCACATAGTGGAGTGTGCGGAGGTATACAGGGTGGCAGGGACATCGACGCGAAAACGGTTACCATGGATTCAGTATTTCAGTACATGATTCTGAACCCCTTTGCATTGAAATTTTTCGTCGGTTATTTTAAAACAAATCTGCTGTTTCATACATTTTGACCGCGTAGGTATTGCACTTTTCTATGAAACAGCTGATTATCTTTTTAATAAACGTCGAAAAATTTAGACGCAGGGGTGTTCAGAATCATGTACTTACTGTATCCATGGTATCAGTTTTTGTGTCGATGTCCCTGCCATTTGTCTTTAGAGTGCCTGGTCTTAAACATAACTAGCGAAATTGCGCCTGCAGCACCGTACATGTCCTGCTGGGGTTGCGAGTTTGTCCGAAAGGGATATCGCGGCCTCGGCACACAGGCAACGGAAGGAACACGGGTGGGTTTTAGTCAGTAAAAGTCTGACACGCCCTCTCGCTTTGCCCAGAGCGGGAGAAGTCATTTGATGATTTCCCATCATGAAAAAAAAAAAAAAAAAAAAGCGCCTTACATGTAATAGACGAGAAACTTTGACGGCACGGTTGGCGCAGTGGCTGAGCGATCGACTGCTGCGTAACGTGTCGTGGGTTCGATCCCCGCACGGAACAAATATTTGTAAGATCTGCAAGTAGTTGTTCCGGGTCTGGGTGTTAATGTATGTGAGTTTCTATGTTTGACCCACGATACAAGAATAAATTTTTAGCGTGAGAGATTTCGTGTGAGTGACAGAGAGAGAGACCTTTCTTCTCTCTCATGTACCGAAATGTGCATAAAATGTGCACTGATAGAGCATGCTTATAAAAAAGATGCTTGTAAACATGCTTCAATCAATAATCAATCAATCATTTATTCTCTCTTCACAAAGCTGACTTAAAGTTATTGTGTACAAAAGAAATGCTTAACACTAGCATGCTCTGCAACTGTTCACATTTGCCAGCAACAAGCATACTAGTTTTAAGCATACTCCTAAATAAGCGTGCTCAAAGCAAACAATTAGACACATGCTATAAAGCACTGGCTCTTAGAAGGTTGGTTTTTAGAAGATGCGTCACACACCTGTGCTGTTTGAGCATTGCGGAAAAAAGTGGCTGTGACATACGGACGGACAGACGTCCGTATGTCACAGCCACTTTTTTCCGAAACTATAAGAACTATACTGTTGAAACTTGGTAAGTAGATGTATTCTGTGAACTGCATTAAGATTTTCACACAAAAATAGACAAAAAGCAATAAATTTTGGGAGTATAATACTTAGAACTGAAACTCAATTTTTTTTTTCATCTAACCCGTGCGTGTGGGGTATCTATGGATAGGTCTTCAAAAATGATATTGAGGTTTCTAATATCATTTTTTTCTAAACTGAATAGTTTGCGCGAGATACACTTCCAAATTGGTAAAATGTGTGTGTCCCCTCCTGTAACTTCTAAAATAAGAGAATGATAAAACTAAAAAATATATATGATGTACATTACCATGTAAACTTCCACCGAAAATTGGTTTGAACGAGATCTAGTAAGTAGTACTTAGTAGTAAGTAGTTTTTTTTTAATACGTCATATTTGCTAAATATTGTACAGTGGTACGGAACCCTTCGTGTGCGAGTCCAACTCGCACTTGGCCGGTTTTTTCTTCCATATAAACTTCAAATCAATCATAATCCGCCTATAATATTCTCACTGCTAGGACACAGGCTTTCTCTCGATGAGAGGGAGTGGACTGTACCTAATCCATCACGCGGGCCCAGTGCGGGTTGGTAGATGTCACATGTCTTCGAATTGTTGGTTCTAGGACATGCCGGTTTCGTCACAATGTTTTCACCGATTTGAAAGCAGTGTTGATGAAATAATTTACACAAAGTCGACTCGTAAGTCGCGTCTGTTACCACTGGGCCAGCACTATCATATCGACAAACTAACTCGTTACTAGTTTGTGATTGATGGTTGGCTTAGTCGCGTCGTGTACAGACCTCCATTGAAATAATTTACACAAAGTCGACTCGTAAGTCGCGTCTGTTACCACTGGGCCAGCACTATCATATCGACAAACTAACTCGTTACTAGTTTGTGATTGATGGTTGGGTTAGTCGCGTCGTGTACAGACCTCCATTGTAATACTAATGCTGTGACATTCTGGGTACAGTACGACACACCTTAGATGTAGCATAGATTTGAAAATTTTCAATCAGTCACTTAAATTTTACGAATTTATTCGGTTATATGATTTTACAAGTTATTACGTTTTCGTAAAGATCATCTAGGCGCACTCA